>ML778803.1:261390-308305 GCA_009831015.1 Picea engelmannii | reverse complement strand
TAACAGAATGTATAAAAGAAAACGAGTGACATTGTATGGGTTGATCGTTCTGAATGAAAAATGTGTAAACAGTAAGAAAAAGAAGATGAGCAGAGGAATAGTAAGAGGGGAAGGAACTGTGCAGAACGAGAACAGAAGAAGAGCAACATGATGGACAGAACAGAAGCAGAGCAGAATGAAAGAAGACATGATACACAGCAGACCTGTTGAATAAGAGAAGAGTAGCAGAATAGTGAACAGAAGACCAGAATTAAAGAACAAAGAAAGATTGGTAAGAACTGATTTATCTGTAAAGTTGAATGTGTATTTAATCATTAATATTTAAGGGAGGTTGGGAGGTGCTCGGGAGAACTATCGTCCTCAGAGGTTCAAGTGGGAGCTTGAACACAAGAAGTTGTAGCTTCCATCTGGTAGTGGCCAGATAAACCAGGGTGGCAGGGTGGTGCTAGGGAGAACAGGTGTTCTCTATTATACAGGTTGGAGCCTGTGTAACTGGAAGTTGGTGCTTCCATCCAGTTGGTGCTGGAACATTCAAGAAGTTGGTGCTTCCATCCAGTTGGTGCTGGAATAACCAGGGAGTTGGTGCTTCCTTCTAGTGGGTGCTAGAGAAAACAAAGAGTTGGTTCTCTCAACAAGTTGTAGCTTGTAAAACAGAGGTAGAAGCCTCACATTGAGTTGGTGCTCAATTGTAAATGATGTACAGAACTGCAAAATACTGCCTATCATTTCGAAGAAGAAGAGGTTTTCTCCCTTTATGGGTTTCCTCGTGAAAATCTGTCTCTGTGTGTATTTTATGTGTGACTGATGATCTTTACTCTTACTGTCCATATGTTGTATGTTGGTAGATGACACATGAATAAATCTTAATAATTGTTTAAAAGGCATAAAATTGTTTAAGCTTATAAACAACTGATTCACCCCCCCCTCTCAGTTGTTTCAGTATTTCCAACACTTCCTTTGACCCGAAGGCAGTCTTCCATACATCTGTCTATTCTATCAGGACTTGGTGGTAGCCAAACTTCAGATCAATCTCACTAAAGTATTTTGCCCCCATGAGTTGATCAAGGAGGTCGTCGATTCGGGGAATTGGGTACTAGTTTTTTACTGTGATTTTATTTAGAGCCCAATAATCAATGCAAAGTCGTCGGGTTCCATCTTTCTTCTGTACTAGCACGATTGGGCTCCCGCAAGGTGATGAGCTAGGACAAATGTGCCCCTTGTGGAGCAATTCTTGGATCTGTCGCTTGATCTCCTCATTCTCTAACAAAGAGCGACAATAGACTGGCCCATTGGGAAGTGGTGCACTGGGGGTCAGATTGATGGGGTGCTTGACCTAGCAGTGTAGAGGTACCCTGGTAGGTGAGGAGAAGATATCTGAGTAGTCTTCCATGACCTTATCCACTTGATTCTGTTGTGTGGAGAGTTCAGCCATAGAGACCCTAGATGTGGCTGTGACTTTTCTCTCATTCTGAAGACAAACTTCCCCATCTGAGCGATGACCTTCCTGCATTGCTTAGCAGAGATCAAGGAAATAACACTAGGTGGGACAGCCTCGGGTATCCTGTACAATTTCCTGTTCAAAGTAATAATAACACTATGAGGCCTAGACTCATATACAACATGAAATTTCCATAAATAAGGTTGGCCCAAAAGAACATCACAAACTTTGAGAGGAGAAACATCACACAATACCTTGTCTCTGAAGGGCTTGATGTCATACAACAACCGACACTATTGCCTGACACGAAGATCGCTTCCTTGGCGGAGCCATCCAATGGTGTAGGGTTGTGGGTGTGGCATTGTCGGCAGGGCCAGCCGCTTGATGACCTCTACTGAGATGAGGTTCTTCTCGCTACCACTAAAAATGATGAAGTGCAGTGGGGTGCCTTTTACCCACATCTATGAATGAAAGAGGCACTGTCCTTCTTCTGGCTCATCTGGTTCACCATGCTGGAGCTTGGTGGTAGAAATGGTGGCATTGGGTTCCACGTCAATGATCCATCTTCCCCTTTCTGGTTTCGACTTAGAGTTAGAACCCGCATCTGATTCAGAGGATTTCACTTCGGCCACCAGCGTCTGCTTTGAGCGACAGTCAGCAGTGTTATGCCAAGGGCTCTTATGGAAGTCACACCACTTCCTAGTATCTTTCTTTGTATTTCCAGTGTCCTTTTTTTCTTATGGCTTGGACTGGTTGTCTTGATACTATCCATATTTTCTCTATCCTTTGTTCTGTGGGATGGGGCTGCCCTTTCTTGGCTTTTGTTGTGAGGGGTTCCCTGGCCCAAATTGTCGTGTCTTTTGTTTGAGCTTCTGCTTGATTTTGA
Source organism: Picea engelmannii (assembly GCA_009831015.1). Taxonomy (NCBI): domain Eukaryota; kingdom Viridiplantae; phylum Streptophyta; class Pinopsida; order Pinales; family Pinaceae; genus Picea; species Picea engelmannii. The sequence goes on along the minus strand of ML778803.1, from coordinate 305,981 downwards.
CGGCATATCGGTAGGCCATGCCCAAGGATGAGATGTCCAGAAATTCCATTTTGGTCTAGATGTATCTATGTAGAGCACCGTGATACTTGAGCACCAGATGTCTCTCCAAATCTTTGATACCCAGATTGGTGTGCAAGGTATGGAAGATATTTGTGAAATCTAGCACTGCCTGGTTTCTTTCTTGTTGCAGTGTGGTCCATTTGGTATACAAGTCATCATAACTTCCAACAGGGTAGTATTCTTCTTTAATAGCATCCCTGAAGGATTCCTAGGTGGTCGTGACTGGAAATCTCTGCTTCGTTTTTCTCACAGAAAGTTTCCCACCAATCTTTGACACGGGAAACGGTTTTGAGGAGCGCAAAAGTAATATTTTCTCTATTTGAAAAGTTATGGATAGAGAAATACCCTTCTAGTAGATTCAACCACTTGTCTACAACATCTACATCTATCTGAACTTCAAATATAGGAATATCAAAGTTTATTTTTACCTTGAAGGGGGCAGTGCCTCCACTCAAAGAAGATGCATCGCCTGTTGGTAGTCGCTGAAAGATTTGCACGAAATTATCCATCATCTCGTTCCTCTGTTGCATGAGGGATTCCTTAATCAACAATTTGAAAGGATCTCCTATCTTGTCATCTTTCTTTTCTCCTTCCATGAGAGGTCGCTTGGGTGTGCGAGAGATTTTGTCCTCAAGAGAAATAAGCTCGAGACCCAAATCTTTATACTCTGACCTCGTTGGGGACATGCATTAAGACGACAAGGAGAAGACCGCTCTGATACCACTAATCCGGATTTTATGAGAATAACAAAATGAATACATATTATTACCATATGCTTAACACAGAATAACAGAGATACAGTAAAACTGGTTTTCTATTCAATAAGGAAATAAGCTGAAACTGTAAAATGCAGTGGAAAACAAACTTATTGGAATGGTGGTAGCTTATCTCTGAGAAGAGATGTGAAAACTATGGTCATTCACAAGAAGATGATTAAAATGAGGCCCTCAATACCTTTTTACAATAAACAGGAGTTTCAAAACCCTAAACATCCAAAAACCTAACCCTAGGAGATGAAACGCCAAAAGTCATGTGGGCCCCGTTTGGGTAAGTCAGTACATCAACTTCCCGAGCTCGTAACTTTTTCATATGAACTCTATTTTAGGCGTATGATATCCCATTGGAAAGATATATCTGAGGACTACAACAGTTGCAGAGTGCAACATACCCCAAAAAACATTGTTTAGGGCCTCAAAACGGCTCTGGAAGTTCAGGACCCGAAAACTGCTAAAAATAGTAAATTATCAAAATTGCTAGAAAACTGTTTTGAGCCAGCTGGAAAATATGGGTGGCCACCAATATCCACCTGGATCACACACCTTCCATCATAATCATGTGGAATTTTTCATGTCTTAAACATAACCTAGTAGGAATGCATTGTTCTAGTACCTTCTCCATATTTTTCAGTGCTTGATCGAAGTCGTCGCCATAAGGAGTAAAGTCATCCATGTAAAATTCAAGCCCTTCACTAATCAAATAATTGAATATGCTTAGGATGGCCCTTTGGAATGTGGCTAGAGAGTTGCAAAGTCCAAAGGGAAATACTCTGTATGAAAAGGTACCCCAGGGGCAGGTGAATGTAGTTTTATCTTGATCTTTTGGGGCAATCTGGATCTGATTGTAGCCACTAAAGTCATCTAGGAAAGAAAATAATTTTTTCCCTGCCAAAGTATCTAGGACCTTATCAATGAAAGGTAAGGGGAAGTGGTCCTTTTGAGTGTCTTTGTTAAGTTCCCTATAGTCGATGCAGATTTTCCATTTCCTATTTTTCTTCGGGACGATGACTAATGGGGAGACCCACCGACTATATGAGATAGGGTATATACAATCTACGACCAACAATTTTTGTAATTATTCTTTAACAATATGCCTGAGGTGGGGATTCAATCTTCTCTGTGGTTGTCAGATAGGTCAAGCATATTTCTCAATGTAAATGTGGTGTCTGCAGAGTTGCAGATCAATACCTTTCATGTCATAATACTCCCAGGCAAAAGCTTGCTTGTATTTAGAAAGGACTTGAATCAACTTTTGTTGTTGTTGCTTATCTAAATTGGCATTGATGTTCAGATACTTCCCTGGTGCGATCTCAATGGATTTTTTACTATGAATAGTGGTAGTCGGGATTTGTTGTTCCATTAAATCTTCCAATGAGTCTCCCCGTGCTTCACAGTCTAGAACAACTTGGAGCATCTGGCATGTTGGATTACCCACGGTGGTTGGGTTGTTAATAAACCCACTGATTACATCATCCTATAGATGGTTCTTGATTCTGAGAGCTTCTTCCAGTGTAAGAGGGGCTCGTAAATCCTTTTCTGGATACCGTGGTGGTAGCAGTTGTGGATATATGAAAGTCGGTCTTAGCTTGGCTGGAGGATATAAGATGAGATTTTTTGTGACACCTCCTCTAGCAATTTTCATATTACCCATTCGACATCCTATGTACGCATAAGTTGTTGCGAGCCATGGTCTACCGAGTATGAACGGATTCCCTTCGAGACCATTTCTTGGGTTGATGATGAGGAAATCCACTGGATATTCCCAAGAGTCAACTGAGATTCCTATGTCATGCAGTGTGCCGACTGGTCTAACCACTGATCGATCAGACAATTGTAACATAATGGGGGTGGGTTCAAAGGAGTCAAAACCCAGTGTGTTGCAGGTTTCCATAGTCAGGATATTAATGGTTGCCCCCAAATCCAATAGTGTATTTGGAAAATAACAGCCATGGATATGAACTGTTACTATGGGGTTCCCTAGATATGCATATTTGACTGGTTCTTGTCTACCTAGAATTAGATCAGACAAGGCTCCCACTACACGAACTGTTGATGATGAATTTTTAATTTTCCTAATAGGCTTCCTCCCAGATAGTTCCTTGATCATTTTTTCATATATTGGAATGTCCTGTAGAGCCTGCAGGAGTGGTATCTTGACATCTAAATTCTTGATTTCCCCTGCAATGTCAAAGTTAGGAAAGACAACACATTTTTCTATCATCAATCTTTCAGGGAATGGAGGGGAAGGAGTTGCATCCTTATCAGGATCCTGTGACTCGACTATGTTTCCCCCCTGCTCGATTTCTTCCATTATTACCACATTCGAGTGCGTTATTGCTGGTTGTTTGTTATTTTCCTTCTCCTTCTCTTGGCAAACATTATTTTCTTCAGGAGATATTATACGCCTTGATCTTAATCGAAGTTCATTGCATCCTACCGAGTTGGTTTCCTCTTCCCCATTCTCCATAATCTGGACGAGCTGAGCTGGTTTATTATTAGGAATTGGGTGGGGCTGGGCTGGTAATTGAGGGTGCAATTGTGATTGAGGGTTTTGGGGTAGTTGGATTGGAGCTTGCAACGTGGGTTGGGTTTGAGGGGCCATCCCCATGGGTTTATTGTTTATCCCCATGGGGCACTACCAATTCTGGTTCCAATTTGGGTTTTGGGCAGTCGTATTAGGCCACTGTGGGGGGTAGGGGTTGTTATTTGAGTTTTTCTAGGATGAGGTGGGTTATTGTGATTTAGGCCAGGTGGAACTTGCAGTTGGTTGATTCTGGTAGATCATATTTGCAGGTGGTTGGTTTGGCTAAGTGGGATTTGCTGGTGGGTATTGTTGGGGCTGCCCGTTCTGATTAGTAAACGGTTGGTTCTGCCATGTATTACCAGAATTTTGTTGCTGATTATACTATCCAAAAAAGTATTGGAGTGTATTTGGAGGGCGAGCCTGCCATTGACAATGATGAGCCATCAAATATAATGGTTTTGCTTCCTTGTCTGCTCCTCTAAAGAAAGCTTTCGGTACAGGGAACGATGGGAATTTCTCTGTGTCATGATCCTTGGCGCAAATAGCACAAACTCAAACCACATCCAAAGGGAATTCCCTTGGACCATGCTTTTTTCTGCATCTGTGGCAAAATATGGCCAAAGTTTGTTCTACTTCTGCTTGTTTTTGTTTGGCCTGCAATACATCCAATTGTGTATTCAAAGTGCTCAGAATATCTGTTTTGAAATTTTCTAAGAGATTACCAACTTTCGCTCGCGTAACGCCCTCGCTGGTAATGTTGCTATTTATGGTGAGGGAAGTTCGCATTTCCGATATGGTCTGTGTACTTCCTCGTGAGCACCTGATGCATAATAGAATGATGTTATCATAAGTTTCTTGATAAATGTCACCCTTCCCCATTAGATTCAATGTTTCTACCCATTCATCCTTTATACCTTTAAGTAGAGTTTCTTTAAGTACTTCACCTGGTAATGTACCATAAGGCGATCTCTGTAATTTATACTGAAATCTCTCAACATATTCTTCTAATGATTCATTTCTTTTGTAGTCATTTGAAAGATTTCATCTTTTAGGTCCCTGGTTCTACAATAATCCTGATATTTTGTCAAGAAGGCTTGTTTCATCTCATCCCATGAGTTAATGGTTCCACCTCCTAATCCCATAAACCAGCATAGAGTTGCTCCCTTCAAGGTAGAGGGGAACACTTTTAATTTTGGGGGTTCAGAGGTGTAATCATACCCTCTACATAGGACATCACATTTGAATAAGAATGCATCCGAGTCTTTTGAAATCAATCCATGGAAGGTTGATAGGTTCTGTAGGGGGATTTCTTTCATGGGAGCATTGGCGATTGGATCAACTATCAGATATTCCAACATGGAGGTTTGGGGTCGTTGTTGATTTGGTTACGCCATTTGATTGAAAATGTGCCAAAAATCTTCAGGAATTTCTTGATCTGAGTGTTCTATTCGAGGTGGTTGATTATTTGATCCTCTAGGGGATTTGATTGCACTCCCTCTATCTAGGATTTTGGGTATGCCTTCTTCTTTTATAGGATATTCAGGATCAAGGGATGATGATGGGTCTACCTTGGAAACCCCGCTAGTTTCTCCTTCTCCTTCCTCCAGATTACGAGGATTTCCCTCATCTAAAGGGTTGAGGGGTGGAAGATCTATGTTTTATAAGCTTTTCTTAGTCCCTTCAGCTTTTCTATGAATCTTAGTGTTGGCTGTAGTTGGTGAAACTACTTCATGAGGGATTCAGATAGGTCCTTTCCTAGGTCTGAACAAATCTTGAGATTCATCTTTTCGGATGATTTCACCTACGAAATTGCTTCTCCCATAGAGCACTGAGCCCTGGGCTTTTGTATTTTTGGTTGGGGGTTTTGGTTTTTCAAGATCTTTCTTCTTAGTCATACACACTTCACACAAAAAGAAATTCAAAAAGAAACACCTATATGACCTCTTAAGTGTCAACTAGAGGTAAGCATTGGCATAAGCATCTTACTTATTGCCTGCATAGGTTCTTACCTTCCATCTTCAATACCTGGTCCCCCAGAGACACAACCTATGCTACCTTTGACATTCTCCCTGACAACGTCGCCAAAATGTTGGGGTCTAAAGATGTCTAAAAATAGACTTAGTTTAACATTAATTTATCAACTAGCGGATTCATATTTTATCTCAAGAATATCAACAAAGTATATGCATATAGCTCGTAGAGGCTAAAATTGCATAGTTAAAGCAAACCCGAGTTTATCCACAATCAAGTTCCTCAAATGTTCATTAAAGATTATGAAACTGAGATCTTACTTAACATAATTGAAACATGATTACTAACATGCTACAATTGAAAAGGAACTAACTAATCTGTTGAATTCATTTAACTAAAAAGAAGTAATTGAATCTAAATAAAGACTTGCAGAATTAACTATTAACTATGAATCAAATTGCTAGAAAGGAAATAGAAAATTACTCTATCTATGGAAAGAAACAACAATTGTAATCTAATCAAAAGGAACAACAAATGTAACTTAATGGAAAGGAACAACAATCATAACTTTAACTGAAAGGAACAACAAATGTGAATCTAAGTAAAAGGAACAACACATATGAAAATGTGAGGAACTGTCAAGCAGTAAACTACAAGAATGGAAATTGGAATGGTAATCATTAATAGTCGAGAGAAATGCCTATCTTTTGTACGCAAGCAACATAAAATCATTAACACACCTATGCATTCGTCTTAGCTATTATAAAAGAGAATTGGATCATAAAATAGAAAGTAAACTGATACAAAGACTGTAACTCTTTTAGACTGGGCCCTTGGTCCTCAGAAGCACTGCTGCTAGAAACTCAGTATGTAGAAATGGTGAAAACATTCAAAGCTTTTATTGATTGCATAACTGGTACAACATTCACAAAAATTGCTTGCGCAGAGTAATTTTGAGTTCTGAATACTTGGATAAAATTCTTAGATTATTCTTTCAGGATATATTACCCTCTATATATACAATAATCTGAGTAAATTAAGACATCCTGAGGATCGAGAGATCCTCGGGATTGCTTTACTATTACAAAGTTACAATATAGAAAATCAATAATCTTCAAAACTGCTTTGCGCCAAAAGTCCTCAACCTCCAATAGCTTACGTTTATTCAAGATCTCCTTTGCTATTTTGATTTTGACAATATTTATCCAATCCTGTAATAGAATCAAACAATTCCAATCATATTTTAGAATCTATTTAATATAACTTCAATAATATCACTATAAGACATATCAATCATCTTCTATCCTATTTATCCCTAATTAATAGAAAATCCAATCAATATTATATCATGAATTGTAAGAATAAGGGAGATATTTGTACCTTTTTCATAACCCAAGAAGACCTATAGTAAACGCAACCATGGAGGAGGAAATGAGACAACTTCGTGCAAGGTTGGACTCGATGGAAAGAACACAAAGGAGAGCACTAGATACTAGTGATGTTAGTGAATCTTAAAGTGAATATATAGAAAAAGAAGAAGCTGTAGGAGAACATGTAGTATAAAGTTATAGGAGAACATGCAGTATAAGAGAGATTGTCGAGAGATGTTATCAAGCTGGGAACCATAGAAATGATGGAATTCCTAATGTATGAAGGTAATTTGAATGTAGAAAAACTTCTTGATTGGATAATTGCTTTAGACAAGTATTTTGACTATGAGGAGAATGATGATAAGAAGGAAGTGAAGCATGTGGTGACCAGATTGAAGGGACACACAACTTTATGGTGGGATGAGTTGCAAGCTGACAGAAGGAGAAAATCTAAGTGTGAGATTAAGAGTTGGGATATAATGGTAGCTAATATCAAGGATAAATGCATACCCAAGTATTATTAGTTAATCTTTTCAAAAAGTTGCAGAATCTGAGACATAAAGGATTGTTGGTGAAGGAGTATACTGAAGAGTTTATAATTTGAGTATAAGGGTAGGACAGAGGGAGAATGATGAGAGAGAAAGTTTCTAGGTATATTAATGGATTGAGGTATGAAATCTAGGATGAGATTAGTATGATGAGGATGAGGACCGTAGAAGATGCTTATTAGGTATCCTTGAAGGAAAAAAATAAATTGACAGGAAAGAAGAGTTAGAGGAACATGGGAAAGATTCCTAACTAAGGAAGAGGAATCATCAGAGAGAAGTTCTAGAAATTTAGGGGAGAAGCTGGAGGATTTAACATTCATATAGAGAGAGGAGAAAGTTCTATAGGAGGATAATCTACAGGAAGGGATCATTTTCCAAGAGGTAGAGGAAGAGGCAAAGGAGGAGAAGTGAAGTGTTATCCTTGTGGGAAAATAGGGCACATGTCTTGAGAATGTCCTGAAAAGAAGAATGTATGAGTTAAAGAATCTCACATTTCCGAGGTGTAATAGAGGAATGTGGAGACAAAGATAAAGGCAGAAGAAACTGAAGAATAAATATCCCTCATGATGAGGAAATCGCTCGTAAAGCTAGAGAAAGAGGTACAAGAACCAATTCAAAGAAACAATTTATTTAGGACTACATGCAAAACTAGATACATAGTATGCAAGGTAATCATATACCGTGGGAGTACTGACAACTTGGTACCCATAGATATGGTGGAAAATATAAAGTTGGAGATTATAGTACATCCAAATCTGTACAGGGTGTCGTGGTTGCAGAAAGGACATCAAGTCATGGTAAGTAGACAGTGTAAAGTTGAGTTTAAAATAGGTAGTTATAAGGATGAAGTTTTATGTGATGTCATACCCATGGACGTTTCTCATGTTCTGTTGGGGAGACCATGGAAATATGACAAGAATTTCATACATGATGGGAGGAAGAATACTTGTACCCTTGATAAAAATGGGTGTAAACATATGTTGTTGCCAATAGAATATAAAGGAGTCAAAGAGGAGTCTAGTCCTAATATACTTCTCATGAGTGGGAAGGAGCTCTTGAAATATGTCAAGAAATACTAGGAGATGCAGTTTTCTATTATAGGTAATCTGAGAGTCATCCTTAAAAACACTTATGTGAATGATTTTCCTATGAAGGTTCATGATTTATTGGATGATGTTTTTGACATTGTGGTGGATGAGTTACCACATACTTTACCGCCCATCAGGAATATCAATCACCATATTGACCTTATTACAGGAGTAATTTTGTCTAACAAAGAAACATACAGATTAACCCCTCAGGAGAATGAAGAGGTCAAGGAGAAGTTCCAAGAGTTGTTGGATAAATTTTTGATCAGAGAAATATTGAGCCCGTTTGCAGTACCAACTGTGTTGAGTCCAAAGAAGGATGGAGGTTGGAGAATGTGAACATATTCTAGAGCCATCAACAAGATAACCATCTGGTATATATTTCCTTTAACCAGAATGGATGATTTAATGGATTGTTTGAGTGGAGCTAGTTATTTTTCCAAGATAGACTTGAAGAGCGGTTATCATTAGATAAGAATGAGAGAGGCAGATGAATGGAAAACAACATTCAAAACAAATGAAGGATTGTATGAGTGGATTTTTATGTCATTTGGCTTAATAAATGCACCCAGTACTTTCATGAGGTTAATGAATGAAGTGCTAAAAGATTTTATTGGGAAGTTTGTGATTGTTTATTTAGATGATATTCTAGTTTTTAGTAAGATCGAAGAGGATCATTTAAGACACTTGAAGATGGCGTTGATAAGGTTGTAGTGAGAAACGTTGTTGGTGAGTTTGAATAAATGTTATTTTATGAAGATAAAACTTGTTTATTTGGGATTTGTAATCTCTTCAATTGAATTGAAGATGGATCTAGAAAAGGTGAGGGATATAAGAGATTGGCCTTCTCTAAGAAGTGTGTTTGAAGTAATAAGTTTTCATGGGTTAGCGAGCTTTTACAGAAATTTCATTAGGAATTTTAGTAGTATTTGTGCACCTATACTAGATACTATAAAGAAGGGGCATGGTTATTTTGACTGGACAAATGAAGATGAGAAAGGATTTAGAGTGTTGAAAGAAAAGATAAAAGAACAACCTATTTTAGTTCTACCAGACTTTAAGAAGACTTTCTAGGTCAAATGGGATGCAAGCGAAGTTTCCATTGGTGCAGTTTTAAGTCAACATAATAAGAATGTTGCTTATTTTAGTGAGAAGTTGAATGGTTCTAAGAAGAATTATTCAACATATGACAAGGAATTTATGATATAATTCAAAATTTAAAAAAGTGGAGACATTATATCATGACAAATGAGTTTATTTTGTATACTCACAATCATGCTTTGCAGTTCATAACCAAACAAGAGAAATTGAACCAGAGACATACCAAATGGGTAGAATTCATGCAAACATTTACTTTTGTCATTAAGAATATTAATTGGAGTGTTATAAAAGTTGCAGACGCTTTGAGCAGAAGTTGTTTAATCTTGTAGGAATTCCAAGTGGAGACTTCGGGATTTGAAAACCTCAAGGAGATGTACCAGGAAGAACCAGATTTCAAGGAACCTTACGAAGCATGTGAAAATCCTTTGTTAAGGGATAAAAATCAACGGATGGAGTATATGATCCAAGAAGGAGTATTATTCAAAGGAGGTTGACTGTGTATCCCAATATGCTCAATGAGGGACAATTTGTTGAAGGAGAAACATATGAAGGATTGGATGGACACTTTGGACATGATAAAACATATGCGCAGTTGAGTTATTCATACTATTGGCTAGGTATGAGGTATAATGTGAAAAAGTTCATAGAAAGATGCAGGATTTTCTAGTATGATAAAGGAAAGCAACATAACATAGGATTGTATCAACCATTTCCTATTCTAGATAGGCTGTGGGATGTTGTAAGTATGGATTTTGTTCTAAGATTGCTAAGAACCCAGAGGGGAAATGATTCAATCTGTGTGGTGGTTGACAGATTTTAAAAAATGGCACATTTTATACCATGTCACAAAACAAGTGATGCTACCCACATACCGAATATGTTTTTCAAAGAGGTTGTAAGATTGCATGGGTTACCCAGGAGTATAGTCTCAGAAAAAGATATCAAATTTGTGGGACACTTTTGGAGGACTTCGTGGAAGAAGTTGGGAACACATTTTTCTTTTAGTTCAACATATCACCCTCAAACAGATGGATATAATGAGGTTGTGAATAGAATCTTAGAGAATCTTCTAAGGAGTTTGGTAACTGAACATAGCAGTCAGTGGGATCAAGTTTTTCCTCAAGTCAAGTTTGCAGTACTGGTAAGAGTCCATTATAGATAATATATGGAATGCATTGAAGAGGAATTTCAGAATTGAGAGTTTTGGGAAAGACTGAATTTTGATGTGCATGAGTAAAGGATTTTGCTGTAGAAATGCAGAAGTTTCATGATCAAATTAAAAGTAAGCTACATGATAGCATCCAAAGATACAAGAACATAGTAGACCAGAGAAAAAAAGAGGTTAATTTTGAGATTGGAGATCAAGTATTGGCACACCTGAGGAAGGAAATATTTCCAAGAGGGAATTATAATAAGATGAAGATGAAGAAGATAGGCCCTTGTAAAATCCTCAGAAAAATTGCTACAAATGCTTATGAGATTGAACTGCCATAAGACATTGGAATTTCACCAATATCTAAAGTAGTAGACTTATACCCTTAAAATATGGATGACACAGAAGGGACAGTTGATCAAGAGGAGATTGATTGGAAGAGATAGATTCCCATAGCAGAGAAGCCACAGATAGATAAGATTTTGGATCAAATAATTTCTAACAAAACTAGGATGAAAGTTTTCTATGAATATCTGGTTGAATGGGAGAATTATCCAATAGAATATGCCAGTTGGATAACTGAAACTGACATCCAGAAGCATGGAAATACAATGGAGGAGATCATGGACAGGATTCCATGAATTGTTTTTTCCCGAGGAGTATGATGCAGGAGCATCATCGTTGTCATTTAATGAGGCAAGGTGGAAGATGACTCAGCATCCAATGCAACACACTTAACTAGTTTGGATTCCAAGGAGGGAGCATCACTTTAAATTTTGAAAGAATTGTAATTAAAGATCCCACGAGATCTTGAAGCTAGAGCCATTGTATTTTCTCCATAGGATTGTATTTTATTTTAACACATGTAGGATTGTACACATTTTGAGCACTGACTTATATCTAGATTGTAATATTTCATTTATTGGAATAATCCTAGTAGTGGGATGCTTTTAGTTGTGATATGAAAGAACTAAAATAGTCTGGAGGGAAGGTGCAAGAAACCCCCTCATGTATAAATCAATGTGATCTATGCCCAAAATAGGTTGTTAGAAATTGTTGAAAGAATAAATTGAAAGCTGCAGAGAGATGTTGAAATCCTTCTAAGTATTTGTTGAAGCAATATAGAAGAAGAGATTTGCTTTCAGATTTATGAGCTTGCTTGTCTTTGAGTAACTGAGTAAATGTTATGTTATTTATCTCTATGTTTTATGTGTGTGCGTGTGCATATAAATGGTTGTTTGAATGAATCCTTAATGTTAATTTAAGTTTCAATTGTTTCTCTTCTAAAATCTCGGTGCAAGGAGCGCACAGTGGTCATGCAAGGAGTGCAAAGGCCGAACCATTACAGGTTTAGAAGCTCAGGAGAGATTGCATAAGTTTATGCAAAGAGAGTGCAAGGAGAGTGCCTATACTCATAGGAGTATAAAATATTAGAGGGGAGACCAGTGCAAAGAGTGGACAGAGTCAACACTTTGTTAAGTGTTGAAGAAGCTTAGAGGAGAGATAGCGCAAGGAGTGTGCAGGAGACTTATTTAAGTCCCAAGATAAGGAGGGGAACGCAAAGCATGTGCCAAGTTTCAAGTCTTTCAAGATAAAATATTAGGAGGGGAGCATAAGGTGTGCACTAGAGTTAATTCATTTAAGTAACAAAGCTCGAGGAGGGATAGTGAGAGTAAGTCCCCCAAAAGAGGAGAAATCTCTTTGTTTGAAGGAGAGTGGAGGAGATGTGTTTGGGAAGTATAATAATGACTCAAATTCATTAGATCAAGGAAAGAAGTGTGGACGTTAAACCCCCAAGTCCTTCATACTTCGTTGCTTCGACAATTTTAAGTCATTTGTTGTAAAAGAGGCAAAATCATTGAAGCCCCGGAGTGAATCTACACCATAGATCACTGGGAGAAGTGCGAGTCATTGGATCCTCGATAGGTTTGGTGATTCAAAACTCCAAGAGAAGTTGGTTTTTGTTGCGCAAAATGAACAATTCCCTGAAGTCCCAAATTCCATAGTAAATCCTAACCGTTGTTTGTCGGGTACACATGTCCCCAGATTTTCAAGTATTTGAAAATCTAGCTATCTAGAGGATTGTGAGTAAAAGTTTCTTTGGCATGAAAATCCCCAAATTCCAAAATCCTAGAATCAATCCAGACCATTCGTAGTTGGGTACACATGGACCATTGATCTCCACCCTTTTCCACTTCGACGTTCAAAATTTTTGGAGTTTAGTGTCGATTAGGATCAAGAAGTCTCGAAGCCTGGAGTTCCAGAGTTAATCAAAGTCGTTGGTTATGGGAGGAGTGTGAGCCGTAGATCACTAGTTTAACATTCAAAAGTTCAAAGGTATTGTGTGTTGGAGGCATAGAAAGTCCCGAATCCTGGAGTCTCAAAGTTCCTTTTGGTTCTAGATCTTGACAAGAAACATGGACCGTCGATCCCTAAACTATTCAAGATTTTTCCAGTTTGGCGTTCAAGATATTTGGAGCATATTGTGGGAAAACATTATGAAGCTAGAAGCTCTGGAGTGCCAAAGTTATCACTTTCCAAATTTAAGTCCCATGTTTTAGAGCCCAAGGTCACATGAAGACTCCGTTGGAGTAAAAATACTCTCGCAAACTCAAATTTTTGTGCAATGAAAAGAAGAAAAGGCCCGTGGAAAGAATTATAAGGGTTTTGGGGGGACCTAAGAGCCACTTGGGATACTATGTAAATCAATCCTAGACCAGGAGGTAGAGTGAGCCCTAGGGGGGTTTTGCATCAGGATGCATTGTTATTTTAATCAAAAACATGAAATAATGAAAAATATCATCATTCTAGAGAATGGTAACCTATAAAATAAAAGTGGTACCCAAATGAAAGAAAAAAAAAAAATCTATGGTACAAAGTACTCTCTTGGAGAAGCTAAGTGAAGTATCGATTGAGGATTTTCCATTAATAGGGTTATAATCCAATTCAACCCCTAGACTATGCAATCTGTAAGTATTGGCCCCAATGTTTTCTTCTAATCAGTAGGGACTAAGCCATAAATTATGAACCTTAGAATGATCTCCCTTTGGTTTATTAATTCTATGCCATTTGACAACCAGATCTCTCACACAATATTTTTTGTCACCATATTTATGTTTTTCAAACCATCACTTGACCAATTGTTGATGTAATGAAAATCTTCACTTGGCTTTCTCCCTCTCTTCTTGGAACATAAGGATTGTATCGATTCATTTTTTTATACTGGAAATCAGTTGACCTCTGAAGACCTGGGATAATTACAGGTGTTGGTGTTTTTTCTGCAGAAAGGGTGAGAAAATACACAAACTTTGTGGTTGTAACAAAGCTACAGATAAAAAGGTTTAAAAAACAAGAAACCATAGTTTTATATTAAAAAATATATATTTTAAAGTCCCTTCTACTCAGTAAGATTAAAAGACATGCAAAAGAAAACATATGTTAACATTAATATATATATAAATAGTAAATGGAATCTGATACCCAATGAATATAGAATATATGAGTACACTTGCAGAGAAAAAATGTGAAGACCAGAATCCTCTGGTGGCCTCTCCATGGGAGGGTTCTTCTTCTTTGCCAAATGTGTGGTTGTAGGCTATGATTATCCTCTTTGGTGGTTGAAAGTTATAGTGAAATAAGGCCAAAGTTTCGAGGGAATTTTGGCAAAACTTAATTACTTTAAGTCATGGATGGATATTGAAATGGAGGGGATCTCTTTAATTTATACGTAAAATGGTGGTTATCTTTAATATGGTCAAAATAATAAAATATGTGAGTATGCACGTTTCAACAGTTAGTCATAATTATAGGGAATTGTCTGGATGAAAACTATTTGTGAATTTTATGGTCCAATGGGGGTATATATGGCGTTAAACATAAATATAATATGTAAATATATATGTAATAGGGTTGGCCTAATAGTAAAGGGGCCTCATGTGTAGGTGTGAATATATATATATATATATATATATTCATTATTAGAGACGTGTGAATTGTGATGTATAAATGTATTTGGTTATGTGGAGGAGGTTATCCTATTATTTAAGGAGTAATTGTATATATTATCTATCTTGGGGTTGTGCTCCATGCTCACATTTTGTACATGGTGTGTACTTTTTTTCTATGTTATGACCCAATGGGGGCATATATCGGGTTAAATTTATATGATATGACCACACGAGGGGGGGATATATGGGGATAAATGTAAATGTAATGTGTAAATATATATGTAATAGGGTTGGCCTAATAGTAAAGGGGCCTCATGTGTAGGTGTGAATAGGTATATATAAAGATCATGTATTCATTATTAGAGACATGTGAATTGTGATGTATAAATATATTTGGTTATGTGGAGGAGGGTATCCTATTCTTTAAGGAGTTATTGTATAATGTATCTATATTGGAGTTGTGCTCCATTCTCACAATCTATACATGGTGCGTATTTCTGTTTTGTTATGATATTGTAAGCATTTGGATCATTACATTTGAGATGAGAGTAGCGATCCTAGGGTTTTTCTTTCTCAAGGAAGTCATCTTGGAATTTTCACTATAAATTTTTTCAGGACCACTTTAGAAATACAAAATTGGAGGCTGGTTATAAAAATATCAAGGTACATGTGCTACAAATTTCATATTCTAGGTCATTTTAATTTCGGAGATACACCCTGTGGAACATAAGGTTTTTGACTATGCCTGTAACTAGTCTCAAACAAGTGTTTCATGTAAAACAATCATAACGTATTCATAGAAGATAAAAATTCCATGAGACTAATTTGCATTGGAAATAATACCATCTGTATTATTGTTTGTGTGAGTTTTATAATCATATATTAAATATTGGGTGTGTGGCATGTTGTACAAGTTTTCTCTCTCGGAAAGGCCAAAAATCAACAAGGTTTGGGAAAGTTACCATAAATTTCATTTGAAACACCCAATTTTGGTTAGACCTATGGAATTGTAGAGAATAAATTTCAAAATACTATAGGTCACAATTTCATACTCATAGGGCACGAAA
The DNA here is from genome assembly GCA_009831015.1 of Picea engelmannii. Classification (NCBI taxonomy): domain Eukaryota; kingdom Viridiplantae; phylum Streptophyta; class Pinopsida; order Pinales; family Pinaceae; genus Picea; species Picea engelmannii. The sequence continues at coordinate 290,376 of ML778803.1, read as the reverse complement.
TTTCATAAATACACCAGAAGGAATGTCGGCTAGGAGGATAGACTCCAAATAAAGGTTTTAAAGGTATGTTCACTTAAAACTATCATAAATTTTGATTGGGATCCCTGATTGAGATGATTCAAAAGAAATTGGAAAGAGAAAACATAGAAGCACATATTGGAGCAAGGATTACAACTATTTGAGATAATTTTAGGTTATGAGTTGAGGGTTGGGGTTAAACCTCGCTTAAAAATCAATGGAAATATCTAAATTTACATGAGATGAAGATAAATATGAAATCAATCATGTGGAATGGTTAAGGATGGTAAAATAAAATTGCAATGATCCTTTTCAGGAAATCCTTAAGTTTGATGGTTAAACTTATAATTGGTGGAGAACCCTTGATAAATATACTAAACTCTACTCCACATGGGAATAATTTGAGAAATCCTTCTCAAATAAATGGATTAGGGATACAAAAATGGAAGAATTGTACATAATTCAAGATGAATTAAAAGGATAAAAGGAAGAGATTAATAAGAATGGTAAGGATATATCTAAGGTATGATCCCTTAATGAATCACTCATTAAGGAGGTTAAGAACTTAAATCAAGCAAACAGTAGCCAAGCAATTTTGGAAAAGGATGATTCAATGGAAGATTTGAAAAAGAAAGATGAAGAGATATGCATATTATGAAATCATAATAAAAAAATACTAGATGAGGTTAAGAGATTTAAATAAGAAACGAATCATTTTCAAAATCAAGAAAAATAAAGGATATTAGATGAAGAAACTACCAAAATATTTGAGGAGGAAATTTACAAGAAGGTTGAGGAATCCCTAAATATTGATGAGGTAAAATCAGAATTGAAATCTAGAATTGAAGAAGGATGTTATAATTTGATAAATGGGGTGACATTATAGCTTCAAAAGGAGAAAGAAGACAAGATTCAAGAACGTCACCAGAAGATACTTGAAGAATTTAAACTCCATATAGAGGATGTACATACCAAATATGATGGTATTATCTACAAGACTAGAAAAATCAAAGAGAAAGAAAAGAAGATAGATGATTCCATTGTCTCTAAAAATAATATAGATGAAATCCACATGCAGAGTAAAGAAAAACCATAAAAAAAGGAACCATATAAAAAAAATCATAACCAGGAAACATTTCAAGGAGGAAAAGAAGGTCGATGTTGGCATTATCGAGGAAGAAGATGGAATACTTGTCAATATTCATGGAACAAGGCATCACAAAGACACTCTTCAAGAAGCTATTATCAGAAACCATCAACCACTACAAATTGAAGAAGCTATAACAAAAATACATGGAATCATAGGAAATAAAAGTATTCAACAACTAGACACCAAGGATTAATATTCAAAAGAATTGATTTTGGATGGATAGATCATCATCAATGGAATGAAGAAAGAAGAAAGAAGGAACATAAGAAAATCATATTACTTGGTTTCATCACATGTGAGGAATTTAATTGCAAAGCTTTGAGGACAAACATTTTTGAAGGAGGGTACTATGTTATGACCCAATGAAGGAAAATATGGGGTTAAATGTGTATGATATGACCCCAGGGTGGTGGAATATATGGGGATAAATGTACATGTAATGTGTAAATATATATGTAATAGAGTCAACCTAATAGTAAATGGGCCTCATGTGTAGGTGTGAATAGGTATATATAGAGATCATGTATTCATTATTAGAGACATGTGAATTGTGATGTATAAATGTATTTGATTATGTGGAGGAGGTTCTCCTATTATTTAAGGAGTTATTGTATAACTTATCTATCTTGGCATTGTGCTCCACACTCACATTCCATACATGGTGTGTAATTCTATTATGTTAAGATATTGTAAGTATTTGGATCATTACAATGAAGTTTTGAAACGTCCAACATTTTGAGTGGACACTCTACCCATCATTAGGGACATGAGAAGCTTGATGATTTGGAAAAGAGTGATGAGTTTAAACACACAGTTTGCATCTAGAAAATTCCCTAGAATATTAAAATATGATTATTTGACCGAATCAAATTTAACCATTACTTTTGAATTTTACCTTTTTTATTAAATTAAATAGGGGAAACTCATAAAGGTGTTTTATAACTTTAATTAAATGGAAATACCATTAGGAAAAGTGGTTTCCTAAGTGTTATAGAATAGTTTTCCACACTGCATGCATCTTTCTCTTATGGCCTTCTATTTCCCTCTACAGATTTCATTTCCCCTTTTTTCTATCACTCTGTATCTTAAAATACTCAATTTTATACATGTACGTGACCTGCTAGTTATACATCTCACGTACATATGCGAGATGCTCCATTAAAACCAGAGTACATCAGGTTTGGGGCTGAAAAAAATTAAAATTGTGTCGAGTTTCCATGCCATGTCACGCTATTTGTGATCCTTGACCTTCCATATACTGGAAACGCTCTGAATCGACCCTTAAATTCCATTTTGGGGATATAAATTGAGCTATATCCAAGCCTTGAAGACATTCAACACACCATATTGAGAGAGAAAATACTTTGGAGAAATTTCACCTCAATTGAGTCTACATACCTTTGTCTTTGAAAGACTGAACTTCTTGTGTTCAGCCCCCAAGATCTGCATATCTTGTGATGGATAACTTCATTGACTCCTACACATGAGATTGCCTTTGTGGAGGATTGAAGTGGTGGAGGCCCAACCTGAGGGACTCAATTTATCGGTTTTGATATGTGTCGTTACATACATTTGTCACCTATGTACTTATGTTGATTACATTAATAGAAATAATCTTTTATCGTCCAATTGATATCTTGAAAATATTTGTATTTCTTTCCATGGGATTATTTGTTATGTATGTTAATGGATTATGATAATGTATATGTTAACATTTTACATCATTACCACATGCTTGTGTATCTTGGTTGTTGAGAAAAAGTTGCAGGTATAAATCTTTGGGTTCCATGTTCAACGATGGTCTTCTTTGAATGTCTTGATGAGGTAGGATTATAGCCTTCTCTTGTTAGAATTTGATTTATGGGTGTTGTCCCATCTGTTGTGTTTTTCCCATACCCATAGAGAGATTTTACTCGTAGCAGAATTGGCAACTCTACTGGAGAGATCTTTTGGGGGTATTCAATGTTTTTTCTCCTTTATTTTCTCTCTGTTTATCTGAGTTTCTCTATCGTCTGTTGCTTAACATCCTGTATTTTCCTTTTTTTTTCATTTCTTGGCCTAACCCTTTCCACAAAATGTATTCCTTGACATGCGTGTGCTTTCCCTTGACAGGGATCATACATACACGAGTTTTCCTCTTTTAGGGTGCATACAAACATGAACAGTTCTCATAACAGTCGCGTACACTATTTTCTTAGTCTTTTGATCGAGTTTGGTGTTTGTTGGGTGAGTTTTACTGGTTTTTGAGACTTCTTGGGTCCTTATTCTAAATGTTAAGTGCTTACAGAGTGATAGGAATCTGCTTTATTGGTGAATTATTGGGCGAAATCTTTCTCCTTATTTTTGTTTTCCTTGCATTTTGGGTCTAGGTAGTTACTTCTTGGTGTCTTGTTGTTCTTGTATCTTGGTGATTGCAGTAGGGTCTTTCTGAGAATTTATTTATTCAGTCCTTTCATTTTCATTCTACTATACTGAAAATACCAACAACAAAAAATAAAATTCACTTTTATTTAAAGCGTTTGAAATTTTGTTTAAATTGAATTAGTTTTGGAATATTAAGAAAGAATACACTTCATTGAGATTATAGATATTTCTTTCATATAAAATCATTTAGAAGCATACCATATCTTTGAAAATCAAGACTGGTTATTAGTAGTATTTTTATATTTTCTTCTTTTATGTTGAGACGACATACCATCAATTTCATGATCTCACCTCTTAAGTAATAAGAATCCATTAAAATTAACAATGAATAATTAAAATTGATTAGAAACTATTTTATTTTTTAGGGTACACAAATAAGTACAGGACCTAGGGCCTTGGAATAGTATTCTGTGAGTAAAATTCTCCAAGGCTATAAAACTCAATGTATGTGTCTGATTAGGGAGTGTTAAAATCCATTATATAATTGGTGTCCTCGGGAGACTTCGCTCACCCTAGAGTTAAGAACGAGGTCACACAAATTTGGTTGAAAATATATCCATCTAATACCTTCCTAGTGTCAAATATGTTTATGGGATTCTATTCGTATCTGGGGGTCTTGCTAGTGCCTTTACCTCCTTGAGAGGTGATTATTTCAATATTTCATGCTTTTCTACCCTACCCATACGGACATGTGACTGCTCTCTTGAGCATTGGTTATATGATGGTGACTTTAGGTGCTCGATCTAGGTAACCACATAGCTTGCTTGTAGGGGTTATTCTACAAGTACTCTGAGTCAGATAGGGACTAGACAACACATAGACTTTATGGAGGATTTCATCTCCAGAGGGATCTGATCGACTACATTTTGAAGCCTACATGGGTCCTTACAATTGATTTTGATACCTCCACTCTATTATTGCGGAGTCTCAATCCCCTCTTGGGAAAGGGATACCTACTTTAGCTCGAGAGGTCCCTTCCAACCATCTTATTATGTTTGTGTGCATTGGATTTTATCTTTATTTAGGAGTGTTCTCTTTGATTATTAGTTGTCCTTAGGATTTTTTATTGCGTCGTCAATTTTTACTGCTATGTTTGGTGGATCTCCTATGACTCCCTCAATAAGTGCTACACAATCTATGGTCTTTGCTCAGTCCATGCGGATGAATCCTTTTGTATTTCCAAGTGATACATTGAATCATAGTACTCATTCAATGCCTTGGGCCTCTAATCCTTTCTCTTTTGGTATGCCATATGTTGTTCCAGAGTTTATACTTAAGGCTTGAAAGTATAAAGTCTAGGCATTCGAAAATAAGAGGGTCTATGATATACAGAAAGGAAGGACAACTCTTAAGGGAAAAGGAGCTATGGATGATTTCTGAGTTGTCTTTGTCTATCTTCCAATTGTTCCTGGACACTAATGTCTTGCTCAATGGTTTCCCATGAACATTCAAATTCAACCCGGGTGGTAGCAGTTTTTAAGATGGTGTTAAAAAGAGTTAAAGCGATACTGGTCTCATTTGTAAGACTGGGTTCAATATTGGGTTGTATCGTAATAGGTACAGTCATGGAGGGAAAAGAGTTTTAAGACTTGTTTGTTTTTTAGGATATTGTTTCGATTTAGATTATGTAAGAAAAATTTCCCAAATCTTGAATTAATAGTATAACAAAATAAAATGTTGTTTCCCGTATCTAAGTTAAACTGAAAACCATGCATAAAATGAAAGAAAACATAAAGTTGTGGAATAATGTGAGGAATCAACCAAGGAATAATATCACTTTGTGATAGAAGAAGAAAATAGACAAGAAATTTTTAATGAAGCATAAGATATAGAAATCTAAATAATTCATAGGTCTTGTACCTGCTGATATCCAATACAGAGGAAAAAATGTAAACAATTAGATGTCTAAAATAATCAATCACCACAATAGAGTTTGTACTAAATTGCATCTAATCCTTCATCAAAGATATATAAGAAATGATGTTAAATATGAAATAATAGAGGAACACATAACTCAAACTTGAAAAGATCTAGAGTCTTCGATTTGCATTTGTATTAATTCTGGCAAATGAAAAATTTATCTGCTACAATCGGCCAAGGAAAAAATCCATTTGTGTATCTTTCAAAATTGTATTTATACAAAGAAAATCATCAACCCTAGACGGTTGGTATTCTCCTAATTTCTTAGGTTCTAACGGTTACAAAATAGAAAATTGGAACTGTTTTTCTCGGTTACCTTTTACTTTTCTACCAGTGGTTCAAAAATGAGGACACATGTGTTACTTCATCATTTATTTGAAACGATTCCTTCGCTCAGTCCCAAACACTCAACACACCTTTCTAGAAACTACACTAAAATTCTGGAAGGTTATGGAGTAAGGTCACTTACATATATGACTTCTAGATGGGGGGTCCCAAAAGTTGACTATATAGGAGTTAATGATGCAATAGGGCTGCCCAATTTTGAACAATGAGTTTCTCCTATTGTTTTGGGGATATCAACAGGAATAGTTGATGATGAAGGTGGAATCGTTTGAATCGACTTTGAAGGATTCTTGGATTTAGAACTTGTTTCAGACACTGGATTCTTTGATTGTGAATCTTCTTCTTTCTCCGAAGACGCTTCAGTCTTCTTTGGATTTTCTTCCCCAGTCCCTTTATCATGAGACTCTGATACGAAACCTGGGGGAATACTTCCTTAAGATGGAGGAGGGGTTGTTGATTCTCCCTATAGTATCTTCGGCAAACCATTTCATTTTTCCTTTTGGAAAGTCATAAAGCTAGTCTGTAGGTCAGGTGATAATGCCTGAACTCTGTCTAATATTTCCTCATAGGTTCTGGCTCCCTTGAACATGTCGTCACAGGGAGAAGGTTCATGTTCATACATCTTCATATTATAATGAGAAAGATGATTCCCTACAATTTGATAAGGGTCATGTTTTCTGAGTTTAAGATCTACCAACTTGATGTCTTCCAATGTTGTAGCTTCAAACTTGGAATGACCAAAGTTAAGCAGTGAACACTTCCCAATCTGTACAGGAAAAAGTGGCCAGAACTTCTTCTGAGATGCTTTCAATTCTGTTTTGATGCCACCTGTTATTATTTTTTAGGCCACCTCCCTGCACACCAGTCTATCGGGAAGGAATTTTGGAAGTACATGAGGAGGCATCGAGCACTCGAAAACCCTAACATAGGAGAAACCCTCTTCAATAAACCAATTTGAAATCACCTTGAGAGTTCCCACGATTGACTCTGAAATACAAGGGGGTGCATAACCATACAACATTTGGTGCAAGGGTATCACTATGTAGTGACATATTTCATAAAAGAAATCTTTAACATTCTCCTCCCATAGTTTAGAGTGATAAACATGAATGGGCTCCATGCAGGTTGGGTTCCAACTCCAATTCATCAAGAGGAAATCAATCATGTAACAGATAGCATCCATACTATATGCAGACATGTAAAATGATGCAGGTCATCCATTTGATTGTGTCATTTGGTAGTCTGTAATAACCTTAGTCAGATTATTTGATAAACTTTTACCCCAGTTGAAACTGTAACCCTCGGCTACTTCGTGTATAAGTGGCACCCATTATGCAGGGAAATGGGTAGGGATTTTCTTCCCGAAAAGTATACACAACATCAAATCTATATAAACCATGTATTCATTTAACAAAGTTGTGGCATACCTGCCATGGGTATCAACTCTAAATCTCACTAGAATTCCCCACTATTCTTTGATTATACTTGGATATGTTTGATCAAATTCTGTACATTCCTTTCTTTGAAATTCCTCTACAAATTCGGCATTATAAATGTATTTAGAAGTAGGGGGCATTTTATACATTACTTGCATGTCCTTGGGTCTGAATGAGCCAACGATGACCCCTTGGATATTTAGAATGCTCCTTGTCTAAATGTATGTTTTCTCTAAATCCCAGCTTATCATGTTATTGTATGGAATGAGTCTCGGTCGTGTGGCTATTTTTTGAAGCTTAGACGTTGCTATGTCTCTGAGTTTATTTTCAGTCCTTTCATTTATGAAATCGTTGAGGAAACTCCTAATCTCATAGTATAAAGTTTCAAAAATATGCCTCTAGGATTTGACTGAATCCACAACATGTGGCGTAGTGTCGGATATAACATCTCCATCCGGATTCGAGCTTTCACCTACATCCTCACTCTTCTTAGGCACTTTTCTGGGTTCCATGATGTTTGTGCTAAAATGAAAACCTGTTGCAAAGAAGAAATGTGTGAGTTCTTCTGAGTGTAACTCTCTCCTAGTCTGAAAGTAAGAATGAAATTCAAAATAACAAACCTTTATTAACCTTTAACCTATCTTAAATTTAGCGTACTGATACAGGCGATAAAAATTAAATGATTTAATGGGGATGGTATGCCTGGAGATATGCACTTTATGTCAAAAATATCTTCATTAATCCGTTATAGATATTGCCACATATCGGCGATTCAAAACTAGGATTTCGAAAGGAATGTCATCGAAAACTCCCGAATAGTGAAATGCAAAAAGTTACTTAATACCCTTTAACGCTTGTTTTAACAATAAGTTAATTACATTTAGACACTTAATTATTTCAGGATTTCTTGTTTCAAAGTTTCGAGTATCATGTCCCCAAGAGGCATGACACAAGTAAATCATGAATCACTAAACCGCGATGGGATTTATTTAGGCGCTAACACTTGTTTTAACCCCTTAATTAATCATGATTAGGGGTTAGTCATTACTTTTGTGGATTGGAGTATCAGGACTTTGACGACTCTTTAACGCAAGAAATCCCAAATCATGAAATTGCAATGGGATTTATTATCATTAAACCTTCTTACCTCTTAATAAAAATAGCATTATCTTTTAAGAACTTCACGATTCAGTAATTAGGGTTTAAGGAGACTCAAGGTCGACTCTTTGATTTCCCGAATTGTGACTGTTTTAATTATTACTTTAAAATATGTTCAAATCCTTTTAAACAATCACTTTTTCAAGACTTTGGTACCAGGACTTTGGAGTTGTCATTAAAAAACATGCTTTTTGAATAGCCGAACCCCAAAACCCAAAAATCCCGAAAGACCTTTTGACTCCTTTTTAGAACTAAGGGCGACTCTGTAACCAGAGAAAAGAGGAGAATTGGATTTAGAGAAGAAAAATGAACTTTGTTTCAACATAGGCTCCATCTAGGGATCTCGTCTCCCTACAGAATGAGAAGAACAGTAGACCACGTGAATTTATTGGGTGAATGGAGTCATTAGTTTGTTTCTGCAAAAAATTGTTCGGGAAGAGGGTGCAAAGGAAAAAGGGGGGGGTTTCATCTTTATCTCTGAAAGCTTTCAAAACCCAATCGCTCTTTAATATCAACTTTAGGCCATTTGAATTCCTCTTTCCAGATACTGATTTTTGTTCTTCTTAAGATAATCCAAACAACCTTAGGAATTGTAATAGGTTCTATTGACCTTTCTTTTTTCAAAGTGAAGTGCTTTTGATGTTTTTAATCAGGGGATCCTGCGTGAACTTGGGATGTAGACCGAGATTCAAAGAAAACTAATTTACCAGAGTACAGTATAATTCATGTATAACAACCTTACATATATCTTAGACATTGCTTCACTTTCGGTGAGCCTGTTTAGTACCCCGGTGAAGTTATCTAATTCCATTTATTGAATTTCCTTTCACCACTTCAAATTGTAACTTTTCATTTAAATGTTGAGATGAGGGAAATCATTTTATGAATTTCCTTTCATCATCTGTTTTTTGGACAAGATGGGGGGAATTAATTTTTGAATTTCCTTTCACCATCCGTCTTATACTTTCTTTGACATGAAGTGGGGGAAATCAATTAGTATAAAATATACCAGGGGTGATATCTGTATATAATTTTTCAACAGAGGTCTTTCAAATCACTTTGATTACGATGGATTAGTTTCTTTTCGGCCTTCAAAACATCTTAGTCTACAGGAAAACTTATGGGGGAATTTTATTTCCAGGGAACTTCTTTTGAGAAAGACTAAAATTTTTTAGAACCTGTTAAAAGAACTAAGAGAGTCAGAATTAGCCTATACATATATTTTCTCAGTAAGAGTTTGAGGAGGCATGAGGACTTGCCTCTTGTTTAAAGATTCACTCTTTGGCCTTCAGAGCTAAAGTGTAACCTCTCCTTCCTCTGTGGAAATCATGGGAAGGTGTCTGGGGTCAATGGGAAAATACCACAAATTGAAAAAAGGATGATAGAGAAGGCTTTGGATTTCAAAAACATAGTTTTGGTAACACAGTCCTGACTCTTGGAACCCTTTCTTTGAGGTCACTTTACTTCTCCTGTTTGTTTTACTTATTTTTTTATCTTATCGAGAGGATTAAAATTTCATTCTTTTGATGATATATCGGGCGAATATGTTCATACTCATGAGACCGTTGTTTCACTTAGGTGATACTCATTTGAAATCTAGACATTTCATAAATTCGTACCTTTTCCTTACCACTTCGTTCTCATCTTAGTAAATTATTTTTTATCACCTATTTCGGGCGAATCGATACGTGACCATCCTTTTTCTTCTTTTTGATGTTTGGGCTGTAGACCAGAATCCTACAAGAAGAGAACATGAAAAGTTTCAGGGTTTTAAGATTCATAGAATTCAATGTGTCGAATATTTTATATCTCCATTTCTAGGAGATCACTAACCTTCTTTATTTGCGGTGAAAGTAAAAATTACCGAAAAACTATAAAAATAGAAAACACAAACCGGTATATACAGTGGATTTTTGGGAATTGTTTATTGCATATAGTTCTTCAGATAACACCCATTGATAGGGTCGTTGAGGATTTTACCATGCAAATTTTCTAACAGAAATGAGTTCTTCCCTTGAGAAGTTGTGACTTTGAATGGTCCATACCAGATATGATCAAATTTGCCATGTTTTGTTGAGTCTTCCCTCCTAGAATCCCATTTCAAAACCAAATCACCAAGGAGGAATTCCCTATCTTTAGCCTTATGATCAAACAATGATTTCATAATGTCTTGATATTTCTGCAGCCTTTCATCCACCTCAGCCCTATTTTGCTGAACTTCAATCAGTTGATTTATTATTCTTGTGACATGGTTTGGTTCTTCTTTCTCATCTTGCCAAAGTTTCATCACAGGTAGAGACAGGTTTATGGGTAATACCACGTAAGTTCTGTATACCATTTGAAATGGAGAAGTTCAAATCGATTTCTTGGTGCCTATCTGATTTTCCCACAAGGCATATTTCAAATGCACATGCCAGGATATTTTATTTTCATTCAACACCTTCTTAATTATGGTAATTAAGATTTTATTTGATGATTCATCTAGTCCATTGCCTTGAGGGTAGTATGCCATGGAGTGACCCAATATAATATTGTACTTTTGGCAAAAGCTGACCATTGTCATAGATTTGAATGCCTGGGCATTATCTGTAACTATCTTTCGGGGACAGCCAAATCTAGATAATACATTTTCTTCGAGGAAGTCTATCACCACTGCATCTATGGCTTTTCTAGTTGGAATAGCTTCTACCCATTTGGTGAAATAATCCATAGCGGCCAGGATCCATTTGTGTTATTCGTTTTAATATGGATTAATTTCTCCTATAAAATCCAACCCCCATAGTTGGAACGAAGCTTTCATTTTAACCAAGACTAGATTTAGTGTTGGGAGATTTTGCTTGCCTATAAATAATTGGCATGAATTATAGGCTTTGACTTTGACATTTACATCTGTGAATAATTTAGGCCAATAATATCCCACTCTCAGGATTTTATAAGTCATTGCTCTCCATGCATGTTGTCCTCCGCATACTGCCTTGTAAAATTCATTTATGACCCTTTGAGTCTCTGATTCTACTAGACAAACCAATAGAAAACCCAGAGGGTCTTTCCAATACAATTGGCTCTCTGAAATATAGTACTTCACCGCATGTAATTTCAACATTCTAACTTTAGATGGAGTCATATCACTTGGGCATTTCAAAGTCAGAAGATAAGATACTATATCTTTGTACCACACCGAAGTTGTAAAATTTTCTTCTATACTGGTTGTAGCTATTTGGTCATCTAGTTCATCCATATCCATACATCCTTCATACTCTTGTAGATTATTTATACTGAGCGCTCTGAAATTTGATTCAGCTAGTAGCTTAGCAAAACCTTGTCCTTTTACGAGATTTGTTGGTTTCACTTCTAAATCAAATTCTTGAATCTTAGAAGCCATCGACCCCTCTTCCCATTGCTATCAGGTTGAATCAATATGTCTTTAACGAAACTGGTGGGTACATATGCAATTATCTTGGAGTGTAATACGTAGGTTGTGAAATCCTTTAGTGCCTTCACCATAGCATATGTGTGCTTTTCCATTATGCCATATTTCAATTCTGTGTCTCTGAGGCTTTTACTAAAGAATGTTATTGGTTGCTTAAAACCTTCTTCGTTCTTTTGTATAAGTACTGTTGCGATTGTGTGTTCGGATGTAAACAAGAAGATAAAAAATTCCTTGAGATAATCAGGGCTTGCCAGTACAAGTGCTTCACCTATAATTTTCTTGATGTGCGCAAATGATTCTTTAGCTTCGGCCATCCATTTAACTCCATTGTTCTTATTGAGCATATATGTAATCAATTTCACAATTTCAACAAAGTTCGAGATAAATCTCCTCAAAAGAATTATTTTCCCTAAAAATGACTAGATCTCTTTTACATTTCTAGGAATATTTATAGTGTCAATAGCTTCGACCCTTTTAAGATCAATTTTAATTTCGTCCCAAGATACAATATGGCCCAAGAGTTTACCTTCTTTCATTGCAAAGTGAGAATTCTTGGGATTTAAAGACAAACCAAATTTGTGACATTTCTCGAATGTTTGCTTGAGATGTATCAGATGATCTTCATCAAATTTAGAAAAAACAGTCAGATCATCAAGATAAATAACCACAAATTTATCTCTTTCTCTGACAAAGGAAATATCCATATCCCGCTGGAAGGTAGCACCTGCATTAATTAAACCGAATGGCATTTTATCATACATAAATGTACCCCAAGGGGTGGTGAAGGATGTTTTTTCTTTATCGTCTTCGTTGACATCAATCTGATTGTAACCTGAAAAACCGTCAATCATGAACATCCTATTTTCTCCGACTACTTTTTCTAAAACATGGTCCATTTTGGGTAGCAGATAATTGTCTTTAAGAGATGATTTATTTAAATTTCTAAAATCTACACACAGTCTGATTTCTCTGCTCTTCTTCCTAACTAGGACCAGGTTGGCTACCCACTCAGAGTACCTGAGTGGTACAATTATTCTGGCATCCAGGAATTTTTTTACTTCTTTTTCGACCATGGGAAATAATATTGGATTGATTTTGCCTAAGCTTTTGTCTGAAAGGTTTAACACCTGGCTTTAAAGAAATCTTGTGTTCAATCACAGTGGTGTCATAAGTTCTCAACTCATTGTAAAACCAGGCAAACACATCTTTATACTGCTCGAGTAAATCTGCATATTTTCCTTTCATCTCAAGAGGAAGATATTTTGATATTTTTACTATTCTAGGTTTTTCTTTAGTTCCAATATCGCAATATTCGACTTCCTCTGGCTGAGGCTGCAATGTAGATTTCAATGGAATATCATTATGGTCAAATAATATTTCTAAGGGAATTAGACCTTTAGGGATTTGATTATTGTTTTGTACCAACATGCGATGATTTGCGATCTTACCTTGAAACTCTTGAGGATCTTCCCCTTCTTGCATAATCCAAGTATGGTCGTTCTGGTTTTCTTGGTCGATGTGCGTTTCAACAAAGTCTTCCACCATTTCAAGGAATTTTCTGATTTTTTCATCATCTTCAAACACCTGCCAGTGTTGTATATTGTTAAGTATGGAGGGTCTGTGCCTCATCTCTATGTGATACTTAAGTTTCAAAGTTGTAGAAGGTGCAAAAGTTGAGGTTGCTTTGGATAATGAACCAACTTGCAGATTTTCTGTACGAGAAATGTAATGGACATTAACTGACGAGAAAAAAATTTCCATTAAATCCCAGGCACAATTTCTATAAGATATCAAACTAGGATGTTTGTTCTGATACTGTCGATTTCCTTATTTCATAATTAATTCCGCATCTCCATAGACTTCCAAGTGTTTTATGTTTGATTTTTTGGTGACCTCTAATCCCAAAACCAGGGCTTCATTCTTGCATACATTATTTGTGTAGTCTATGTCCCACTGTAGTCTGTAAGGGAAAGGAATGAAAAACTCATCTCTAGGTGCTACAAAGAGTACACCTGGGCCTACTCCTTCACATGACGAAGCACCATCAAAATACATTTTCCAGATTCCAGTACTATATATACTTTCTTTTACCTTTTGTGTTCTATTTCCTTCTGTGAAATCTTCAGCGCATTCATCTATATCATCATCGATCGATAAAATACAATTTCCAAGGTCCCAATAAGTGACATAAATAAGTTAATTTCTAGGATTATGAGGATCACTTAGCGTATATGCCAGCCATTTTTCCTGGTATAATCGGGTGAACTGCCCTCCGAATATGGGAATCGTGGCGTATGTCATGTCCAGCTGAAGGGATCCTCCAAGCTTAGTGCCCCAAGACCTGGATAATAACATACCATACTTTATAGGTATATCAACAATAACCACATCCATCAGAACACTTTTTACTAGGATCTGTGCAAGATTTAACACTAAATCCTTAATCATGCCCATACATTTAAATTTTCTTGAATCAAATGAATACAGGTCTTTATATGGCCTAGTAATTTTGAGGCCAAGTCTATTCATAATATCCTTGGGAATCATGTTATGCGAGGCTCCAGAATCTGGCATGCAATTATGTAGCAAATGATCATGAACATTTAGCGTACTGTAGAAAGGAGCGACAGTATCTCTGGCCCCTTCCAAATGCGGACCAAAAAGTATATTAGGCTTATCATCTTCCAAATTTATAACATCATCTTGATTTCCCATATCTAAAAAAATTATCATTTTAGTGATTTTCGTTCGGTAAACGAGATTTTTTGCCAATTCATCTAGAGGTATTGGTATTTTGATTTTTTTAATCTCATTTTCTAGCCTAAAACCTCCTACAATTTTTTCATTTTCTCTGATTGGTACTTTGGTCTCCTTATTTTCATCTTTATTTGTTTGTATTTATTTGTTCTCAGTAGTTTTTGTTCCTTCCATCTATGTTTCGGTTGTCTTAGTTTTGGCACCTTGTGGGTCAACTCCCTTTATCCTGGTGTTCTGAGTTTTAGTTCTCTTTGGGGCTGGTTCATATACTTCGCCTCTTAGCATGATTTTATTCGGTTGGGTAGTTGTCACGTTTTTATTTTTAGACCTTATATTATACTTGTTTTGGAGCTCGACCATTATAGTATCGTCGATTCCTTGGAAAGCAGGGTCCTTTGTATTATTTCTGTTGCTATCCTCATTAGACCAATGTTTTGTTTTTAAAGAAGTCTCATAATCTTGTCTAGTTAAATGAGGTTGATAACAATCTTCACCGAGATTATTAATATCTTCTTATAAATCCTCAAATTATTGCATTTCGTTACCTCCTATAAAAATTTTGTTTTTTAAAGGAGTCTGAACCTTTTGATCTTCATTTTTAATTTGTCTTTGTTGTATTTGAGGATTGGGGTTCCTCCTGAATTCTCTCCTAACGAACATACCTGCTTTAGATTGATCTAGTTCCATATTTGAAATTTCATTTGACAGTTATTTAATTATCTTTTCCATATCATCCATTTTATCATCTGAGGATCTCCCAGATCCTTACTTGTTCCTTAAAATGTTTGGTCTCCCTATTTCTCATTTCCACTTTTTCCTATAACTTGCCAGAAGCCATCATATTTGATTCAATCTCTACGACATCATCTTGCATTCTGGTAAGTTTGACTGCTCTCCTTTCTCTTAATAATAATGCGAACTCAGGTTCGAAATCCCCAACGAATGTTACTTTTGTTGTGGGCTGGGAAGGTTTGACTTCAACTTGTATCTTGTTATATAACTTATTAAATATTTGGATGAATTCCATAACAGTTTCTGATTTTTTTTTCCTTAAAGCCCTGAACTCTATTAAATAATATAGGTGATCTTTCCTTTCACCCCATTGTCCAAGAAAATAGTTTTCTAACGCATCGTAGGACAATATTGAACATGTGGGGAAACTTTGAAACCAGGTTCTCACCTATCCTTCGAAATTTTGAACAAACAACCGCGAATATACATCTTCATGCTCGAGACTGGTAATATCCGCAAATTGATCAAAGAAATTTATATGTTCGACTGTGGTTAAGTCTCCCTCCCCTGTAAACTTAGGTAGGTTTTTCATGTAGTTTTTAGGTAAATCATGAAGGGGTACCAGGAAAACCAAAGGAGCATATCTGGAAGCTACTTTAGCAAAAATCCTAGGGGGTGGGGGTGGGGGTGGGCCTTGACCACCCACTCATCCTCCTCTGACAGTTTCCATAGATATTCTAGGAGAGGAAACTGCTATGTTATAAAGAGGGTTTTCAAATATGTACACTGATCCTTTATTTTCTTTGAGATGGAGAAAAAACGATTCCGAGAAACGCTTATCAGAAGATGAAAAAGATGGAAAAGGGGGAACAAGATACGGGGACTCGATTCTTCTGACTTGGAAGAAATATAGACAGGAGAACCTGCAGGGGTTGAATCTGAGTGTATGGTATACTCTTCTAGACTTTGTGAGGTTGGGAAACTTAGTTTGAGAGCTGGTGGGATATCAATCGAAATAGACTTTACTGTAGAAGCCTCACCTTCTCTTTCACCAGAGCTAGTCGAATGTGATTCAGTCTTAGTTTTGGGTAGAACTAATTTAGGGTTTATGGTTTCAAGTGGAATATTATCCCTAGACTATGTAGGTTTAGGTTGGTATACCGCAGTATCTTTCTTAATAAATCCTCTTGGTTTCAATATTTTTTCAGGGTTAGAAACAGGCGAGGTCTACTTATCATCTGGGTATTGTTTGGTGTTCCTTTGACCGGATGCTAGCTTATTTAAAATTGTGGAGTCGCCAAGTGAATAATAAAACATAGCCTTTAATAATGTGCTCAATATTTTTTCACTATCAAAGAAGGAAACTTGCGAATTTTGTTCTCCTAGGGAAAATAATTTTGTCTCTTCGTTCCCCGACAACTGCACCAAAAAGATGTTTTTCCAGAGTTTATACTTAAGGCTTGAAAGTATAAATTCTAGGCATCCAAAAATAAGAGGGTCTATGATATAAATAAAGGAAGGACAACACTTAAGGGAAAAGGAGCTATGGCTGATTTCTGAGTTGTCTTTGTCTAGCTTCGAATTGTTCCTAGACACTAATGTCCTGCTCAATGGGTGCCCATGAACGTTCAAGTTCAACCCGGGTGGTAGCAGTTTTTAAGATGGTGTTAAAAAGAGTTAAAGTGATATTGGTTTGGTCTATAAGACCAGGTTCAATATTGGGCTATCTCATAATAGGTACAATCATGGAGGGAAAAGAGTTTTAAGACTTGTTTGTTTTTTAGGTTGTTGTTTCGATTTAGATTATGTAAGAAAAAATTCCCAAATCTTGAATTAATAGTACAACAAAATCAAAGGTTGTTTCTCATATCTGAGTTAAACCGAAAACCATGCATGAAATGAAAGAAAACATAAAGCTGTGGAACAGTGTGGGGCATCGACCAAGGAAGAATATCACTTTGTAACAGAAGAAGAAAATAGACAAGAAAAACTTTAATGAAGCATAATATATAGAAATTTAAATAATTCATAGATCTTGTACCTGCTAATAGTCGATACAGAGGAAAAACTGTAAATGATTAGATGTCTAAAATAATCAATCACCACAGTAGAGGTTTTACTAAATTGCAGCTAATCATTCATCAAAGATATATAAGAAATGATGTTAAATATGAAATAACAGAGGAACACATAACTCAAACTTGACGATATCTAGAGTCTTCGATTTACATTTGTATTAATTCTAGCAAATGAAAAAATTATCTTCTACAATCGGCCAAGGAAAAAAACCATTTGTGTATCTTTCAAAATTGTATTTATACAAAGAAAATCATCAACCCTAGACAGTTGGTATTCTCCTAATTTCCTAGGTGCTAACGGTTACATAATACAAAATTTGAACTATTTTGCTCAGTTACCTTTTACTTTTATACCAGTGGGACAAAAATGAGCTCACATGTGTTACTTCATCATTTCTTTGAAATGATTCCTTTTCTCGGTCCCAAACACTCGATGGACCTATCTAGAAACTGCACTAAAATTATGGAAGGTTCTGACGTGTCCTTTGATTCAAACACATATAATTTCCTCTAAATTTTGGGCAGCCTGTCTTCGATCTTTCCCTTGTCAAACTTTGTCAACTCCAACTGTAGATTTGGATTTATTACACTTATCCATTTGGTTGATGTCAAGCTACTTCAATTGTGAAATTTTGAGCTAGGCTTCATTCCAGCTATCCTTGATATGCAATTGATGCCTTACAACATTGATATGTCCTAATAGCCCAGGACAATCACCTTTTCCAATGCCCAGTGTTTTTGTATCTACCTAATCAAACACTTCTTCACATTCTTTACTAACTTCTCTTGCCATTTTCTTGCTTTCGGCAATATTGGTCTCCCATGTTTTTAACATGATGTCCCCCTTGATCTGTTCTTCTATAGTCAGCTTTGGGATTGTTGGTACTTCCTCTCTAGCTGAAAACACTATTGCTTTTTGAAAAGAAGCGCGAGTTGCTTTGGCCTCTTTTTCCTTTAAAACAATTCTATCCAGTGAGTGGCTTACTTCCAGGAAGTAGTTTTGAACGATTTCTATTTTAGAAAGTATGTTTTGTTGTTCCACTTGTAGTTTCTCATGCACCTCTAGTTCTAGGGCTTGAAATAATATTATATTCACAACTTTCCCTTCAATGGTATTCAACTCATCCTGTAGTTGTCTCACTAACTCCTTCTACTGAATAACTTGTACTTGACTCATTTGCATCTACTTCTTCGTTTCCTCTAAACTATACTTCAACAATTGCATTTCCTGCTTGTCAGCAGTCTTGGCGTTTTCAACTCTTTGATTTACCTCCTCTCGAATATTATTTTTTGTGTGCCTTATTTGGTCTTGAAACTAAGCTATCATTTGATTTTTCTTATTCAACCTTGTTTTCATAGAGTCATCTGAGAATAAATTGGCAATTGCCAAAGCTCCCATAGAGCCTGCTACTTCTGTGGCGAAGTCTTCTTCTTCTAGGTTTTTCCCATCTATGAGCACTCTGTGTTTCTTCACCATTGTGCCTTCTCTCAAATGCATTTATTATTTTACTACAACCTTCCTCTTCCCACTGAAGAAGTATTCAGAGGAAGGTATCTCTTCTCTAGATATAGGAGTAAGGTCACTTATATATACGACTTCCAGATAGGGGGTCCCAAAAGTTGACTGTATAGGAGTTAATGATGCAATAGGGCTTCCCAATTCTGAAGATTGAGTTTCTCCTGCTATTTTGTGGATATCAACAGGAATAGTTGATGATTAAGGTGGAATCATTTGACTTGAATTTGAAGGAGTCTCGGATTTAGAACTTGTTTTAGTTCCTAGATTATTTGATTGTGAAGCTTCTGATTTCTTTGAAGACGCTTCAGTCTTCTTTGGATTTTCTTCTGCAGTCCCTTTATCATGAGCCTCTGATCTGAAACCTGGGGGAATACTTCCTTGAGCTGGAGGAGGGGTTTTTTATTATCCCTATAGTATATTTGACAAACCACTTCGCTTGTGCTTCTGGAAAGTCAGAAAGATGGTCTGTAGGTTGGGTGATAATGTCTGAACTTCGTCTAATATTTCCTCATAGGTTCTGGCTCCCTTGAACATGTCCTCGTAGGGAGAAGCTTCATGTTCATACATCTTCATATTGCAATGAGCAATATGATTCCCTACAATTTGATAAGGGTCATGTTTTATGAGTTCAAGATATACCAACTTGATGTCTTCCAGTTCTACAACGTCAACCTTGGAATGACCAAAGTTAAGCAGTGAACACTTCCCAATTTGTATAGGAAAAAGTGGCCAGAACTTCTTCTGAGATGCTTTCAATTCTGTGTCGTTGCCACCTATTATTATTTGGTAGGCCACCTCCCTACACACTAGTCTATCGGGAAGGAATTTCGGAAGTGCGTGAGGAGGAATTGAGCACTCAAAAACCTTGACATAGGAGAAACCCTCTTCAATAAACCAATCTACAATTGCCTTGAGCTTTCCCACAATTGACTCTGAAATACGAGGGGGTGCATAACCATACAAAATTTGGTGCAAGGGTATCACTACGTAGTGACATATTTCGTAAAAGAAATATTTAACATTCTCCTCCCATAGTTTAGAGTGATAAACATGAATGGGATCCATGCAAGTTGGGTTCTAGCTCCAATTCATCAAGGGCAGAGGAGTCATGTAACAGATGTAAGTTTTAAACCTATGAAGTAAAGATATGCATATAGATTCTTAAGCAAAACAAAATTTAATCAATGGCTCATACACAGAGTACACAGAGATTTTATACAGGAAACCCTCAACCGAGAAAACCTTTCTTATATTCATTATATCAAATTTCACCATTCACCATACAATATATATACAATGTTTTTAGGTATTCCATACATACCAAAACCCTAATCCCTTAATTCGGGATTAATTTACAAAACCGCTAAAAATAGAAAAAAACGCCCAAAAAACATTTTAGGGCGCTGCCCCAAACCCCGTCGGCCCCGGGATACCGCCCGTTACCGAACGTTTTGCGTAAACAGGGGGGGCATACCTACCCCCCTTGGGGACCCCCTAGAAAAGCGCTTAGTGCACACGACACAAACAGAGCACTACTACGAGGGATCATCAGACGCAATTGTCATATCTGACACGCCCACACACACACATGCAAAGAATATAACACATACCCAACAATAGATAGCATCCATAGTATATGTAGACATGTAAAAATATGTAGGTGGGACATTCAATTTTTTCGTTTGGTAGTCTGCAATCTCCTTAGTTAGATTATCTGATAAAATTATACCCTAGTTGAAATTGTAACCCTCAGCTACTTCGTGTATAGGTGGCACCCATTCTATAGGGAAATAGGTAGGGATTATCTTCCCGAAAAGTCTACACAACATCAAAGCTATATAAACCATGTATTCATTTAACGGAGTTGTGGCATAACTTCCATGGTTATTAGCTCTAAATCTCACTAGAATTCCCCACCATTCTTTGATTATACTTGGATATGTTTGATTGAATTCTGTACATTCCTTTCTTTGAAATTCCTCTACGAATTCATAATTATAAATGTATTTAGAAGTAGGGGGAAGTTTACACATTACTTGGATGTGCTCGGGTCTAAATGAGCCGACGACGACCCCTTGGTTGTTTAGAATGCTCCTTGTCTAAATTTTGGTTTTCTCTAAAGCCCATCTTATCATGTCATTATATGGCATGAGCCTTGGCCGTGTGGCTATTTTGTGAAGCTCAGAATCTTCTATGTCTCTGAGTTTATTTTCAGTCCTTTCATTTCCAAAATCGTCGGGGCAATTCCCAATCTCATAGTATAAAGTTTCAAAATTCTGCCTCCAAGATTTGACTGAATCCACAGCATGTGGCGTAGTGTCGGATATAACATCTCCATCCGGATTCGAGCTTTCACCTGCCTCCTCGCTCTTCCTATGCGCTTTTCTGGGTACCATGACGTTTGTGCTAAAATGAAAACTTGTTGTAGAGAAGAAATGTGTGATTTATTCTGAGTGTAACTTGCTCTTAGTCTGAAAGTAACAATGAAATTCAAAATAACAAACCTTTATTAACCTTTAACCTGTCTTAAATTTAGCGTACCGATACAGGTGATAAAAATTAAATGCTTTAATGGGGATGGTATGCCTGGAGATACGCACTTTATGTCAAAAATATATTCATTAATTCATTATAGATACTGCCACATATCAGCAATTCAAAACTGGGATTTTGAAAGGAATGCCATCGAAAACTCCTGAATAGAGAAACGCAAAAAGTTACTTAATACCCTTTAACGCTTGTTTTAACATTAATTTAATTACGTTTAGACACTTAATTCTTTCGGGATTTCGTGTTTTGGAGTTTCAAGTATCATGTCCCCAAGAGGCATGACACAAGTAAATCCAGAATCGTGAAACCGCGATGAGATTTATTTAGGCACTAACACTTTTTTTAACCTCTTAATTAATCGTGATCAGGGGTTAGTCATTACTCTTTGTGGATTGGAGTATCGGGACTCCGACGAATCTTTAACGCAATAAATCCTGAATCATGAAATTTCAATGGGATTTATTATCATTAAACCTTCTTACCTATTAATAAACATAGCATTGTCTTTTAAGAACTTCACGATTTCAGGAATTGGGGTTTAAGGAGACTCAAGGTCGACTCTTTGATTTCCCGAATTGCCACTCTTTTAATTATTACTTTAAAATCTATTAAAATCCTTTTAAATAAACACTTTTTTGAGACTTTGGTACCGGGACTTTGGGGTTGTCATTAAAAAACATGCTTTGTGAATAGTCGAACCTCGAAACCCAAAAATATCAAAATACCTTTTGACTCCTTTTTATAAATAAGGGTCACTCCGTAACCAAAGAAAAGAGGAGATTTGGATTTAGAGAAGAAAAATGAACTTTGTTTCAACACCATACATGACTTCACACTTGTCATCCTCTGTTTCGATGTCTCATATAAATCCTAGTTTTGGGTTTGGGGGCATGACGCCTCCTTATACTCCTTTTTAATTTGGTGGGAGTCATATCTCGCACACAATTCCATGGTAGGAGGTTGGACTCCTTCTTCCTCTGGACCCAATCATACATACACTTTTCTAGGATGGAATGCTCAAATGGCAGATCCTTCTACTTCTTACATCTTGTCCATCTATCATTCTTCCACTTTGTTTGTTCCCACAAACGCTTTTCTCATGGTGAACCTCCCTCTGTCCTATGGTGTTTCATCTGGAGGGATACATTTTTATAGTATGGGAAATCCATTACACAGAGTTCCCTCTTATGGGGGAAACATATATCCTCACATGAGTAACCCATGTCATGTCACTTTCTCCTCACAAGTGACTTCCTCGGTGATGATTCCCTTACAACATTTTATGAATCAGTTAAGAGGAGGATACTATCCTACTGGGTAGGGCCATGATGTATACCAGAATATTGTTTGGCCCACGATGTCTAAAAACCAGTCTTTCCTGGGACCATGGTCTTATATTCAGCAACTATCCGCTGCAAGTCATAGTAGAAGCACATGTCTAGTCACTGTGAGTCATAATGGCATTAAGTCACCAACCTCTGCAAGTAATGTTGGAGACCTATCACCAACCTTTGCTAGTCATGCTCGAGACCTGTGAACAACCTCTACAAGTCATGCTAGGGGAAAGAAGCTAGTCATTGCAAGTCATGTTTGGGGCACAAATGATCCGTCAGGATCTTTTAATGACTATGGTTGAGTTTTAATTTTGCATGCGTTAATTAACCATTTGAGAAACTTAGTGAAAGAATGAAGAAATAAGAGGAATTATGACGGCCATATACACATATGCAGATCTGAAATGAAATAATAGACAGCAAACCATAACACGCAGATTGATAACGGAGTTCGTCACAACTTTGCCTACGTCTCCGGGCCTTTGTCTATGTGGGGGAGGCTTCTTTATTTATGTTCAAAAGCTCAAAAGTAAATCGCAGTAGTGCCAATTGGCTACAAGACTGATCTGGTCATTTTCGTCAAGATCTCTAGAACCCTGCAAAGAAAATGGCACGCCAAACAGACATCCAAAGCTCCCAGAAATGGCCCAACAATGTTTGCTCCTCAAAAGCTTCCCTGCATAAAAATGGCTTTGGCTTGGCTTCTCTTCAGCATAACTCTACTCTTTTATATCCTTGACTATCCTCCATGGCCTCAAACAGGCCTGGTTTATATAGATTTGAAGTTGGTTGTTCATCTCCAACTTCCTCCCAGAATTTGGGCTCCAAAAATGCCTAATATCTCCCAAAAATGGAGAAAATCAATTAAAACAGGCATAATATCATTGAAAAATCCAAAACTTTATAAAAAAACCCACTTTTGTGTAAATTTGGGCATTATCCCCCTTCATTTGACACGCGCCCCCTTGTTCTTGGTCATATGTCTATGATGTGGCCAAGCGCTAGCCTAAAAGGCTGAGCGCTGGCCCCTTCACCAAAATCCATGGTCACATGCTTCTATCCATTGGACCGCACCCTTAGGGTGCGCCTACCCAAAGGTTCCAGCTACCAAATAAAAGGTGGAAAGGGTGCTAAATTCACGTGCTGGTGGTTATGAAAAACTGCCCATGCCCACGCCCCTTTACCTATGGTCATAGCATTACGTGCAACCGTGGGTTGGGGCTTAGCCCCAACCCCTTTTCGCCCTCCATAATAAAGATATCAACTTTATATAAATTAAACTACATTTGTTTAAACAAGTGATACGTGGGCGCATTGGTGTTGGGTCATATGGGAAAGCGCTTAGGCTTGGTGGTTGGTTGTGGGTTCAAAACCCATGACCACAAAACATTTTTGGAAATTTCCACACACTGTCGACAAGGTGACTGGGTGCCACGTGGCTGCCCATGACTGGGCCACATGGCACTTCTCCATTTGACGAACTAATGCCACTTGTCAACCATTGACTAGTCCAGTTGCCTGCCACATGTCTGCCCTGTCAGCGAACCTGCCTAATCACCATCAGCCAGAGAGTGCCACATCATCTCCTGCACAGTTAGCATGTTTATGTCATGCTGACATCAACATTGACTTTTTGACCAGTTGACCTTTGACTTTTTACCTGTTTGGGCTTTCGATTAGAACGCGATAACTTTCGCATACGGAGCCCGTTTGATGAAGTAAATATACCGCCAAAATCAGGAAGATGAGACGGACGCAATGGCACTGGTTTTGTCGGATCCTGGGCACTTTCATTTTTGAGCATTTTTAAGCCCTGTCAGGATTCTGGATCCGATTCCGGGTCACACCTCCCCACAAAAGGTTACTGACCAGTCAACAAGCTCGGGATAGGCCACCTGGCTTGTCCATTGTCTCTGAACTCTGCCCTGTGCACCTGTCTCATCAAGATCAACTGTAACACAATCATGACAACTGACAGTATATTGTTATCCATTTGGACCTTGTTACATCTTACTGAAGCCACTACCATCCATGTAGAAAACATTACTAATGACAGCATCAAAAAGACGACTGCAAATGAGCTGATATACTTGAAGTATTTGCATGACATGAGCTTATCTTGAAGAAACTTATGATTGATTTTCCATTCAACAATCATTTCTTGTTCTTTCTTAAGATCAATTACTTCATTTGAAACAATTATTGGTTTGTTGCTTTCTTGCACTGCCTTCTTTAATTGTTCCATTGTTTGAAGTGTTTTATTTTCTTTAACATGATGAGCATGAACCACATAATCTTGACCTGCTTTAGTGAATTGATATTGATTCTTTGTCCTGTAGAAGACTGCCTTACGATCATATAAATATGGACTACCTAAGACCATTCCACATTCTCTTAACGACACTACATCACATGTTACTTCATCCACATACTTAGATGAAATTGAAAATTTGATTGTGCATTGCTTTGTTATGTGCATCTGATGATGATTGCTTATCCATTTAAGTGTGTAAGGCTTATGATGAGTTTGTGTTTTTAATCCCAATTGCTTAACCAATTCTTATGAGATTAGATTAGATTAGATTGAGATCCACTGTCAATTAATGTGTCTATCTTAGTGTGTCGCATGATTACCCTTATATGAAACAAGTTGTTTCTACAATCAATCTCTTCACCAAATTTACCTGTCATACCAACCAATGAGATCTTTGACTCATCACCTGAATCTGATCCCAAGTCTATGGGTTTTGATGTCGTTGCCACTGTTTGCGTTCCCTTCTTTTCTTTGAACCACTTTGGCCTCTTCTCGGGATGCAACTTCCAACATTTGTCCTCATCATGTCCCTCTTTCTTGCAATGCTTGCAACTGGGCTTTCCTTCCTTCCTCATCACTGCATTTGAATTCTTGCCATGCCTTTTCCTCTTGTCCTCTTTCCTTGAAGACGATGATTCCCCTGACACACCTGCTTTCCCTGCTTCAATATACGTAGCTTGAACAGAAACCTCATCAAGGTTAGTGGGTCCAAACATGAAAACAGTGTTTCTAATATGCACAGGCAAACCTCCTATATACTTCATAAGTGTTTCTTGTGTTTGCAAAGGAATGTCTAACATTAATGCCATTTTTCAAAATCCATCGGTGTATTCTTGCACTGTTTGTCCTTTTCTTAGTTTTAAAGATTGCCATTCAATTATTGCTTTTTCCTTATAACCCAAAGGATAGAATTGTTTCCTAAGTGTAGAAATGAAACTCTTCCATGATGGAAATACATTACCCACATGTTGTGTCCCCTTTTGCAGCTTGCTTTGCTACCAGATAAGAGCTGTACCTAGAAGCCTCAAAGATGCCAACTTAATTTGTGTGGCCTCATCCTTGATCTGTTGCACACTGCAGTATACCTCCATCTGCCTGATCCAATTATCAAGCTTTTCTGCATTTACTTCACCATCATATATGGGCAACTCAAATTTTACATCAAGTTTTAACAATGGCATTTCACTCTTATTCTTATGAACGTTTTTCTTCTCATTAGATTTAGAACTCGAACTTGAAGAAGAAGGAGAAGAAGGAGGTGTTGATGGAGGTGAAGGAGGAATCTGAGGATGGTCCTCTTCCTCTTCACTTTTTCCCTTTGAAGAATTACCCAAAACTAGTCTCTTTCATTCCAGGTAATCCTCGTACAAAACTTTCACCATCTCCGACATAGCAAGGAATGTTTTCCGAAATTCTTTCTCATCCTGAGAAATCCCTTCTTCCGATGCCATCTTCTCGTTGTGAGAAGCTCTCTTTCGCAATCCAATTAATGGATTCTCTGCAACAATCTCACCTTCACCACACTATAGATTTTCCCTGGTTAACATGCAAAACTCAAATCCAAACGTCAACTAGCTCTAATACCACTTGATCCGTCGGGATCTTTTAATGACTATGGTTGAGTTTTAATTTTGCATGCGTTAATTAACCATTTGAGAAACTTAGTGAAAGAATGAGGAAAGAAGAGGAATTATGAAAACCATATACACATATGCAGATCTGAAATGAAATAATAGACAGCAAACCATAACACGCAGATTAATAACGGAGTTCGGCACAACTTTGCCTACGTCTCCGGGCCTTTGTCTTTGTGGGGGAGGCTTCTTTATTTATGTTCAAAAGCTCAAAAGTACATCGCAACAGTTCCAATTGGCTACAATACTGACCTGGTCATGTTCTTCCAGATCTCTAGAACCCTACAAAGAAAACAACACGCAAAACGGACGTCTGAAGCTCCCAGAAATGGCCCGACAGTGTCTGCTCCTCAAAAGCTTCCCTGCATAAAAATGGCTTTGGCTTGGCTTCTCTTCAGCATAACTCTGCTCTTTTTTGTCCTTGACTGTCCTCCATGGCCTCAAACAGGCCTGGTTTATATAGATTTGAATTTGGTTGTTCATCTCCAACTTCCTCCCAAAATTTGGGCTCTAAAAATGCCCAATATCTCCCAAAAATGAAGAAAATCAATTAAAACAGGCATAATATCATTGAAAAATCCAAAACTTTATAAAAAAACCCACTTTTGTGTAAATTTGGGCATTAGCCCCCTTCATTCGGCATGTTTCCCCTTTTTCTCGGTCATATGGCTATGATGTGGCCAAGCGCCAGCCTAAAAGGCTGAGCGCTGGCCCCTTTACCGAAATCCTTGGTCACATGCTTCTATCCATTGGACCGCGCCCTTAGGGTGCGCCTACCCCAAGGTTCCATCTCCCAAATAAAAGGCGGAAAGGGTGATAAATTCATGTGCTGGTGGTTATGAAAAACTTCCCACGCCTACGCCCCTTTACCTATGGTCATAGCATTACGTGAAACCGTGGGCTGGGGCTTAGCCCCAACCCCTTTTCGCCCTCCATAATAAAGATATCAACTTTATATATAAACTACATTTGTTTAAACAAGTGATACGTGGGCGCATTGGTGTTGGGTCATATGTGAAAGAGATTAGGCTTGGTGGTTGGTTGTGGGTTCAAAACCCATTACCACAAAACATTTTTGGAAATTGCCACACACTGTCGACAATGTGACTGGGTGCCACGTGGCTACCCATGACTGGGCCACGTGGCACTTCTCCATTTGACGAACTAATGCCACTTGTCAACCATTGACTGGTCCAGTTGTCTGCCACATGTCTGCCCTGTCAGTGAACCTGCCCAATCACCATCAGCCAAAGAGTTCCATGTCATCTCCTACACAGTCAACATGCTGATGTCATGCTGACATCAACATTCACTTTTTGACCAATTGACCTTTGACTTTTTACCTGTTTGGGCTTTCAATTAGAACGCGATAAATTTCGCATACGGAGCCCGTTTGACGAAGTAAATATACCGTCGGAATCAGGAAGACGAGATAGACACAATGGCACTAGTTTCGTCAGATTTTTAGCACTTTCATTTTTAAGCATTTTTAAGCCCTATCAGGCTTCTAGATCCGATTCCGGATCAAAAAATCTAGTCACTGCTAGTCACATTAGACAAACATCACCAACCTATACAAGTCATGTTGGAGATCAACTATTATCCTATGGAATTCATGATGGCAGTATGTCACCGACAAGTGCAAGTCATGTTAGGGGAATTTATACAATTGAGAATCCCATATGTGTTGATTAAGGTTGGTTGTCATTGATGTCAACCCTTGAAGAAAGACCCATAGCACAAAGGTTTGGGTAATGGACCCAATAGTTTTTGATGTAAATATGAATCATTATTGTTTTGTCATGGTTGATAAGAAGTAAATATGGATGAACTCCAAAGTGGTCCCCTTATGGTGAAAGCCCTCACAGGAAGATGCTTTATGGAGTAAGAGAACCCATGATTAATTGTGGAATAATGAGATGAAGGAAAGTGATTTTGTCAGGGAAAATATCCTACATAGATAGTTCTTGTTATGTCATTTCTAGTGGTATGTGGAATGTCACATAATTCCTCACCGTTAGAGAGTTATGGCCATGAGAAGTTAGAGACCCCAGGTTTGGGTAATGGACCCAAGTTTGTTTGATGGGTAACGGTATGAGTTATGATATATTTTCAGATAATACTATTCTATATGGATAGTACATGTCATGCCATTTTTAGTGGTATGTATAACGTCACATAACTCCT
>ML778803.1:210426-252233 GCA_009831015.1 Picea engelmannii | reverse complement strand
ATTGGATAATAATTCTACATTGATATAACATTTGAAGAAAAAGGATTATAATTATGTTATTACTGATTCACCCCCCCTCTCAGTAATCCAACAATATGTGTAGGAAATAAGCCCAAGTTCCTTTATAAACTTTGCAAAGGAATATCACCTAACTCATTTGTGCCCTACTATTGTTGTGGTACGAGAAGCGTGGTTCTTGTCTAGTGGGCCTTTGGGTTCTTAGTTATCATTGGTTTCCCAACATTCTAATCCTTCTTTGGTTGATACATCGTTCAAGCCGATGAAATATTTGGTCGACACCACTCTTATTTTGGGGGGTGATACATCTCTTGACCATGTTTTCTCACATCCTATTCAACCAGAAGTCATGTTGATGCAGTCTTCAACTGACACCACTCATGTTTTTGGGAGTGATGTGTCTCTTGACATTGTTGTATCACATCCTATTCAACCATTGGTTGAAGCAGTGGTCGAGTCAATGCAATATTTGGTCGATCCCACTCTTATCTTGGAGAGTGACAAGTCTAAGGAAGTGACATTGTCGATGAAATATTCAGTCAATCCCACTTTTATTTTTTGGGGTGATGCATCTTTCGACCATGTCCTTAGCATTTATATTTTTGTGCCTTCTAAATAAGGGAGAATTCCACTCTCTCTAAGTATGTGCCCTACAAATCCTACGATGGTTTCCTTTGATTGGAATGATCTTGTAGATCCTATCCTTCCTTCTCTTGCACCCTTCCAGATAATGGGCATTCATCGATGTAATATAGATGAAGGATCATCTGCAAGTATTTTATCCTCCTTAGCTTGAAAAGTTTTAGGTTCTCCCAAGCTTGTGTCAACAACCAGTGAGTTTATGAATTCGATAGAAGTTCTACATGGGAGCCCTAGCCTACCCCATTTTATGTTTCTTAAAATAACATTCTATAGTCTTAGTTAAGATCTTTTCATACTCCAAAAACAAAAAAATTAGCGAGTGAAGTTGTCTCTTTCACACTCGTTAAACGGTTTTGAAAGGAAGTCTATTTCATATAATTTTAACCCTTTTCTAGACCAAGTAGACTACCTATGAAAAATGAATACTCTAGTCACCATTATCCAGAAGAGTTCTCCTGGGTATTATTTTATACTTTTTCAGACCTAGGGGACTAAATCTACGAAAAAGGACACTCTGAGTTAAGTTGTAATTGCATCCCATTATCTTGCTTGCATTGTTGAGCCTATTTTCGGCTCCCACATTCTCATTATAATCCTCTTTCCCCAACACAAGACAAGCAATTCCTTTCATATATCCTTTTCATAGTGACGCCCTTTACACATAGAGGAAACATTCCCCAGAGTGTAAATTCCCTGCATGTGTTCCCTTGCATTGAACATAGGTATGTTCCACTACTTGGAACTAGTTGCTTACTCGCGACACTCATTTCCTCTCCTATATCATAGCATTTATTTTACTATGAAAAAACCAAAAAAATATGGGCAGGAAAATAATATTATCTCCTATAGGCAGTAGTCATGCCACCTTTGAACAAAGAACAAACTCTTAAGTCCACTTCATCCAAGGTTTTGGTCTAGCATGACCTTAGGAAGTTGAGATCGTTACTTAGTGTCTACTCCTCCAACTAGTTATTCTTCTAGTCCCTATAGAAAGTTTTTTAATTCCTCATGCATCACAAATGTTTTTCAATGATTAGTGTTAAGTCTATGATGCCTAAGTAATCCATCTGTCTCATTCTCTTGTTCAAAGGAAGTATCAATCCTATGTCGTCTACTCCTCATAACTCTTAAATTTTCATGTCGGACATACCCTTAGTGTATCTCTGAATCACATGAAGTTGTTTTCCTACCTTGCACCATGGGCCTACTTCCACCATTGGTAGGTAACCTTGAACCCAACAGATGGAATCTCCTCATTGGTCACTAACTAGGGCGTTTCCCTTTTGTTTGATGGTAATAAATATATTCATACATTGGGATTCATGCAGTGTCTTGTATTGGATTCCCTTAGCCCAATTGGTGGTTTCCTCACCTTTATCAACAATTTCCCTTATTGTCTTGTATTCAGAGGGTCTCTTTCATGCACTACTTGCATATGGTGCATGTGAGAGACACACATGGTCATTGGTTCATGAAAATCCGATTCATTCGAGCTCCTCCTAATTATCAAGCTATTTCTTTGTACCTTGCACTGAATGATGAGAGATGACTTAATGCTCTCCTTTTGACAGGTCTCCTTCCATCGAATTCAGTTCATCTATTATGGAATTTGTTGGACACACCAACCACACTGAGAGGGGGGGGTGAATCAGTGTAGGGCTCTTTTTAAAACTTCCCCTTCACAAAAACTCCTTAGTTAACAAACACCATTTACTCATTACTTATTGTTGTCATTTATAACTAGTTAAATGTGAACATACATCAGCAACATATGCCAGCAACAAATATCATCAATAAGTCATCACCACAAGGAACACAAAGAACACAATATATGTGTACAAATTTATTTTTATTACGGACTACAATCCTTGGGTTATCATCAACAACTCAATAGTGTTACAACTCCACAAGATCACCAAATCTATAGTGCAAGACTTAGCTTCCACAACTCAAAACCAACTAAGAAGAGGAAATAATCTCAACATATACTAATATTTCAATAGGTACGTG
Organism: Picea engelmannii; assembly: GCA_009831015.1. Classification (NCBI taxonomy): domain Eukaryota; kingdom Viridiplantae; phylum Streptophyta; class Pinopsida; order Pinales; family Pinaceae; genus Picea; species Picea engelmannii. The sequence continues at coordinate 249,563 of ML778803.1, read as the reverse complement.
ACCTGTTAGTAGTGCAGCATGCGTATGTACGCGCCCTACTAGTAGTACATCTCACATATGTATGTGGCCTACCTATACTACAGCCTATGTATTCCTTCTGAGTATTTAGGGTTTTCTCTTCTTGATAAAATCTTATCCTCTGCACCCTTCAGTCACATCCACTTATGTCTTTCACTGTCCAATATGAACCATAACCAATCACAACACATCTATTCTCTCCAACAACTTACTCATGCTCCTCAACCATACAATATGAATGCTACTTAATCATGTATAAGCAACCAATATACTATGGAAATCATAGTAGTACTGAACCATAAGAGTGTTTCTCATTCTATCAATCAACCAACATAACCATATAACAACAACCATACCAATAATGGCTCAAGCATTCACCATACAATAAGCAAGAGTATCCATCAAGACAAATATGTAACCATACCAGAGTTTCTATGGCAAATCTGAGCCCATAGAATGCATATATGGAACTTGCTTCGAACTTCAATAACCTGGCATCAACTCACACTCAAGTCTCCATGACTTCATCCAACTGTACATTCTTTGCCTTCCTTCAGACCGTGTGTGTACATGCTTTGTCCCACTGTTGCTCACGTACTCCTTTATAAACTAGTGTTTTTGAACTTTCAAAACTTTGACCATCATGCTCTCAGAATTATAGAAACTTTGATGCATCCATGAGATCCTCCAGTCAATCTCTATTTCAGAATAGATCTCTAAGCTATGATCAATAGATGATTTTTACAAGAGACCCCTGCTTCTTATTTATACTCTCCAAGTAGCTTCCTTAGAAGCATCTTCTAGGCCACTTTGTCCACATAGTCACCTATGTCCAACTTTGCGCAATTTGCCACTTGACCACTTAACCCATTTTCCTCATTTTAGGGTTAACCTTCTTATAACCACTTTCCATAATTATAAAGTTCTCCACTTACTTTATTATTTAAATAATCCTCCTTCACTTTGTCACTTCACTTTATTATTTAAATAATCCTCTTTGATTTTGTCACTTCACTTTAATAATTAAATAATTATCTTTGACTTTGTCACTTTATTATTTAAATAATCCTCCTTGACTTTGTCACTTCACTTTATTATTTAAATAATCCTCTTTGATTTTATCACTTCACTTTATTATTTAAATAATCCTCTTTGACTTTCTCACTTCACTTTATTATTTAAATAATCCTCTTTGACTTTGTCACTTCACTTTATTATTTAAATAATTTTTTCTTTGCAAGCACTTTGACTTCTTTGACCTTTTGGGGCTTCAAGCCAACATATGAGGGTCCTCCAACTTTGTAAGGCCATAACTCTTAAACCATGAGGATTTATGTGGCATTCCACATACCATCAGAAATGGCTTCAAAAGCACTATCCATATAGGATAGTTTCACTAATCTTCATATCATTATTATACAATTAAGCATGGGTTCTCTAACCATACTACTAGGATAACTCAATGGAAAAGCATCTTCCTGTGAGGGCTTTCACCGTAAGGGGACCACTTTGGAGTTCATTGCAAAGATTCTTCTCATGAGGGATTTCACCATAATGGGGCCACTATCGATTTCATCCATTTGTACAACCATGACAAGACAATAATGAATCATCTTTACACCAATCGAACTGCAACTCATTGATCCATATTCATCTATGCATATGAATATGACTCCTCTTGACATCAATCCATTGACATCAAGGTCAATACATGATCCATCAATCAATGTCAATACATGATCCATCAATAACTACATCAATATACTATGACAAGACATGTTTCCCTTGACATCAATCCTTTGACATCAATGACAACATGATCCAACAATATCCCCCTTTGGCATTCATGGAAATACCAACATTGATGGAAACATGTAGACAAGGCATTGCTCTACATCAATATTCATCTCAATCTCATCAATGTGACTATCTCTCCCCCTTTGACATCAATGGAAAAAGGTCATTTGCTCCTTGAGGTTGCTCCCCCTACCTGAAATCTCCTTGGGTTTGTTCCCCTTGTCTGAATGCCTTTGATGTTCCTCTGAATAATCTCTCCCCTTTTGAACAAGGGATATCACTCTGATATAATGATTAATATATATAGCTCGTGCTCCCCCTGTGACCATTGCTCCCCTTGGAACTATGCCTCTGTGCTGTTTCTCCAAGTATAGGTCTCTTTTTCAAGTATTTATAGTTGCATCTAATAAATATCTCCTCCTGGAATCATGGGAAGAAGAATGACTCCCCATATGGGTTTGTCTCCCCCTATATTATCTGCAATATGAACAATATGCTACCACTGCAATATGATTCTGTTGCAAAATTATGCTATTGCTCAACTAGAACATATATCAAATGCTCTTTCTATGATGATCCTTGGACCTTTCCATGCATCAAACTCGTGCCATACCATACATCATGAAGAAAAAGATATGTGAACAATGAATAGAGAATCATGAACAAAACATCAAACAAGTATATCCTATGCCAACCATGAACAATACCCATGTACATCAACCATGTACATCAATACCATATCATATTCCATAAGATATCATCAATGGAGTGCATCAACCATATGCCTCTACCAACATACCAACCATGTTCCTCAAACAAGTGTCATATCACTCATGATATGCCTCTACCAAGAAGCAAGTACCACAATCATGTATCTTAATCAATGAAGTTTCTCAACTATATCATCCATACATCAACAAGTGAACCAAACATGTACCACTTGTACCAAGAAATTGCATCAACCATGCACCAATACTACAACAGGATGAACTACAATCAAGATGTTTCATCATGCATGCATGCCATATCCACCATAAAACATGTGCCAATCATACTTCTAGTAGGTGCCTCTAACAATGTACCAAAAGTGTACCAATCATGCATCAACTATAGATCAAGCTATGATTCATAAATGATGTACAATATGACCACCTCATCAACTCATCAACTACATGTCCCACTATGTAGCCCATCCTCATGCCAAATGCATGCACCAAGATATCCAACAAATATGTATCTCACAATACATCATAAGATATATCAATGGAGCTCAAATATGTATCAGCCATGTATCCCAACATATCAGCCTCAACCACCATTCACTACAACAAATATTAAGCATCCAATAACACATGTACTAGAAGTGTTCCTTAATAGATCAATGACATCTCTAGCTAGGATCATCATGATATATCTCATAACAAAAGTACCATAACTTCACTATCACAACAAGCATTGTTCCTCAATATAAAAGTGTCTCAATCCACACTCTAGGGTTAGTACCATGCATCTAACGTAGTCTTTCAACACTGAAGCATATATCACCACCATACATACAAAAATTATGTAGTCCAACAAGTAATCATGAAAACTTGCAACAAAAATGTTAGACCCTGCAACAAACAATGTCAGACCCTGCAACACAGAGTTATACCATCATACCATGCTGCAACTCATATGCATATCCATTTTCCCAAGGATTTTTACCACAGATATGCAGCCTACTGCATATACAGGTCATGTATGTACGTGACTGTTACCAATGTAACCCGCATATGCTTCTGAAGATGACAAAATTTAGCTTCCCTTAAGGCTTCCATTATGTTCTGACTATTCATTTTTCTTCACCCACTTCTGAAGGTGTCCCCCTTTTTCAAAACTTGAGCTTTGAGCTTCAATATTTTCAAAAATTTATTCCTTCCTATCTTCGTGCCTTCTTTTAGTCATGCTATATGAATTCCTCATCATGGACTTTCTTCTTGTGTTCCAGCAATCCTGGGATTTGTGGCCAAATCCCCTACATGTGTAGCATCTCATGGTGTGACAATGAGAATAAATATGTCCTACTTGATTACATCTCCAAAACCATAGGGTTTTATTGTTGTGGGTGGGAAATCCCCCTATGGAATAGCACTAAGGGTTTAGTAATACATGCAGAAAATAACCTTCGAAAGTCTCCTACTTTTTACTATTATCCCGACATAGACCCCACATTCATGCACAAAACACAAGGATAAAAGGATTTGGTAACTCTACCTTGAACTCCTCACTCGGTGTTGATCCTTTTACATTCAGTTTCTCCTTGACTGCAAGTATCCTCCCAAAGCTAACCTGTATTCACAAACAGACAAACAAAGAACTACAAACATGCATCTCATATATGAATTAGTGGGTTAGAGGTTCCAAAAATATAAACCAAATTGAATATTGAACACCTCATAGGGCGGGATGGGAAAAGTAATTCTTTCTATTAACCTCACAAAAGCCACTTACAATGGTGATATCAACTACTGCTCCTCGAATCTGGTCCTGGGTTCTTATTCAACTTTGCACCAACCTCTTCCACATATGCTTCTCCTTTTCAATTCTCACACAATGGTTGCAAAAGGTTGGGTCAAGGGGAATGTCAAATCGGTTAGAGTTTCTTTACTACCATTTTCCTTTTCCAAATGGGAACCCTACCCCTTATTTTATAGGATGAAAAGGACTAGGTATTTGGTTGAATGACCATATGTAGGTGGCCAAACAGTTTTAGGAAACCTACCCAAAAATTTGTATTTTGTCTGCAACTTTCTATTTTTCGTGTTTTTGTAGGTATACACGGGTTGTAGTGGGTCATCTAGCATATACATGCGTGCAATAGTAGAGAAGCATGCGTGTGCCTTTAAAAAGGGTGTTTTTAAGAAGAGTTGTTTAATAGTGGCTTGGAAAAAATGGAAAATGAGATGGCATGATTCTAGGTATGCATGTCTGGTGAAAATTAGGGTTATAACAGATGCCCCCTAATGTATGAGGTGAGAAGAGCATATGATGGCTGAAATACATTACCAATATTTACCAACTTACGAAACAAGTGAGCCCAGGGACCAGAGTTTGGGAGGTGCCATATGCAAAATAAAAATTGTCTCACTGAGGCGGGCATACCCATGCTCGGGATGAAATAAAATCATGGTTGCCAATCAAATACACTGCAGATCCATGTCGTATAAATATATAAAGTGTAGCCGCGAGCAATACACAGTGGATCTACATATCGAAATAAAAAATATATATACATGTATAGTATCCATCTTCTAGAAGCTAATAAGGCCTAATGCCTAGAGATGAGGCCTTCAGAGCTTGAACAACAACTTCAAAATCTTCACAACTCGGGTAGGAGTGTAATATGAGTGTATGATTGCACTACCCATAGGTCTTCGATGGCTTGTCAGGAATGGATTAGAGGATCTTGATGATCAGGCTAAGGGCTTCATTGATTTTGAACAAAGACTTGATTGGACTTTTGGGATGGCCGGGCATGAGGGAAAGAGACAAACTGTAGAGGGGATGACTCAAGCTTGGTGAAAAATTCCCTTGGACAATAGCACAACAAAAATGAGACTCAGGCAGCATGGTATTTGACATAAGTCTACGATGAAATAGGCAACACAAACTCTCCAAATGTTTGGAAGAATAACCAAACAGAGGAGGACACATCTCTATGTAGTGAGAACAACTTCCTAAGTTCAGGTTAGATCCCAAAGATTGAGGAACAAACGAAAGGATGTGATTTTTCCAAAGGCCACTCATTGTGCTGCCAACAAAAAAGAAAATACTTTTCCCTTCCTCTTTTGGGGGTATATTTGATTTTTTTGTCTTTTTCAATAATTTTAGAAAGCTTGAAAAATAATAAAGGAATGCTATGTTACAAAGGAGGATCAGGTGTCGCTAACATACTAGTTCCAAATGCAAGGAACACATGGATTCTCAGAGCTAAAGGATATATGAAAGAAAAGGATACTCACAAAAAATCCTTCGTGGGCCAAGGTGTCAAGATGCAGAGGCAAAGCGGTACAGGGATTGCGTATAACGCATGCTTCAGATGGTTCAGTTGAGGACAACATGGAGCTGGAATTAGGCCAAAGATGCAGGTATGCAAATGTGATTAATAAGATACAATGGTAACGTCCTTCAATGTGGTTGTAATGAGCCCAGAGAAGGTAAACTCGACGGTTTTTCATATTTAGAGAGTCTGAAAAAATGTAAAAGGAGACTCCACTATGGAACCTTTTTCGAAGGTAGTCTAATCAGTTCGAAAAAGGGGTAAACTAGCACCAAAAAGACGTCTATTCAAAACCATTTTAACGAGTGTGATAAAGACAAGATCACTCGACAATTTTTTCATATTTAAGGAGTCTGAAAAAAACTTAACTGTGGACTCCATATGAGATGTTCTTCTAGACCATTTTAACGAGTGTGAAGGAACAAGGTCACTCAACGATCTTTTCAATTTTAGAGAGTCTGAAAAGAGCTTAACTATGGACTCCGTGGGGGTTCCTTTTTCATAAATTTAGTCCCTTAGGCCCGAAAAAGGATTAAAATCATACCTGAGAATACTATTCTAGGGAACCAAAGATCCTAGAGTATACCTTTGTCCGTACAGTTGACCATCCAAACCGAAAAAGGGGTAAACTACCGCTGGACATATGTGCCTTCAAATTTCAGTTTAGTGAGTATGAAGGTCAACAAGATCGCTCGGTAATCTTTTCATTTTTAGAGGGTCTGAAAAGGGATTAAAAGAAGACCCATTGTGTTTTAGGAGTCCTAAGGGTAAGTTCAAGCAAGATAATGAATCGTGCAAATGAGGCTCACTATTCGTAATCAATCAAAAATAAAAATGACTCCCCAACCTATAGTCATTAGTGACAGCATGGATGCCAAAATGCAACCATGATCTACCTAGGGCGCCCATGTACAAGTAGGCTCTACCACTAAATTACGACACTTCCAGAGAAAAAAGAGGTTTCTACGTCGCAATTCGGTTGGATCAATCCTATGGAAAAGAGAAAAATACAATGAGGTGCAACCAGTGGAAGTGGAAATCTATCTTACATGCATAAAATTGAAAAAATGACTTTTCACCAAAAGACCTTTAAAATGACCCAAATCGCCAAAAAAATTCCAAATACCCAAAGTAACACTTATTGTAACATCCCCTAAGAAACTCTTGAACCATATAAAATGTTTTTCAGATTAAAAAAAAAACGACAAAGGGGTCCAAAAAATGACAAAAAGTGGCCAAAAGTCTATAAATAGAAGCTGGCATCTCATTATCACCATTGGTAATTGTGAAATTGACTAAAAGCCAAAAATACCCCTTTGTGAAAAGAGTTGATTCCAGGAGCCTCAATGGACGAAACAAACTTCTGCTTGGACCAAGTAAGTACATACTAACCCCTCTTGCAATTCAATTCTTCCTTTATGCATTTAATTTTGTTTTTTGGAGGGGTGCTGACCTTTAAAAAGGTCGGCCCTACATACACGTGAGTTGTCCTATGAAAACCTGTGTGTGCACATGGGAAGGAGAAAAATGGCACGCATGAACACACGACTGTGCACACTATAGCCCGCATGTACCCTCCATTTTGTGTAAAAAAATAAAAATTAAAAAATGCAAGAGTTAACCCTCTTGAACTTTGTCTATTACAGGATGTATGTTCACTGGAGAGAGAGAGAGCATGAGGACATTGATCTTTTGGTCAATGAGGACCCTGATGCTCTTATCACATTGTTGTAATGTAGTTTGTTAAAGATTTTCCATTGTCCTTTCATGTGGGCACAACCTAGGCTACTGAACGCCTTGGTTGATTATTGGAATCCTGACGCAGAGGCCTTCATGCTTGAGGTACAGTCGTTGACTACAACGAATGAGGATATCTACTTTTTGACTCACCTCTCAAGGAGAGGGGAACCAGTCAATTTTCGTACTTTTCCCTCTGGGCCTCACAACATATCGAAGTTGATTGAACTCCATTATGAAGTCGACAAAGACAAAACAGGAACACAGGTGCCAATAAGAAAGATTTCAAACTTATCACTGAAGGTGATAGTGTTGCTCATTGGGCGGATCACCGGGTCTACGTCTTCGCATCAGGATTCTCGGGCGTACATGAATTGTGTAGTTTAGTGCTTAAATGCAAAAAAAAATTATTGGAGCACCACATTACTGGATTATATGAAGAGGCAACTAATAAAGTGTCGAATGGAGAGAAACATAAACTTTAGGTTTGGGACTATTCTTTATGCTTTCTTCTTCTTCGAGAGTGCCTAGTTTTAGTCCTAGAGAGACAATACGAGGGCACTAGGCCTCTCACCCCATGCTATGCATATGGGCGGCGTTGTTGCCACGATAGGGGGGAGGAAGGACTATTGAGGCCTTCAACGACAAGATTTTTTCTTGGTGGGCGCGACAGATTCTAGCCATAGAGGACTACCCCTATGTCGGGATCAACTTCTCTAGAGATACTTAGATGTTAGTACCTCCCATAGAGGAGCGAGGAGAGATGGGTAAGTTTGTTTTTGTTTTCTGAAGTTATTTAATTTTTATGTTTTTTCATATATATCAATTTTTTTTTTGTACTAGAGTATCTGAAAACTATGTATCTATTTTATGTAGATGTGGGGCCAGTGCATCCAGCGGACTTTCGAGGACTAGGTGATGTCCTTGACCAGAGGCAGGACCAACTACAGCCAGTGGACCAGCAATAGTAGGGGGACCACCAGCCAGAGAGGCTGAGAGAGTATTGAGACAGGTAGAGCGGAACCTCACCACGCTTACTTAAACAATCCCCATGGTGAAGATTGAGGATCTCCCACTGTCCATGTAGACTCACATTGTTGGGGTACCATGGACCTAGGTCTAGCTTTTTCGGCATCTAGCTAATGTCGTTTTTCACTATAATAGGACCCACAGGCCCCACCCTTAGCTTAGCCTAGACTTCTTATGTGTCGAGGGCACCATTTGTATATTTTTGAGGGCATAAGCCCCGTGACTCTTTACTGGACACATATTTTTTGAGGCACTCGCGCCCATTTATGTACTCTGATACTTTGCGATATATATATGCATATTTACATCATTTTGTTTTTTATGGATTATATTTATTTTTGAATGTATTTACATCTGTGTGTGTGTGTTTCTTACATGTGTGCAAGATGCCAATCTAATATATGATTAGCTAGAGTATCTGTAACTTGATTTAATCTCCTAGGAACATGGATATATGTAATGTAATCAAAGCTTCGTTATAAGAGACGTACCCTAAGGAACCGTCGGTGTAGAGTAGGATCATGAATTCGGTAAACTCCATTTAACTGAGACACAACCAATTGAGCATCTAAATAGACCCGAAGGTGAGATATACCAAGCGACAAAGTATCATGAAGAAACTCAAGAACTGCGTTGTATTCGACAACTTTGTTTGTGGTGTCACCTAAATAGACACCTCCTGAAGATAACAATTGGCCCTAAGGTGTGAAAATCACCCAAGCTACGAAAGAAAGCCTCTGAGTGTGTCGTCTAGCGTCATTTGCGAACACAAAAAATACCTCTGATTCACTTGACATTTGCCACAGTGAAAAAGATAACATAAAAAATGACACACCCATAAAACCGAAAGAGAAAACCAAAAGTAATAGTACAAAAACTATTCATATGTTAAAAAAAGTCACCCTAGGAAACCCACCTATGAGTAATACTTCTTGAGATAGAACCCATTTCTAGGCTCTTCCAAAACATTTCCCTCAAAGTCCACCAAACAATAAGCACACTTATGTAGTACTTCTTTTACGATGAAAGGTCCGAACCACATGGGTTTGAACTTGCCTTCCCCCAGGGGGTCCTTATCTTGGTCATAGACTAAGACAAGGTTGCCTTCATAGAAAATCTGAGGGCAAACGAACTAATCATATTGACACTTGAATTTTTTTTTGTGAGCCTCGTTAGACAAGGCCACATCACGACACTACTCACTAAGTTGCTTGAGGTATAGTAAACTCCCTTCAAGTGGTGAAGTGTCTGGAAATAACTGTACTTCCAAATTTAGAGACGGGATTTGTCACTCTATGGGTAAGACTGCTTCCAACCCATAAACAAGTTGAAAATGTGAGAAACCAGTTGCAGTCTTAACAGACATTCGGTAAACCCATAATGTTGAATATAACATCAAATGCCAATTTGACTTGGTTGAATTGATCGTTCACTGTAGAATGGTCTTAAGAGATTTATTTATAGCTTCCACCTGACCATTCGCTTGTGGGTAGTAGGGTGACAAATGTTCTTACCACAACCCGAACTTTGACATTAACTCAGTCATCATTTTGTTTTGAAAATGACTACCATGGTCAGTGACAATCTCTGTGGGGATGTTGAACTTTGCTATTATCTGGTTGAACAAAAAGAGAGTTGTTGTCTTCCCATCATCTTTGAACGTTGGCATAGCTTCAACCCACTTGGTGAAGTAGTCTACTGCTACAATGATATAGCAGTGCCCCCTTGCTAAAGGCAAGTTGCATGTAGTGTAATCAATCCCCCATTTAGTGGAGGGGCCAATGGTAATAATGGAAAACATGGGAGTGGGGTGTGCCCTCATCTTCCGAGAGAAGATCTGACACGGGTGGCACTTCTTGATCGATTCAACACAATCTTTGATTAATGTCTGGCAGAAGTAACCGGCTCATAGAATATTTTGGGTTTTTTCCAACCCATACAAATGACCACCACATGCTCCAGTGTGGAAATCGTTAAGAACGATTTCCTCTTCTTCATGAGCGAGACATCAGCGAAGGATGCAGTCTACACCTCGACGATACAAAGTGTCCTCTAGTATGAGATATTTCTTGGCTTGATGGCGTATACGGCGACGCTCATCACAAGAAGAAGAGGTGTGGCACTTCAAATTATATATATAGACAAGCACATATCCATACCAAAAGTCTTATTTGATAGGCGACTCGTCGGGTATAACATCACCTGATGCGACCGAAAGTTCCGATATGAGTTCTGCGAAGACCAATGAATTTTTGGATTTTGCGGAAATGAAATCCAAGTCGAATTCATAGAGGATAACAATCCATATACTAATATTTCCACCAATGACACATCATGTCAATACGTATTGAAATGGATTCACAACGACAATGATGGTGGTCTTGCGAAACAAGATATAATGATGGAACCATTGGATAGCATGGATTGCTGCCAATGCAAGTTTTTCAATGTGGAAATAATTGAGTTCCAATCCAACTAGGCCTCGGCTTAGGTAATAAATCATGTATTCTGGGAGAAAATCATCCTCCTGAACTAAGACCATATCAATGGTCGACTCCACAGTGATCAAGTACAATAAGAAATCTTTATTATAATTGGGTGGTTGAAGTAGAGGGGTTGATGTGAGGGAACATTTCAACGCTACGAAAGAGAATTGAGTGGCTTCATCCCAATGAAAAGGAATGTCCTTCTTCATTAAATGCATAAAACCCTTTGTGATCTCATCATAGTTTGCGATGAAACACCGTAAAAAGTTCTCTTTTCCCTCCAAACTTTGAAGTTGAGGGATGGTGCACGGGGGAGGCAACTGGACTATTTCCTCTACCTTTAGAGGATCGACCATGAACTCTGTTGTTGAAACTATGAAACCTAGCAGACGACCCGATGTGATGCAAAAACTACATTTGTTTGGATTCAAGAGAATTTGGTAGTAGCGAAACCATTCAAGGATAATTCGGAGATGTGTAGGATGATCATCTCTCTTGCAAGATCGTGATGCTAAATCATCAAGATAAGACTTGGATATGTGTTTGAGGTCGTGGAAAGAAAAATACATGGCCCATTGAAATGTAGCTCCAACATTTTTTAGACCAAAAGGCATCTTTCGATAAGCGAATGTACCCCATGGAAAAATGAAAGAGGTTTTGTTTTGGTCTTCAGGCTTGATCTGTATCTTATTGTATCCCAAAAAACCATCCATGAAAGAAAAGGCTTCACAACCTGCGCATTCGTCGACTATTTGGTCAATAAACGGTGTGGGGAAATTATCCTTTGGACAAGCCTTGTTCAGATCACGAAAGTCTGTACATACGCGAATTGTACCTTGTTTTTTATTGACTGGCACAAGATTTGACACCCATTGAGTCAATTGGACGAGGTAGATGAAACTAGATTTAAGTAGTTTCTCTACTTTAGCCTTAATAGCTACTGCTTTCCTAGGATTGACCAGACGAAGCTTCTGCCAGACCGACTTAACATCAGGATAAGTCATGATTTCATGTTCAACGATTCTTGGATATATGCCTAGCATTTCCTCGTAAGACCAGGAAAACATGTCACAGAATTCTTTAAATAAATCTGTGTATATTTGAATCTCCTTGGGGGAGCAGTCCGCTCCGACAAAGATATTCTCCAAGATGCCATGGGTTATGGAGATGTCGATAGGTATTGTTTCAGCTATTTTTTCCATATTTCCTTCGACATAAACTACGTGCGTTGCCAAAGGATTGATAGGACAAGATTTATCTCCATTCAAAGTCAAAGTGAATTCACCTGCTTCAATTCATATTAACTCTGGGAGGAAGTACGATCTATGATGAAGATCATCCCAGGGTCTGTCTAGACTCGCCATTTCCTCAATAATCACCTTGTCTAAGGGCAAGACTAAATCTAAAGAATTTGTATCAGCAAGGGAACCTTGAGCCCAAGTAAGCTTGATCACCGAATCTAAGTCTTGTGCGAGAGTCGGGTCGGGGCTAGAGGAAGCTTGTTGAATAATCAAGTATGCAACTTCTTTCGCGGACAAAGGCATGGCCATTCCATGGTGCTCTATCCCTTCCATCATGGCTGATGGGGAAGGAATATTCCACGAATCATTAAATTACGTCGTCTGAAATGAAAAGAGTTGAAAAAATTCATCCTGAGGTTGGTCGGGGACAACTAACATGAAATGGACATTGCCAGTCGAAAGCGAGTAATTGAAAGTACCCATCAAAGGTGGGCACAAACCAACCCCTACGTTGACAATGTCGGGTTGAGGGTTATCAATCGTTAAGACTGTGGAGATTCCTGATGAAGCATCAGGACGAGAGAAGGATAACTGATCAATGGTCACGATCCGACCCTCATGTGGAAATAGCAAGACTCGAAAAATTGTCGCGACCACTTCTTGCATAACATAGGTCCAACTCCTTCCTAACAAGATATTTTAGTCGAGAGATGCATCGACCACTTCAACTTTGATGCACATAGTTTTCCCCCTTAACTGCATGGGGAAGAAGGGTATGATCCCATGTGGCTGAAAAGAATGACTGTCAAAAGTCATAAGAAGAGTAGGTGACAGAGACAAAACTGGTTGGTCGATGGCCTTCCAAAACGCCAAAGACATCACGCATGTCGAGGCACCCTCATCAACCACTGTGCAAAAAATGTTCTAGGTAAAAGTTTTCATGGTGCAAGCCACTACTATCTGAAAAGATACGTGGTAAGGAAGATGAGGTTTTAAGTCAATCGTATCAAACATGATCATTCCTGGATTACAAGTCTCAGCAGAACCTAAGGCAACTAACAAAGCCTTTCTCTGGGAAGGGAACCTCTGGAGGACTTCCAAAGAAGACATCGCACAAGAGGTTTGTGACAAATCCTCCAGCACAGAATAGTTATGGGCAACCCTTGCGTTCAGATTGTGATAAGATTTCTTGAACACACCATTTGGGATGCATGTCATTGTTTCTCCCAATGTCTTCTCAATATGGAGGGGAAGAGATGGGTTTTCGGCCTCTTTACTCTTCTCAGAGGTGCTTGGCATTCCACAGTCGTGTGTCCTAGTTGCTATGTCAATGTTACCTTTCATCATGTATGCATTTGTGGACGAAGGATTACTCGAACACGGGGGGGTCCCTGACTGCCCCCCTCAACGCTCGAAGAGTCTTGGGTTAGGTTTTCCTCATGTGGAAATCTGTTTGTTAACACAACATGATGTTGTTGTGCTAATAACTTTCGGGCCTCTGCAAGCCAAGGGCACTGATGTGTCAGGTGGTCCTCCTTGCAAAGATTACAAGGATACTTTGACTTCTTATTTTTAGTGTTCCCCGCACCGGCATTATCTGTGGGTTTCTTATCCCCCTTACCCTTCTCTCATTGTTTCTTCCTTCCGTCAAGCTTCTCGGTGGCCATTGGGTTTGTCGTTTGCACACTGTGGAAATCTAACTTTTGGGTAGGGGGAATAGCCGAACCGGTGGTATGGCTGGCCATTGTCTACTATATCGCCAATTTTTGCAATTAATTTGATAATGGATCAATGGACTTCATTTGTGATGAACCAATAATGCCATCGACACATGGTCCACACCTCTGTCTAGTCTTGTCAAGTATTGACCTTGATGCGTCTGGAAAAATTTCATAAAGTAAACCAGACTGAGAGTAAATAATCTCTAGCTGTTGAGCTCTCATTATCACGTCTTCCTCGAAAAACACCCCGGATGAGAGTGCATTGAAACAATCGCAACTGGACGGAGTGGTCTCTCAAAGAGTTGGACAAGCACCATAAGTGGAAGGTAGTCACGTGATCACCAGGATCTTCATTAGGCTTGGCTTCGAACTTTGGAATGTCCGAAGGTGACTTCGTCGGCATAGGAGGCCAACTCAGATCATGACAGATGGGGTCGTTTAATAACCTTGTCAAGTCTGGCAAGTGCAGGGTTTCTAGAAACAGTAGTTTGGGTTGTGGATTGTAACCAGGGAAAAAGGAGCCTAGATTTTGAATGGCACTAAGTTGCTAGGAAAAGTTAGGTTGTTGGCCAAGGCTCTAGTAATAAACATGTCCGTGACCGGTGTATAGATTCTGCATTTGTTGAGACATCATCGGTTGATTCCTGAAATAGGACATAAACGGATGGGCTTGTGTCGCATTCCAAGGATTTTGGGAAGGGTTTTCCCCTGCCGATCCGATGGGCATAGGGGTTGAGCCTTCACCAAGGTTCCACTGGGTATGGATGGTGTTTCCCTCGATTGACATCCCTGACAAGGGAACTAGTCCCTACCACAGAATCCAAGGCCCTTGTGAGGAAGGAATTCCTAAGTGTGCCCCCTGTGCAGGAATAGTACCCTGTACAGGATGTTGTTGTCCATAATCGGGGTTTTCCCCAGCCGAGACGAAAGATAACGAGAAAGCATTGTAACCAAATGCATCGAACAAAGAGAACAGTGTCGAACCAACCAACATGTTATAAGAAGGGAGTTCTTGAATACCGGCTCCAAACAAGTTTACGTTTGGCCCAGTGGAGTGTTTATGAACACGGTCGAGTGAGGGGGATGAAGGGGGTATATGACCCTCGCCATAAGGAAAAGTGATAAAGGGAGCTTAAGTGCCCCCCATAGATCCTTGCAGAGGAGCGTTGGAACTCCCTGCCCCTAGAACTAAAGTCTGTAGAGTGGAGGAGGAAAGTACAGTACTCATTCCGAAGCCAGGCATCCCATATGAGAACGGAGGGCCTGTCACACTTTGGATAAACGAAGTGGTGATCGTCGCCATAGATGAAATCAGAAAGTTGACCGAGGTAGAAGTAGTCAAGACCATAGTGGCCCAGACCGACAGTGGTTGGTTAGGAGGTGGAACAAACCCTATAGTGATAGTCATGGAGGGAATATGAGTATCCCTTGAAGAAGTAGCAGTGTTTTCTGCTTGAGACACTATCAGGCGCTCGTACGGATAAACTTGTACGACGATAGGTGTTGATATATCTGTGTTCGAAGGTTTGTATAGTCCAAGAGCTTCCACTCCAAGGTCTGAAATGGTTAGCTCCTCCAGAGTCAAATGTTCTTCTCTCCAATATGGGTCGGGCACAGTCTCTTGTAACCCAGTTGTCTCAAAAGACCCTTACCGGTCTAGTTTTTGCCTTAGTGGTNTCGAGGTCAACCGAAAAAAGTCTCAAAATCCTTCGCGACAGGTGGAAAACCTGATCCTCCATTGTGTGAGAAGATCAAAGACATTCTAGGGCTATCTATAATCATTTGAAAACTAGCACGCACTAGAGAAAGTTTCTATGAGATAAACAAGCAATCACTAGCTAGTTGGAAGAATAGTTACAACAACCAACACTAGAAAAACTTACTGGTGCAAGTGCAAATCGAATACGGAATCACCCTCCAGGTATACTCTGCAAAGCGTGGCCCAATTTCTGTCCTAGGTACCGTGGTATACCCCCGCAGTCACCTGTGTAAGTCGCTAGAATGATAGGCAACTAGGTTGCCAGCGCGCAAACAATCACCAGGCGGGTACAGTCGACAGTCAGGTGGACCGCAATGAGTAGGGTATCAAGCCCAAAATCTATCAAGGGTATCGAAAGAAACTGTTTCTAAAGATGACTGAGGACCTCAAATGAATTCGAGACCCATGAAGCTCTGTGGAAAATGCGATCAACAAAATCCCAAGATAATCCCTCTATATGTGTTCCCCACTATGCTTGGTCTGTCTTTGGAGGGGTTATATCCGCTACCTTTCTGTACACGACCTCGTGTTTATCCCCTGTGTTAGAGGGGAGTCCCGGATAACTTTCACGATAATGGACTTTTAACACTCCCTAACACATACTCCTATGTTTGTTTTTGCAGCCTTGAAGAGTTTCCTCTCCAATCCTAAATCAAGGCTCTAACCTAGACTAGTTGATGGACCCTACAAACATAAAGTCTAGTTGATTTTAATTAATCGTTAATTTTAGTGGTTGTCTTAAGTCAAAGGGAACGAGAAATGAAACCAATGATGTTTTTTAGAGACGAGAGAGAAATGCATATAATGAAACTGAAAACAAATTACTTCCTCACAAATTCAACTTTGCACATTCAAACTCTTTAACTGACTTTTCAAACTTTTTTTCTCTAAGATATTTTAACAGAAAACTCAAAACAATATTTCACTCGACTACGAGCTACTTATTTTCCTAATTCAATAGCCAATAACTGATGAAAGCAATCTTTTTCCTGATGATTAATGCAAACAACCAACTACTTTACCAAACTAAGAAATAAAATATTTTTTTTATTATTTAATGCTTAAAAAGGAAAAAAGGAAAAATGACGACACGTAAAGACCAAGAAATGAATTATGGCCTAAGCACAGATCGCAAAGAGTTACTGATAATAACACACAAGTTGTTTGATGCAGACTCTCAAACTTGTCTAAAAACCCTATTATAGAAAAACTGAGGAAAACTTTTAATGAAAAAGAAATCTATTATGTAATCAAACCTAAGCTATAGACTTCTATGACAGATCCCCAGACTAGGTCAAGAAAATCCCTGAGAGGTGTGACTCTTGACAGGGAAGAGGATGACTGCCCTTTATAAATAAATAAAAAATTCTCAACAAGTACTCTACCGACAATTCAATAGCCAGCATATGTACGCAGATTGTCCAAGGCCAGAGTGCGTGTGCACACATGCAGGCCCACTACAAGCCGTGTGCACCTCTGCAACTCCTCAAAAAATTGAAAAACAAGCAATCAAGCACTGGCAGGGAGTACTAGTATTGAGAACCAGAATCCCTTGAAGACATAGAAACTTACTTTGACAGAAAAAGATGCAAGGAAATTTTGTTAAAAAACAAGCTAATCTGAGGTTATACCTAGGCTAAAAAATACAACAACAGAGACCAGAACTAGATCCAGAAAACCCCTGAGAAGGATCACTTATGACAGGGAAGAGGATGACTGCCTCTCTAAAAAAAAAAATCTGAACTCAGACACACAGCTAACACTTCATCAGCCAGCATATGCACACGGGTTGTACGAAGGTTGGGCATGTGTATACACGTGGAAGCCTTGTACAGTCCGTGTATGCCTTTGTGACTTCCTGGAAAAGAAAATGAAGTCAAGAAAAAAAAGTAGGGAGAACTGGTATGGAAGAGAAGAATCCCTACTATCTCAGACTCCTGTAGAATCTCAAAAAAAAGGTAATAAAACCAATTTAAAACACCCAAAAAGTATCCCCAAAAACCCTGGATATTTCCCCAGTACGGTCGCCAATTCTGTTGTGGGTGGGAAATCCCCCTACGGACTAGCACTAAGGGTTTAGTAATGCATGCAGAAAATAACCTTCGAAAGTCTCCTACTTTTACTATTATCCCGACATAGACCCCACATTCATGCACAAAACACAAGGATAAAAAAATCCGGTAACTCTACCTTGAACTCCTCTCTCGCTGTTGATACTTTTTCATTCGGTTTCTCCTTGACTGCAAGTCTCCTCCCAAAGCTAACCTACATTCACAAACAGACAAACAAAGAACTATGAACATGCATCTCATATATGAATTAGTGGGTTAGAGGTTCCAAAAATATAAACCAAATTGAATATTGAACACCTCATATGGCGGGATGGGAAAAGTAATTCTTTCTATTAACCTCACAAAAGTCACTTACAATGGTGATATCGGCTACTGCTCCTCAAATATGGTCCTGGGATCTTCTTCAACTGTGCACCAACCACTTCCACATATGCTTCTCCTTTTCAATTCTCACACAATGGTTGCAAAAGGTTGGGGCAAGGGGAATGTCAAATCAGGTAGAGTTTCTTTACTACCATTTTCCTTTTCCAAATGGGACCCCTACCCCTTCTTTTATAGGATGAAAAGGGATAGGTATTTGGTTGAATGACCGAATGTAGGTGATCAAACGGTTTTAGGAAACCTGCCTAGAAATTTGTATTTCATCTACAACTTTCTATTTTTCGTGCTTTTGTAGGTATATGTGGGTTGTAGTGGGTCAGCTAGCGTATACACGCATGCAATAGTGGAGCAGGGTGTGTGTGCCTTCAAAAAGGGTGCTTTTAAGAATATTTGTTCAGTAGTGGCTTGGAAAAAAATGGAAAATGAGATGGCCTGATGCCAGGTATGCATGTCTGGTGCAAATTAGGGTTAGAACAGTTATGAAATATTTATCTATCTTTCCTTGCATAATATCTTCATTCCAAAGCTTTGTGACCATATTCATTACATGAGTAACATTGACCATGAAAAACATTTTCATACCTTTTCTTTGGTGTCCATATTGAAGGTGTCTCTCTTCTTTGAGGTGTAAATATGGCTTATTGATGTCTTCATTGCTTTGTTCTTTTGAAACTTTCCTTTCCTTGTGTAGATTATTGACTTGCAACATTATTTCCATCCTTTGAGAGTGAGGTACTTACCTCATGCTTCTTTGAAGTTATTGCTTCAACATGTGTAGCTTCTTTCTTGTATCTAAGAATTGATTTATCATTTGGTGATCTTTGACTATCCAAGATCCCATTCAAGATTGTTGAGCTATTCAAGAATTTGTTTGACTTCTCTACTTTATTTCTAAGATCAACAACTTCAGATTCCAACTTATGACATTACTCTTCCTTTTCATTTACTCTATTCTTTAGTAATTTGTCTACCATTTTGGCTTCTTCAATTTGGGTCTTGAGATGGACATCAACTTCAAGACTTTTGCTAATTTCGTCATCTAGTTTCTTATTCTCTTCTATTTCATTCTTTAGTCTTTTGATCTATTCTTCTTTTTCTTCTAATTCAGTCTTTTTATTTTCTTCTTGTTCTTTGAACTTCAAGGTATGCCTTTGATTATTTTTAAGAAACTTTTTAGTGTTCTAAAAAAGATAGCTATATTCTATGTAAAAGTGGTCATAGTTTTATTCAAAAATCCCCCATTCAAATTTATTTTTAAGCTCTGATAGTTCTTCTTCTACTTCTTCCATGGCATAACTATCATCTAACTCTACACAAACTATTTCTATCTTTTCTTCTTCACTTGTAGAGAAATATTCAACACCATCGCTTTTTGAAATATTGCAATCAAGGGATTTTGGAGATTCTTTACCTTCATTGATCTTGATGGAATTGTCTTGAAGCTCTTCCATTTTTCTTTGGTATGTCTTCACTAGATTTAGCCATAGATCCTTGGCGGAAGTGCATTGTCCCATGCTTTCTTTGATAGAACTTGAGATTCCACTGAGAATGGTCTTGAGAGCCAATGCATCATTCTTCTTTTCTTCCCTTTGAGATGCAAACTTTGACTTGTTCTTCAAAGGGACTGATCCACCAATAACTACTTTCCAAACACCCACTCCTATTTCCTTCAAATGCACTTTCATTTCTATTCTCCATGTAGAATAATTTTCCTCATCAAGTATTGGAACCTCATAATCCATTTGTGTGTCCATGGATCTCCTCCAAGCTTGTTAAGGCTTATAATGAAGGCCTTCTCTGATACCAATTGTTGGACACACCGACCACACTGAGAGAGGCAGGTGAATCAGTGTAGGGATATTTTTAAAACTTTCCCTTCACAAAAATTCCTTAGTTAGCAATCACAATTTACTCATTACTTATTGTTGTCATTTATAACCAGTTAAATGTGAACATACATCAGCAACATATACCAGCAACAAATATCATCAATAATTCATCACCGCAAGCAACACAAGAAAACAAGATGTATGTACAATTTTATTTTTATTACGAACTACAATCCTTGGGTTATCAGTAACAACTGAATAGAGTTACAAATCCACAAGAGCACCAGTTCTACAATGCAAGACTCAACTTACACAAGTCATCACCAACTAAGAAGAGGAATCAATCCTCAACATATACCAATCTATCAACATGTACGCGACCTGTCAGTAGTGCAGCACACGTATGTAAGAAACCTACCAGTAGTACAACTTGCATATGTACATGACCTGTCTGTACTACAACCTACATATGCCTTATGAGTATTTAAAGTTTTCAATTCTTGATAAAATCATATCCTCTGCACCCTTCAGTCACATCCACTTCTATCTTTCACTATCCAATCTGAACCATAACCAATCACAACACATCTATTCTCTCCAACAAATTACTCATGCTCCTCAACAATACAGTATGAATGCTACTTAATCATGTATAAGAAACCAATATATTATGGAAATCATATCAGTATTGAACCATAAGAGTGTTTCTCACTCTATCAATCAACCAACATAAAAATATCACAACAACCATATCAATAATGCCTCAAGCATTCACCATACAATAAGCAAGAGTATCCATCAAGACAAATATGTAACCATACCAAAGTTTCTATGGAAGATCTGAGCCCATATAATGCAGATCTGGAACTTGCTTCAGACTTCAAGAACCTAGAATCAACTCACACTCAAGTCTCGATGACTTCATCCAACTGTACACGTTCTGCCTTCCTTCATCACGTGTGTGTACGCGCTCTATCCCAATGTTGCTCGTGTACTCCTTCAAAAACTAGGGTTTTTGAACTTCTAAAACTTTCACCATCATGATCTTAGACTTATAGAAACTTTGATGCATCCATGAGATCCTCCAGTAAGTCTCTCTCTCATAATAGATCTTCAAGCTATGCTCAAGAGATGATTTTCACAAGAGACCCTTTCTTATTATTTGTACTCTCCAAGTATCTTCCTTACACGCATCTTCTAGGCCACTTTGTCGATATATCCACTTTGTCCACATAGTCACCTATGTCCAACTTTGCCCAATTTTCCACTTGTCCATTTATCTAATAGCCACTTGACCACTTAACCCATTTTCCTCATTTTAGAGTTAACTTTCTTATAACCACTTTCCATAATTAGAAAGTTCGCCATTTACTTTATTTTTAAATAATCCTCCTTGACTTTGTCACTTCACTTTATTATTTAAATAATCCTCTTTGATTTTGTCACTTCACTTTAATATTTAAATAATCCTCTTTGACTGTGTCACTTTATTACTTAAATAATCCTCCTTGACTTTGTCACTTCACTTTATTATTTAAATAATCCTCTTTGATTTTGTCACTTCACTTTATTATTTAAATAATCCTCTTTTACTTTGTCACTTCACTTTATTATTTAAATAATCCTCTTTGACTTTGTCACTTCACTTTATTATTTAAATAATTTATTTTTGCAAGAACTTTGACTTCTTTGACCTTTTAGGGCTTCAAGCCAACATATGAGGGTCCTCCAACTTCATAAGGCCATAACTCACAAACTGTGAGGATTTATGTGACGTTCCACATACCACGAGAAATGGCTTGACAAGAACTATCCATCTAGGATAGTTTCACTGACAAATTCACTGATCTTCATCTGATTATTCTAAAATTAATCATGGGTTCTCTAACCATACTACTAGGATAACTCAACCACAAAGCGTCTTCCCATGAGGGCTTTCACCATAAGGGGACCACTTTGGAGTTCACAACAAAGCGTCTTCCCGTGAGGGATTTCACCATAAGGGGACCACTTTGGAGGTCATCCATTTGTATAACCATGACAAGACAATAATGAGTCATCTTTACATCAATCCAACTATAACTCATTGATCCATATTCATCTATGCATACAACTATGACTCCTCTTGACATCAATCCATTAACATCAAGGTCAATACATGATCCATTAATCAAGGTCAATACATGATCCATCAATAAAGGTCAATACATGATACATCAATCACTACATCAATATACTATGACAATACATTGTTCCTTTGACATCAATCCTTTGACATCAATCCTTTGACATTATTGACACATGATCCAATAGAATCGATATCTAGAGTCCTTTGAGTACCTAGAGGCTTGTAGTCACCAGTTGCAAGTTATCATGTGATCGATAGTTGGGAATACATCAATGTCTCTTGATCGATGGATTCTTCAAGTGTTCGGCATCAACACCCTTATTCACACTTGTTGAATGTACTCAGTGCCTTGACACCTACTTTCATTATCAGTGGGTTGTCTCACGTTTGTTAATGGTATACCTTAATGACAGGTAATCAAACGAAGTCTCATTGTGTTTGACTTCAACTCCTCTATTCACATAATGTGGAATGGCACCTTCAACAGATAGTGTAGAAGACATACAATTTATAGTAGAAACATCCCATATATGTTGTTGTCTTTCATTGGACTCGTACCTATATGAATTTAGTGATCATGGAAGATTATATTGTGCTTCATTGTATATAGATATCTTCGGTTGATTTTGAGATTGGAATCCATTGTTTCTTGTTCATAACTATGATAGAATATGGCATATGTCCACTTTGTATTTCCTATATGTGGCCATGAACATCTATTTGATATATATTGACATGGATCTATAGTGTAATTCAAATTGGCATCCCTGTGTACATAGTCATCATGAATTGTAATATTCTCATGAGTAACTAGTACTTCCAACTGGGTCTTCCTTACTCCACTTCTGGGAATTATAATATGTTTTGGCCATCGCAAATATTCCTCTAACCTCACAAATTAGGGGGAATCTGTTATAGCATATTTTCCCACACTCCATGCATATTTCACTGATGGCCTTCCATTTCCCTCTGTAGACCTCATTTAACCTTTTTTCTATCACTTGAGAGCTTAAAATACTAAATTTTATACATGTACGCGACCTTCCAGTTATACAACTCGCGTCTGTAAATAGGATTCTCCATTACATTCCACATACTTTAGGTTTGGTGCTCAAAAAATGAAATTGTGTCAGGTTTCCATTCCATGTCATGAGATCTGTGATCCTTGACCTTTCATATACTGGAAACGCTATGAATTGACCCTTCAATTCCATTTGGAGGTATGAATTGAGCTATATGAAAGCCTTGAAGACATTCAACACATCATATTGAGAGAACATATACTCTAGATAAGTTTAACCTCAATTGAGTATGCATCCCTTTCTCCTTGAAAGTATGAACTTCTTTTGTTCATCCCCCAAGATATTCCTATCTTGTGATGGAGAAATTCATTGACTCCTACATGTGAGCTTTCCTTTGTGTAGGATTGAAGTGGTGGAGGCCCAACTGGAGGGACGCAGTTTCTCGATTCTGATATGTGTCATTATAAAAGTTTTTCACCTATGTACTTCTCTTGATTACATTAACATAAATACTATTTTCTCATCCAATTGATATCTTGCAAATATTTTTATTTCTTTTCATGGGCATATTTTTTATGTATGTTAATGGATTATGCTAATTTATATGCTAACATTTTACATCATTAGCACATGGTTGCATATATTGGTTGTTGAGAACAAGTTGTAGGTATAAATATTTGGGTTGTGTGCTCAACAGTGGTCTTCTTTGAATGTACGGAAGATGTTAATCCCTAAATAGTGTCTCATTACCCCTTAATTGGTGCATATTACATTAGTAATGTTATTTTAATTATGTCGGCGTTAGTCCATTAGTTGTAATTATACCTCCTAGTCTCCTATATATACCAAGGAGACATTTTCATTTGGAAACATCTTGTATTTGAACATTTATGTGGGCATAAGGAGGTTTCCCCCTCGAAGAGGCTTATTATCTGAATTTCTCTCTTTTTCAAGGCATTGAGTACTTATTCTTACATTTTTTCTATAATATATTGATATTTGGTTCCTAACATATGGTATTAGAGTTCAAAGTCTTGGGGTTTCGTTGCTACATCTGAGACACCTTGGAATTTTTGTTGTAACTTGTTTTCTACAATGATTATGAAGGAACCACTTTGGAGGATATTTAGTAGACGGATCAAGGTACATTGGGTAAAAATTTCAGCTCCTGAGGACTTATACTTTTGGAGATACAACCTTTCTAAGATAGGGTTCTGGAATCATCCTGAATTGCTTCATTGCGGAATTTTCTCTATCAAACTTTTTCTGTAACGTTTCAGACCCTTAACTCTGGAGGATATTCAAAAATATTAGTAAGGCATATTTGGTAATACTTTTAGCTTCTGGGTCATTTTATATTTGTAGATACACCCTGTGGAAGATAGGGTATCTGACTAGTCCTATTGACTAGTCTCAAGCAATTGTTCTAGGTAAAACAATCATAACTTATTCCTAGAGTATCCAAATTGAGTGAGACTAGTTGCATTGGATAGTGGACAAACCATAGTAATTTGGGTACGAGTTTCATAATTTTATATCAATTATTTTGTGTGGGGTTCACTATACAAGTGAGATCTCCTGGAAAAGAGAAAAAAACAACAAGTTGTGGGGAAGTTACTGTAAATTTCAGTTGGTACATCCAATTTTCATCAGACCTATGGCATTGCAGAGAAGAAATATCAGAGACCTACAAAAAAAGAAAATGTCATACTCAGAGAGGCGAAATTTTGGAGATACAATAAAAGGAAGAGTGTCTAGCAAAACCACCTCAAAATCAAGGTTTAAAGTGATACTTGGCCAACATGGAACCAAAAAAGGGAACTTCTACACCAAATAAGCCTCCAGACAATTCTACTTGGACTCTTGATGAAGGTGAAGAAATGTGTAGGGACATAAATGATTTAAAAAGAATACAATAACAAAATATGAACTACAAGAGATGGAAGCTAAGTTAGAGGCAATAAATACTAAGATGGATGGTTTAAAAGGGGAGATCATGGAAGGATTGAAAAATTTCCTAATAGAGAGGACACCTGAAAGTGCAAATGTATCCCGTGAAATTCATGATGAGGACAGAAGGAAGGTGAATCAATAATGGAGAAACCCTAAATTTGGGTTGAAGACCAACCACATTCCTAATATCGATATGAGGAAGTTTGATGGCAAGGACACCATCACATGGATACTTCATATGGATCAATTCTTTGATTTACATAATGTGCCACATACACAAA
This sequence comes from Picea engelmannii, assembly GCA_009831015.1. Classification (NCBI taxonomy): domain Eukaryota; kingdom Viridiplantae; phylum Streptophyta; class Pinopsida; order Pinales; family Pinaceae; genus Picea; species Picea engelmannii. Next base: position 224,067 of record ML778803.1, on the reverse strand, counting down.
AGGTACAGATTGATTCTTTATATTTATAACCCAATCAATTTGTATAGTATCGATGGCTTTGCTCTTGCAAATCACTCGCCACTTGGACAATTTTCACGGAATAAATGATAGCACACTATGGGGATACAAGGAGCAATACCTTCTTTATCCAATTGATAAATCTCAAGCAAAAGGGTTCAGTTATAGAGCACATTGAGAACTTCCAAAGATTGAATATAAAGGTAACAGATATTCCATATGAGCACTTGATTAATGTATTCATAGGAACTTTAAAGGATAAAATTTAACATGAGGTTCACCTTTGGGAACCCAAATCATTGGAGAATGAATTTAAGGTGGAAAGAAATGTTGAAAGTAAAAATATGGATATGGCTACTAGAAGGACCAATCCTAACATCTATAGAGAGAATAATGCTCCTTATTCTAAAACACCTCAACCTACAAGGTTGACACCTCAACAATTGGAGGAAAGAAAAGAAAAAGGTTTATGCTTTAATTGTGACAACAAGTACAGTAAGGGACATAAGTGTGGTGAGAAGAAATTATTCTACATAGATTGTGAAGAGGAAGAAGAACAAGAACAAGAACCATCTCAAGATGAAAACGTAGAAGCAATTTCATCTGAAGAGTTGACTCCCAGGATATCGTGTAATGCATTGGCTGGAATTATCACCCCTCAAACCCTCAACATCGAATGATATATCAAAAATAAAAAAAGTAATAGTCCTAATTGATTTTGTCAGTACTCATAATTTCATTCACTATAAATTATCTAAATCTCTCAATTGCTTTGTATATCCAGCACCAAAGTTTCAAGTAATGATTGCAGATGGAGGAACTATCAATTTCTCAAGAAAATACAATAAGATCAATATTACTATGGGGGAATATGTAATGAATATTCCAATGATTGATATACCCATGGGTGGTGATGATGTTGTACTAGGAATCCAATGGTTACAATCATTAGGAGCATTGGCTTTTAATTTTCAAGAACTTTTCATGAAATTTTCATTAGAAGGAAAAGAAATTGAGTTAAGAGGTATCACAAGGAAACCCGGTAAGGTGATTAGCTCTAATGGCATGAAAAAATTATTGAAAAAGGGGCATCAAGGTGTTATTGCACAACTATTCTCACTATATGTTCAACATCTAAGACATCTATTCCTCTAGATCTCCAAGGGATCATTGATAAGCATTCAAAAGTATTTGAAGATATTCCCAAAGGTCTTCCACCCACTCGAAATCATGATCATGATATTCACCTAATTCCTGGAAGTGTTCCTCCTAACATCATGCCATACATATACACTTATGCCCATAAGAGTGAAATTGAGTGCATGGTTGAAGAAATGTTAGAGGCTAGCATTATTAGACCTGGCCAAAGTTCTTACTCTACACCGGTGGTAATGGTATTCAAGAAAGATGGCTCATGGTGTATCTATCCAGATTATAGAGATCTCAACAAGATCACTATTAAAGATAAGTTTCTTATTCCTGTCATTGATGAATTGTTATATGAACTACATGGAGCAATCTATTTCACAAAGTTGGATCTTCGTTTAGGGTATCATCAAATTAGAATGAAGGAAGAAGATATCCCAAAAACAACATTCTGAACTCATGAAGGCCATTATGAATTTTTGGTCATACCTTTTGGCCTTACAAATGCACCTTCCACATTCCAAGGGTTGATGAATTCCATTTTCAAGCCCTTCCTTCGAAATTTTGTGTTAGTATTTTTTGATGATATACTAATCTATAGAAAGTCTTGGGAGGATCATGTGTTACATGTTGACAAGGTGCTACAACTACTAAAGGAGAAACAACTATATTCCAAACCATCCAAATGTTTCTTTGGAGTGAAGGAGGTAGAGTATTTGGATCATATTGTATCTCATGAAGGTGTCAAGGTAGACCCTAGAAAGATTAAGTCCATGATGGACTAGTCAATTCCCAAAACTTTGAAGAATCTTAGAGGATTTTTGGGTTTGATAGTTTACTACTGCAAGTTTGTTTGGCACTATGGAAGAATAGCAACACCTTTAATGACACTAACTAGGAAGGATGCATTTTCATGGACTCCAAAGGCAACTAAATCTTTTGAACAACTTAAAGAGGTGATGTGAAAAGATCTTGTCTTGACCACTCCAAACTTCACAAAAACCTTTATTGTGGAATGTGATGCCTCGGGAAATGAAATTGGTGCTATCCTAATGCAAGAAGGAAGGACCCTGGATTTTTAAAGTCGACCACTCAAAGGAAAGGACTTACACAAAACCATTTATGAGAAGGAAATGATGAAATACTACATGCATTGAAGAAACGTTGTCCTTACCTAATAGGTAGAAACTTCAAGGTCAAAACATATCGTGATAGTATTAAATACTTCTTGGAACAAAGACTAGCTTCATAAGAACAACAAAAATGGGTAACCAAGATATTGGGTTATGATTTTGAAATCATCTATAAAAAAGGGAGGAAAAATGTTGTGGAAAATTCACTCTCAAGGAAGGATGAATATGTTGAGGCCTTTCTCTATGGTATCTCAATCATCCTACTTGATTGGATAATAGAAGCAAGGGATGAATGGAAGAATGATGAAAAAGTGTGGACTCTCATTCAAAGGTTGCAGTAGGATTCTGGTGCATCAGATACATCTACATGGAAAAATTACTCACTATGGTACAAAGATCGCTTATATTTATGTAAGAAATCCCAACTCAAACAAAAGGTATTATTAGAATTGCACACCTATCCAGTAGGAGGGCACTCTAGATTTTTAAAAGCTTACCATAGTGTCAAGAAGGAATTTTTTTGGGATGGCCTTAAAAATGATGTTCAAAGGTTTGTGGCAGAATGTTTGGTTTGCCAACAAAATAAGGTAGAAACAATTAATACCTCGGGTATTTTACAACCATTAGCCATCCCAAGTCAGCGTTGGGAGGAGGTTTCCATGGATTTCATCACAGGGTTACCGAAGTCTAAAGGAAAGAGTGGCATCATGGTGATTGTTGATAGACTAACCAAGTACACACACTTTTGTGCACTCTCTCATCCCTTCAAATCTAGTACAGTTGCCACCTTCACTAACAAAGATCCCATCTTCACTGGACATTTTTGGACAGAATTATTTTCTTGTTTGGGTAATCAATTGGTTCATAGCTCATCCTATCATCCTCAATCTGATGGACAAACCGATATATTGAACAAATGTATTGAACACTACTTTTGTTGCTTTGTATATGATAAACAAACACAATGGTTCAAATGGTTACCCTTGACAGAATGGTGGTATAACACTTCCTTTCATACTACAACAAAAATGATACCATTTATGGAACTCTATGGATACAACCCTCCTTCCATCACTTCTTCTCTAAAAGAAAAATCTAAGGTTCAAGCTGTGGAAGATCACATCAAGCATCAACAACAAGTTCTCCAAATATTAAAGGACAACCTGACCATGGAACAAAATCGCATGAGATAACAAGCAAACCAACATCGTAGTGAAAGAAGTTTTGAAGTAGGGGATTTGGTGTTTTTAAGACTACAACCATATAAGCAGATGTCTCTCAAGCAAGCCAAGAAGGATAATAAAATATCACCAAAGTGCTATGGCCCTTATAAGGTGTTGCAAAATATTGGTACTATGACATACAAATTGGAGTTTCCTGCATCTTCACAAGTACACCCAGTTTTATATGTTTCATGCTTAGAGAAGGTTATAGGTGACACGATCCCAATTCAAACTATATTGCTAGAAATTGAAGAGGAAGGAAAAATCATATTGGAGCTTGAAGCCATCACGGACATAAGAATTCGTCAGCTGGGGAATAGATCCATTTCACAGTATCTCATTAAATGGAGGAAACTACCAGCTGAATATTCCACTTGGGAATATGAGTCTTTTGTATAGAAGCATCCAGTGTTACTCAAGCATTGCAGACAACACTTGTCTCAAGGGGAGGAGCATGTTAAGCCCTAAATAGTGTCTCATTACCCCTTAATTGGGGCATATTACATTAGTAATGTTATTTTATTTATGTCGGCTTTAGTCCATTAGTTGTAATTATACCTCCTAGTCTCCTATGTATACCAAGGAAATATTTTCATTTGGAATCATCTTGTATTTGGACATTTATGTGTGCATAAGGAGGTTTCCCCCTCGAAGAGGATTATTATCTGAATTTCTCTCTTTTTCAAGGCGTTAAGTACTTATTCTGAGGTTTTTCTATGCTATATTGGTATTTGGTTCCTAATAGAAGAGGTAGGATTCTAGCCTTCTCTTGTTAGCATTTGATTTATATAGAATACTTGAGATTAAATTTTATTTTTGGGTTTCATTCCATATGTTGTGGTTTTCCCCTAGCCCTAGAGATATTTTCCTCATAGCACTAATTTATTTTAGTTCAAAATGATGTAAAAGTGGGTGTAGACATGCGATAGTCATATTACAAATGGTTTATTTTGGTAATCCTAGAAATTTTTTCTATGCGAGCATTATTTTGGTGATAAAAGATACCCCCTTTTGTATGAGGTTAGGATCACATTGTATGACCAAAATAAATTATAGTTTTCTTTCATGAGGAAATGGTTCAGCTAAAGAGGGAGAAAATTTCCATCGGAAGAAAGAGACCAACTATTGAAGAGGCCACAAACAATCACCTATCAACAAAAGGGTATTAAGGTGGTGAGGTACATAATATCAATGGTATGAGGGAGGAATACTCATACTCATTGAGTTATCTCATGATAACAATAGTGATACAATCAAGAGGCCTCAAATATAATTTGGTGTTGGTGATCCATGGCCAAAAATATCAAAATGACATAATCAATATTATATACATATATATGGATGGAAATATCTAAGGTACATCCATACTATGACTGAGTTGAGTACATAAGGATTGATTCTCTTGATCTATAGTAAGGGAGTGGAAGAAACTTAATAATCCCCAGTGAATAGGAATGGGGCCCCAAATATATCTTATGAGCTAATTGAAGGAAATATCAACGTAAGGGCTCTTAGAATGCTTGGACAGAGACAATCAAATATGAGGAACTGAATCTAAGGTTGGATCATACATGTATGTATGAATCTCAATAGTGTGATGATGAGTTGAAGTTGAGCATATGAGATCCTACAAAGTCTGAGAGAAATGAGAAATTTCTTATCATGTTCCAAAGAAACCCATCATACGAGTGGATAGGTATTAGGGTAAATAGGACTAACCCATAGAATAATGGTGTTGATGTCAATAGGGTAGAGTCTGTCAGGGCCCAAGGGTGAAGGGTTGTTTTTAGGAATCACATCCAAAGAACAACAAGTTAGGTCATAACTATGGAAGTAATTGTTGAGGCCAGAAGATGTGGGGGATTACCTAAAGGGAAATCATGTTTTGAGGTCTACTACATATCACACATGTCCAAGATGATGGCATGAGAGACTATAGTACTGACCTATCAAATATATGAGTCTAAAATATGTGAGAAGGAGATGAAGTCGAGCATGTGAGAAATAACCAAGTTTCCCATGATGAATATGAATCCAAGGGACACAATCTATTATAGAATCAATTGTTGTTAGGGACCTAACCCCTCACGTAGGTAGAATTATATATTTCCATGTAATAAAGGTCAATATTAATAAGGCCTACCAATAAGGAAGAATAAGTCAAGTGTAAGAAGACCTAATGAAAGCTTCCGCTTCTAGAAAGATATTCCTCTAGATTGTTCTTCTGGATAGACATATTTAGTATAAATAGGAGTAGAGGGTATGCAAATTTTTGTCTTGGATATTATTGTAATAGAGATCTTCTCTAATGGAGGCTTCCCCCTCGAAGAGGCAAGTGAACATTGCTCCCAGTAATCAAAGTGCTCTTTTTGTTGTTATTCTGGTATTATTCAGGTATTATTGTGGTATAGTTCTGGTTATATCATTGTTTATCTACCATTTCTAGTTAATTATTTTTGTTTTTCATACTATTTTATATTTGGAATATTACAAGTGGTGTCAGAGAAACTTCCTTAGAAGAAAATTGTGGGTTAAATGTTTTCTAGGGTAGAGACGTATTCTGACGTCTTTCATCTACAAAGATCTATCATTACGCACATATACCCATGGTTGACAATTCATACATGTAGGAAATGCAAGTGGTACTTAAGCGCACATCTGTTGACCACCTTTCTAACCAATGTTGGTATCCCTTCGAGTGGTATCACATCAGACAACACCTATATATGGATCAACCTAGATCTCCTAAATTCCTCCATAAATAAATTGATCGGTTGCCTGAATATTATAGTGTCATTGAGAAAAACACTCAGGAAGATACTCTCTAGTACTTGGGTAGTCGGGTAGTATGACTAAGGGCACGATATAGCCTCCTTAATTGGTTCCCTGAGATATTGGGCAGAGTAATACTATTGGACCCCGCATGTATATCAGAGAGCTATAGAATGGGGAAAACCCTTGTCTGTAGAACCCTTGAATACCCTAACTCTTGGGATGGAAACAAAAAACTGAACAGACATTATCTATCATCGTGCAACTGTGTCTCCTGCATTCGGGTTTTGAAATTACTACACATTTCTTCTTGTTAATAATTTGGGAATTTCCTCACTGCAGTATTCTTCAGATCAGAGTATAACTCCATTGGATTCCTCTCTTCGCCCTTATCGCAGTCATACCTATCATTTTTCATAATTTTGTTTTTCTCGTAGACCTGGCCCCCTTCCAACACCGTTATTTTGGATTTACCCCATTGGATTCCACTCATTTCCCTGATCGTTGTGATGCACTTCACCCATAACCCATTTTCTATGTGATCCCGCCCTCCTCTTTTCGTGTTCCCTCTTCATCATGGCCCACACCCGTAGCCAAGACTTCGAAGCTCGCTTCAATTCCTTGCACTCTAATTTCACATAAACCCAACAAGAAGTGAAACAGATCAGTGCCAATGTTGTCGTTGTCAATAAAAACATGCATTCCTACATCAACATCAAAATAGACGACCTCAAACAAGACCTTGCTACCCATATTGAATCCTTCAACACCCAGTTTGTCTCCTTCACTACAATGATCTATGCCAAGCTCCATATCCCTGAAGATATTCCCTCATCTGACCCACCTTTGTAAACTGAAGGTGAAACTTCCTCTCATTCCCAGAATTTTCATCCCCATCACTTTCAGTGTGACCTACGCCTTCTGTGTGTGGATGTGCCCAAATTTGATGGATCGGATCCCACTAGTTGGGTAACTCAAATGGAACATTACTTCTCTTTGTATGGCATTACAAATGAGTTGGCCAAACTCCAGTATGGTGTTCTCCATCTATATCAAGAATGTTGGCAATGGTGGCAATGGAGAAAAAATGCTCGCCAAGGGTATGTGGCTTGGACACACTTTGTGGCAAAGCTTTATGAACGCTTTGACACTAACACCAACCATTTAGGTCGTTTGACAAAGTTGAAACAATATGACACGATGGAAGACTTTATAGCCTCTTTTGAGCGATTGGATTTCCGTACAGAGGGCATGTCTGATGCTTTTTTCTGAGAATGTTTTATCAGTGGCCTCAAGGATGAGATTCATTCCCATGTCCTCATGGCTCGGACTTAGAGTTGGGTGGACACTACTAAAATATCTAAGGAAGAACAATAGGTTGTCTCTTCTCAAAATTGAAAACCCTCCTTTATTCCTTGCACTAAAATAGTCACTCCCACTCCTCCTATTACTCCACTAAAGATCCAAAAATTGACCAGGGTAGAAATCGCTAAACGCCAACTCAAAGGCCTTTGTTATAATTGTGATGACAAATATTTTTCTAGGCACAAGTGTAAGGAAACAAATATTTTTATGGCCATCTTGGAGGTTATTTTAGAAGACGATGTTGAGGCTCTCCTTGTGGCTGTGTCATATGAACCCACTGACATGACCCCTCCCTCCGACCCTCCTGAAGTAGAATCAGTCATTTCCCTAAATTCTCTCACTAGCTTATTTTCTCCCCAAACCTCAACCTAATTGGTTACATTAAGAATAGGAAGGTCATCATTCTTGTTGATAGTGGAAGAACCCATAATTTTATTCATCACTGCATTTCCCAAGAAACTAATTGATATATATGTGCCATCAATAATTTTCAAATCATGATTTCTAATGGTGGGTATATCAAATGTGGAGGGAGTTGTGAAAATGTGTGTCTCCATATTGGTTAGTACCACATGAAATATCATATGTTTTCTATTGACAAGGGTGATTTTGACATTGTGTTGGGTGCAAAATGGATAAGGACTTTGGGTCCCATTCTCATGGATTTTAAGGAATTAACCATGTAATTCGACCAGGAGGGCCAATAATATAAGTTTCAAGGAATCACCGTTGGTTCCCCATAGATCATCAGTTCCCATCGCATTGAAAATATGCTCAAAAAAGGTCATTCTATCATTATTACACAACTCCATGCCATTCAAGTCACTGAGACACCCTATGTGTTGTAGGAATTACAATCCATCCTCTCTAAACATAAAGAAGTTTTTCCCACTCCCTAGGGAATCCCTCCTTCATGTGGTGTTCATGATCATTCCATTCCCCTTGTCCTTGACATCCATCCTCCAAATATTTGTCCCTATCGTCACCCCTTTTCCAAAAAAAATGAAATTGAGAAAATTGTTCAAGAATTGCTCAATGCAGGTGTTATCCTCCCTAGTATGATCCCCTACTCTTCCTCTGTGGTCATGGTCCTTAAGAAAGAATGTTCTTGGTGCATGTGTCCTATCTTCTATTCCCTCAAAAAACTCACAATTAAAGACAAATTTCCCATTCATGTCATTGATGACCTCTTGGATGAATTGAGTGGTGCCCAGTTCTTTACTAAACTTGATCTTCATTCTGGCTACCACCAGATACGTATGAATGAGGCATACATTCTTGATACTGCATTTAGAACTCATGAGGTCCACTATGAGTTTTTGGTCATTTCCTTTGGCTTGTGTAATGCTCCCTCCACTTTTCAAATCCTCATGAATCATGTCTTCCGTCCTTTTCTCTGTCATTTTGTCTTAGTTTTCTTTGATGATATCATCATCTATAGTAAAACCTGGATATCCCATATTTCTCATGTGGATCGAGTTCTCCATCTAATCGCTCAGCACCAACTTTTTCTCAAACAATCTAAATGTTCTTTTCACGCCTCAAAAGTCGATTGCTAGGGTCATTTTCTTGGCAAGGCCGGTGTCAGGGTGGATCCTAAAAAGATTGAAGCTATGCAATATTGGTCTCACCCAAAGAATCTCAAAAGCTTGCGTGGATTTTTTGGTTGAACAAGATATTATCGCAAGTTTGTTAAGAATTATGGAAATATTGTGGCACCTCTCACTGCTCTCCTTAAAATGAATTCTTTCACTTGGACTCTCGTAGTTTCTCAGGATTTTAAAACCTTCAAGATGTCCATTTGCACCACTCTAGTCCTAACCCTTTTTGTTTTTACAAAGACCTTTGTCCTGGAATGTGATTCTTCCAGGAAAGGAATTGGAACAGTCCTTATGCAAGAGGGTCGGCCTTTGGCCTTCACCAACAAACAACTGTCAGAGTGAAATTTGGGAAAATCAATCTATGAAAAGGAAATGTTGTCTATTATGCATGTCGTGGATCTTTGGCCCCCTTATATAATGGGGCAATGATTCCAAACTAAGACAGATCATCAAATCCTTAAGTATTTTATGGAAAAACGCCTTTCTTCTCCAGAACAACAAAAATGGGTGACTAAGCTCTTTGGATATGATTATGAGATCATTTACAAGAAAGGAAAATGCAATTTGGTTGTTGATGAACTTTCCATAAAATATGAATATTAAGGGTCCCTTTTTTCTCTCTCCTTCATTGTACCATATTGGCTCCAAGCTGTTCACCAGGAATGGCTACACGATCCCAAAATTTTTCATCTGATACAAAAATTGCAGGCCAATTCTTCAGTTTCCCCAAGTCACTCTTGTAACAATCATGATCTTTGATACAAAGGCCATTTGTATTTAATTAAACATTTCAAACTTAAATCCACGGTACTTTATGTGCTTCATGCTACAACCACTATTGGGCACTCAAGGTTTACCAAAACCTATGATCAAGTCAAACGTTCTTTTTTCTAGGATGGTATGAAACAAAACGTTAACAATCAAATATTATGTCACACTACAACCTCTTCTGGTTCCACCTTCTATTTGGAGGGATATCTCTATGGATTTTATTGTAGGATTACCTAAATCAGGAAATAAATCAGTCATCGTGGTGGTAGTTGATCGTCTTTCCAAGAATGCTCATTTTTTTTATCGTTAACGCAAATTTAAAACCTCCACTATGGCTCAACTTTTAATGGATCAGGTCTTCAAGCTTCATGGCATGCCTCATTCTATTTTTTTTTATCACGACCTAGATTTCACTAGCAATTTTTGGAAATAATTATTCAAGCTACAAGGCACCCAGTTGCATCTCAACATAGCTTATCATCAACATATTGATGGTCAAACTGAAGTTGACAACAAGTGTTTGAAACATATTTGAGGTTTTTTGCATCGGAAAGGAAAAATTAGTGGGTTCAATGGTTACCACTAGTTGAATGGTGGTACAACACTTCTTACCATACAACTACCCGCATGACTCCTTTTGAAGTGGTATATGGACAAAATCCACCTTTATTTCTCTCATACTTGTCAGTTGTCTCGAAGGTCCATGCAATTGACCAATCACTTATAGTTCGAGAGGATATTCTCCATAGCCTCAAAGAGAATTTTTTCATGGCCGAGAATCACATTAACCAACAAGCATATCAAGGTCACTCTGAACGTCAATTTGCAGAAGGAGATTAAGTGTTTCTTCGAATGAAACCTTATAAGAAAATTTCCCTCAAGGCTGACCATTGCTAGAAACTGGCGCCCAAATTTTATGGTCCTTATACCATTCTCAAGTGTGTGGGATAGGTGGCCTATCAATTATATTTTCCCAGTCATTCTAAGCTCCATCCTATTTTTCATGTTTCCTGCTTAAAGAAGGTGATTGAAACTAAGTGTCAAACTCAAACCAACCTTCCCAAGTTGGACGAAGAAGGATCCATTTGGCTACAACCTCAAGAAATTTTGGACCAATGTGAGCATCTTCTACATCAACGCACCATCAAGGAAGTGTTAGTCCAGTGGAAATATACAACTGCAGCAGATGCCACTTGGGAACCAACTACCATTTTGCAGTAATTTCCTCATCTCAAGCCTTCAGGACAAGGTTGTTTTTAAAGGGGAGGACATGTTAGGGAACTAACCCCTCGCATAGGTAGAATAATATATTTCCATGTAATAAAGGTGAATATTAATAAGGCCTAGAAATAAGGAATAATAATTCAAGTGTAAGAAGACCTAATAGAAGCTTCCGCTTCTAGAAGGATCTTCCTCTAGATTGTTCTTTTGGATAGACATATTTAGTATAAATAGGAGTAGCGGGTATGAGAATTTTTTTCTTGGATATTATTGTAATAGAAGTCTTCTCTATTGGAGGTTTCCCCATCAAAGAGGCACGTGAACATTGCTCTCAATAATCAAGTGCTATTTTTGGTGTTATTCTGGTATTATTCGGGTATTATTGTGGTATAGTTCTAGTTAGATCATTGCTTATCTTCCATTTCTAGTTAATTATCTATTTTTTGCATACTATTTTATATTTGTAATATTACAATTTCCACCACATATGCATTGATGAAATGATTGGACTTTCCCTTTCCCACTTGCAAACATTAATCCCCTTTCCCTCCTCTGGATTCATAAAAAAACACTATTGTTTTACATACGTTCCCCACCAACTATTCAAGGCATGTACATACACATGTTTCTCCATTACAAGGCACATACTCCTTAATTTTGCTAAAAAAAATAATATCTTCCATACTTTTGGGTGGGTTTCATAGGTTCACTCAGTTCCTGGCCGGTGATTTCATGTACACAACTATTTTTAAACACTCCAACCACTTGGAGAGGGTACAAAACAGTCCTAAGGCTAGAGGAGAAGAACATCCATACTCAAAGAAACATAATGCTAGCATTTTCTTGCCCCGTCTACAAGTGCTTATTCCCTTATTTTTTATTTATTTCCTTAGAATTGGGAACCCTTTTATATATCCTTACATTCTCTAAATGTTTGGTCAAGAAGAATCCCATTAATATTCTTTGTAATTTCATGAGAATTGGAGTCATAGGTACTATCTATGGTTAGTGGCCTGGGTGGAAGGACCTAAATTTCAGTTCATGAGCAGTGATACAACTAATACAAGTGGTAACTACCTTTTTCTTGTTGTTCATCAATAAAGAGACATATTTGCCATTAGTTACTTTTGTTTTAATGCATGATGTTTATGTTTAAGAATTTAAATTCTTAGATCACTAATTCATACAATTTATTTACTTTCAATCATTTTTATGAGAGTTAGTTATCATATAACTACCCCTTTTTAAGTTGTCAACTTGGTTTCTTTATAGGCGATTAAATGGAAAGTTTGTAAGGAGTGCTAAAGAGAAAGGTTTTTAACTATGGGATCATCATCGAACATAGGGAACTTGGTATGTTTTTTTCTTCCTTGATACTAGTGGTTATATCAAGTTAGTTACAAGATATTTTGATTGCAATCCTAGGATTGATTTCACTCTTTAAAGGTCCTCACTTTGTTGTGGATTTAACCCATTTCCATAAGGGAATTTATCCATAACATAACTGGAAACCATAATGGGGATTATTTCCTTTATCGGTTAGATATAGGTGCTTGAATTTGTTTTTCCTGTTTTTCTAGTTTTTTTTGTCCTTAAATGAGTAGTTTAGTTATTGTTAAGGTCCTAACCCGCACATAGGTAGATCAATGTATTCGGATGTAATAAAGGTCAATATTAATAATACCTTTCAATAAAATAGAATAAGGCGGATGTAAGAAGACCTAATAGAAGCTTTCGCTTCTAGAAGGATCTTCCTCTAGATGCTTCTTTTTAGTATAAATAGGAGTCGAGGGTATGAGAACCCTAGCTTGGATATTATTGTAATAGAGCACTGCTCGACTGGAGGTTGCCCCCTCGAAGAGGCCTGTGAACATTGATATCTGATTCAAGTGCTATTTCTGTTGCTATTTCGTATATCATTTATGTGTATTGTGAAGATTATGCTGGATATTTTACTGTTATTCTGTCATTTCTAGAATTTCGTTTCTGTTCTGCATATTTTATATATCTAGTATCTTTCAAGTGGTATCAGAGCACTTTCCTTGGCAAAAATTGTGGGTATTTTTTTTTTTTCTGGGTAGAGACGTATTCCGGCGTCTTTAAGCCACAGAGATCTATCGTTACACGCATAAACCCACGGTTGAGGGATTCATACATGCAGGAAATACAAGTGGTTCTTAAGCGCACGTTTGTTGGCCACCCTTGTAACCACTGTTGGTACCCCTTCGAGTGGTAGCGCATCAGACAGCACCTGTGTACGGACCGGCCTAGATTTCCTGAAGCCCTCTATAGATAAACCTATCGGCCGCCGGACTGCTATAGTGTCATCGAGAACAACACTCGGGAAGATACTCTCTAGTACCTGGGTAGTCGGGTAGTACGGCTAAGGGT
>ML778803.1:163717-210326 GCA_009831015.1 Picea engelmannii | reverse complement strand
TGATTCAAGTGCTATTTCTGTTGCTATTTCGTATATCATTTCTGTGTATTGTGAAGATTATGCTGGATATTTTACTGTTATTCTGTCATTTCTAGCATTTCGTTTCTGTTCTGCATATTTTATATATCTGGTATCTTGCAGTTATTGAGAGCCTTGTTTCTGCCTTGTCTTTCCAGTATTTATGGAATATTTAGGGTTCTATATGAGCCCTACTAAGTATACACGAGCATACATATGTTTTTTTACTTTGAGACAAATGTGCACATACATGTTCTACCTTGTGCACAGTCACTTACATATCCCGAATGAGAGTTTTTTACTATTCTCAACCTTTTTGGGAGTTTTTGTTGGTTTTCTGGGATATTTCAAGATATTTTGACTCTCTCTAGCCTACTTTCAATTTAAAAAATCATTTAATTTATTTAATTTTATAAGGAGAAACAAAAATTGTTATTTTCATTACTAATTTCTTCAAGCTTAGTTGGGTAGTGTGAACGTTCTTTTCTTTGTTGGGGAATAGGGTGGCACATGACATGAGATATAGTACATAGTACTAGAGATAATCAAAGAGGAACAAAATTTCAAAGTTACAGGTGGTTTCTAAAGACACCATTAAAACACTTAAGCAAAGCGCATTGTGATCAGAAAATCATATAGCATGTTGAACATATTGATTGCCATGATCCATTGCGCAATATATGATGATGATAATGACCCAAGCAATATTATTTTATTATCTCAATATATAACCAACTTCTGTAGAATCCAGAAGATCTTGTCCACATGTAAGCATCGGTTTTTAGAGTTTACTCTTCCAAATCCTCTCTGTCGGGTCAGCTCGAAATGTATTCTCAATCTGACTGCCTATGCATCCAACTCATAGTTAGTTGTAGGGATGGTTGATCCACCTATTGAGTATATTCGATTTTTGGTCGATTGTTTGACTGGAATGCACGTCCACTATCAACTGACTGGTGTAGTGTGTTGGTCGATCACTCAATCAACTGTATTTAGATGTAGCTTGACCTCTCAATAGAATGAACCTAGGAGATGTGTGATGAACCATAAATTCTTGATGTTCCTATACCCCCCCCCTCCCATAAACATACATATCTAGATATTTAGAAGTTGAAATTACGTCATTAGGAAACCCCCCCTTAATTGCAACTTCCTGAATCCCCAACATCATGTGGAGCTTGATAAATTTGGATTCGACTAAAGGTTTTGCGGATATATTAGCAATATGATCATTTGTTCTACAATATTCAAGAGAAACAATTTTCTCATGAACCAATTGTCTCAAAAAGTGAGTATGGAGCTCAACATGCTTCATCTTACTGCGGGTAAAAGGATTTTAAACAACCTATGTAACACTTTGTTTATCACAACAGAGTGTAGTTGAGGTCTAAACATGAAGGCCAAGCTCTCCAAAATTTTGGAAAATCCAAACTACTTCAATACCTTCTTGAACGACATGTTGAGGGGTCCTAAATCCATTTAACCCAACAAGAGTTACCAAACCCGCCACCGAGGCCCAATTAGAATCTGCAATGTTTAATAGTGGAATGGTTCTCCAGATCTCTTGATTTGACCAAATAATCGATGGGATTTACGTAGTGATTGACATGATATATTCTTATGAAATTTACTCGTTCAGTTTAAATGTTCTCATTTTTTATTTTATCTTATTAGATGGGTCTGATAAAAAGGTGGGTGTTGGTATAAACCAGCGTGGTAAAAGGGAAAATCTTAACTATTGAAGAAGGTTGAGCTTGGGATAACCCTTATGCTCAAGCATGCTAACAAATATTTTCACACCTGTGACAAGCCTTGTACTAATACATCAACTTGCTGGTATTTAAATTATTGACTGAGATACAATTATTGAAAGAAAACATACATGCAATAAAATGTTGGAAAGAAAAATAGTTTCCTTAGATCTAACCATTAATCACACATTAGAACAACGATTTTCTTTCCATCATTAAGAAAAAGAACTACAGAGAAATATTGAATCAACTAACTTATCAATAGATTGAGAAACTCTTACTCATTACAACATCCATTCATGAAATAAAGTCGGAAGTAATTCCTCCTCACATCCAATCACACATGCCTTTGATGAAAAAAAAAGTTTGTCTTTGGTCCTAGACATAAATTCTCAATTTAGGTAGTTATGAAATAGTTCTTTACAATTCCAAAAATGAGGGTCTTTTCCAAAACTATCGACCTGTTCTAAAAGGTCAATCCTCTTATTTATAACAAATCATTAACTAAAAATAACTATCAAAAGTGAAAGCTAAGTAAAAAAAAGCATCGTTACATGGCACTTCCATATCTCTGTCTTCTAAGATTCATCGAATGGTTTCACTAAAGTGGATGACTCTTCTCATACTCTGACCATTTGACGAATATTTCCTCGCATGTGTTGGCATATAGGAATCTGTGTTGGTCCATCAGGGCCGAAAGGACCTCCTTTAATTCTACTGCCCATGTGTGATACTTAACTATTTTAACACTTAACTAAGGTAATATTGTTCGAGCCTTGATTGGGTGCTTCATGAAATGTTGTACTTGACCTAGTGCCATGTTTTCAACCTTTTCTATCTCTGTAGTCC
Organism: Picea engelmannii; assembly: GCA_009831015.1. Classification (NCBI taxonomy): domain Eukaryota; kingdom Viridiplantae; phylum Streptophyta; class Pinopsida; order Pinales; family Pinaceae; genus Picea; species Picea engelmannii. Next base: position 207,708 of record ML778803.1, on the reverse strand, counting down.
ATGTCGAGTCTTGTTGTACATGTTGTTTGAATATGTCATGCAAGTCGACAAAGTCCCTGGGTGAGACGGATTCAGGGAGACCGATGTCTCTCATCTCCTGATTGATATTGACCTAGCTCCTTTCACAATTGACCCATTTTTATTGAATCTCCCGCTAAGGTTCTTGGGACATTTTCACCCAATATTTGGCTTCCTTTCTTATCTGATCTATGTTTTTGTGCCTTAGCACCTGCATGTTGTGCTCTTTAGCGTCTCAGCCCTTTTGAACCATGCTGATGTAATCAATTATTTCAACTTCTTAGTGGGCCTTCTCATATCATATTGCCACGTGTTTTCAAGTCTCTAGTTCCATAAGGGTGTCTTCTTGGAAGTTGACTATCCCTGCAGTGAAAAGGTGTCGTTCATTCATGAATTTTCCATAGGAATCTTGGAAATCACTTCTCAAAAACATGTGGATTTTGTGGAGTCCTGATAGTATTTCTCCAAATGGTGTAGATGCTCCAACTCCTTTAGCGTAGTGTGTTATTGGTTAAATCTGTAAGTGCTGACACTAACCGATCTCCCTAGATCCACCTGGATCTAGAACAAAGAAAGACAGGACATGATGCTTTCCTTAAGTTTTAAATATTGAATTAACTAGGAGGAAAGAATAAATAACATACCTTATTATCACTTCCTAGGGTCTTTTTTTCTCCCGCTTCGCTCCAGTGCTCTCGTGAAGTCAAGACCAAGACAACACAAACCAACCAAAGTGATAGTAATAGCATAAAATCAATATAAACCTATGTATGTGATCAAGGAATCATACAATAAAACACAACTAGCTTTATAGGAAAGAATCATATTACTGTATCATATTGAATGTGAAAGAGAAATTACAACCATGGCCTTGATGTCGCAAGGTCCCTTCCAACTGTCCTTCATTCCCCACACACTTATTGCTCCAAGTATTTTAAGACCATGGATCTGATAGCTACTCACAATCTATCTTGACAAAGCAAATCTCAAAGCCACTCTAACCAAGTCAAAGCTAACAAAGCTCAAGAACAAGAACCCACAAGCTAACTTTCTCCATGAGAGCTCCTCTCCTTTTATAAGTTGAAGAGGATAAGGTGAGGAGGTTAGGATGATCCCACTAAATCATGAAAGCGAGTAAGATCCAAACCATTCGGATTCCACCTCACCATGGAAGTTTCTCCTTCTAGAAGATTCGAGAAAACGCTCTTTTTTCCCATGTGAAAGAATTCTCACACCCTGCCTATAGAGAAGCCTGCAAACTGTTCGCACCCTAACTATGGTGCAACCTACGAGAATCAGTCATTCTCGCACCCTAATACATAGGCAACCTACGCACTTCCCTTTTTATAGGGTTTTTCCAAAGGAAAATGCAACTTCTTTTCTTTGGAAAAGTTATTTTCCCTTCTCTCTTCAAGAACTCAGGGCACTGACCCCTCTGAAGGCAAAAAATAGGTTTACATCATTAATGGTCATAGGGATGATGAAAATAATGTGTAACATAGTGGCCAACTCCTTTTCATATTTCCTTGATCTATCCAGTGTGGCATATGTGATCACCATCCCTGCATCGATAAGGTCGGATGTATTGGCATGCTCTCTGTTGATCAATTTCTCCTCTGTGGTGATGAGGATCAAACTGTCCAACGTAAGCCTCCTCTTCTTATTGGTTCTCTTCATTATGGATTTCCTCTTTCGTTCGTAGGTGATTTCTTGTATATCGGTGACCTCATCAACACGTTCAAGGATTTTTTGTTCTCCCCAAGTTATAGTATTTACTAGGATCCCGACTGTGTATATATGTTCAAGGTTGGGTTCCTGAACCTCTTCTATATGTCCTGATAGCTCGGTCTCTGGTTGTTTCTAATCGGGTGATAAGGTACCAACCAAAATTAAGGAATCAAGGGAAGGTTCGGTACTTAATTGGTGATCATCTATTGAAATGTCAATTTCCTATTATGGAATTTATTCTTCTCCTTTGCCTAACACTTTCTCATCCCTCGAGTTGTCCATTGGGGTTCCTGGTATGTCGAGTGGCTCGGTGTCTAAGAAAATTTATGCCTCATGCTTGACTTATGGAAGACTCTGAACTGGAGCATTGGGACCCAGGGTGGATGCTTTCTCAGGTTCTTTCTCCTCTTTAATCTATACTGGAGTCACCAGAGACACCTACAAACTCTCCTCATCATCGTAGATGGTTATCAAATTGAACAAGGGATTTGGTACACTTTTTCTCCCTGATGTCCTTGCTATCTCGGGTTGGGTTGAAATTTCCCCTGGTGATATGATCTATGGTGGTGGAACTTCAGGGTTTTCTGACCCGGTGATTTCTTCAAGTTGCATCGGCTCTACTCTAATTGGTTCTCCTCGGCTTTCAATTGGGTCATCAGTGAGAATCCTCATCATTTCTATCATATTAGGGTCATTTTTTAATTGATCAATGATTCTCTATGCCCCTTCTAGCAAGAGAAATCCCCTTCTAGCAAGTGAAATTCCCTTATTTGTGCCTCGACCCTCTGTTGTTTCTGCCGCTCTGATTTCTTCCTTGACTTTGAGGGCCTCTTGGGCCGATTGCTCTATCATTTCCACCTATTCATCCATGTTCATGGCCTTGAACTTGGTCATATTTGGGTTGGACATTCTCTATACCACCTCGTCCCAATCTTGGGTGCACTCTGTGAATATTTCATCCTCAAAATTATCATGAGTGTATGACCTAAAGGATGATACCTGCGAAGCATGTTGGAGGACCAGGCCTTTAGGGTCGTGCTTTTGGAGTCGTCCTATTGAGAACCTGAATTCTAGTTGGCTAAGCCCTTATTGTTTGGCTTGAGTAGTATCCTTCACCAGATAGAACCCCACATGGAAACCATAGGGTATGAATGCCCACTTCTTGTCCTTGACTAATGTGGCATTATAGCCCCGGAGGATAGTATGATAGAATATTTCTCCCACAATGAGCTAGTCAGGGACATGAGAGGGAAGGATATGTGGTGCTCCGATGGCACCGAACACCCTAATGTAGGTTGAGCGTTTGTCTAAATATGAATGACCTACCTTTTCTACCATCTTTTTGGCTGTTGCGGATAATATTGGGAATTCCTTCTTAAGATAATAAAATTAATGCATGTGATGAATTCATCACATATGAGTGCATAAGATTTTTTGTACCTATTTTCCCATAGTATTATGAAGTAGACATGGATCGGGAGCTCTGCAACATGCCATCTTAAATTCATGTCAGCAAAGACATTCTTTGAACAAATGACATTGAGAAGGTACGAGTCCATGTAAAAAGTTGGTTCTTCCTCTTCTTTCGATGTCTACGCCTACTGTATGCAGATGCTCAATTGTTTAGATATTATTTCTCCCCAGTTGAAGTTGCTCCCGAAGATATCCACTGTGTACGCCAAAGGCATCCATGCTTCTGAAAACTTGGAGCAGTCATTTTCTCCATATACCCAATAGATGAGAGCTATCAAAGAGATGTATGGCTCCCTCAGTTTAATCGTCCCATACCAACCATTTCTCTGGTTAGTGAAATTCTTTTCCTCCTTCCACCATGAGGCCATCAACCAATTGGTGTCATGGAATTCATAGAACTTCACCATGAAGTCTGTGTGGAGCCTCTCCTCTGGGTCCCTAATCTTGTAGTATTTCTAGACTTATGTCAGGAGGAAAAATCTGACACACCCACCATTCTCATATTTTATAAAACACTTATGCCCGTCTATATGATCTATTATCCATTTCAGAACCTCTATGCAAGGGAAAACCAGGGTTCTTCTTGCCACCATTTGTAAATATGACCGTCGGATGTTCGAGAACACCTATTCATCGAGAGACCTTACGTCCAGGTCAATGTGTGGGATACATTCCAGGTATTCTTCTTGGCTAATTCTATTTAAGATATCCCCCCACCGTGGGAGAATTTCTTTGGATCTAGTGCTTTATTCTGTATCACCAAAGGCCATAGGTGGGACAAAAGATTTCTTTGTTGATTTTTTAATGATAGGCTCCACCTTGGGAGCGTAATCCAACTGCCTCGTGGTCCCCGTAGAAGAACCTTCGCCTGTTTCATCTTATTTTATCTTGGGCACCCTCGGCAAGTGTCTAGTGGTTGGCTTTCTCAACAACATTTTACCTGTTGCTAGAACATAGTTTAGAGACTGTGTAAGAAAACCAGATGTATATATAAATTACGACCAACGAATTGAAAAACTTGAATACATACCTTTATATCTTGTTAAACCTAGTTTTGATAGTCAGAGGGTTAGTATAGTCTCGAGACCCTCTCTTTTCTCTTTCAGATGCTCTAGAATTCAACTTGTGCATAGAATGAATTTGTTCAAAAATCGTTCTAGAGATTTAAACATGGATGAACTTACCTTGTCTCATCAACCATTCAATTTGGGTTATGAATGTAATTTCATTAAATATGCCACTAGATATTCAAATATGTTTAAAATTAAATTCATCGTGGGTTGACAATGCGGGTGCTGGTGGTAATGTGTTCTATCGATGATTTCAAATTGTTGTTGTTTAATCGATGCATGAGGTAGAAACAAATGTGGGATCAAACATTAACTGGTATATTAAATGTCCAAATCCGATTGTATCTTATGCGGCAAACATACCATTGTTCCTCTCTTTCAGTTGTTGGATCAGTGGTCAAGATTATGCTTCAAACATTTTCATTGATATCTTCTTGCAAAATCATTGACGTTGATCGATCTTTCCATATAGAGATGACATGGCAAAGATAACTAGGAGGCATGAATGGGAACTTAGGGAACCTTAATATGACTCAGGACGAAACTAGGCCATACGCCCTCTTACGTGGTAAAGACACATGGCATTCAATACCGGTGACTTATTTTGCTCGTGTTAATCAGAATTGGGACTTTCTTTAAGCTATATGTTCTAAAACCAAATCCTATATTTCCAACGCCAAAAAGTATCAAGGATCGATGATCACCAATAAACCTACCCAAGTTCTCTCAGATCGACTCTCTTGAAAAAGTCCCGATGCTGAAAATGCATCGGGGATCGACGATATGTTTTTCGCAGACAAAATTATTTTTTTAACTTTTTTGGATTTCCCCGACCTCGATAAAGCTCATCAGTCATTGGAGATTTCTTTACTTCCTTTGTTAACGTCTATCCTTCCTGTATTTTTCTGGTGCTGAAGGGAATCGGCTATCTCTTGAAACTTTGTGCGAATAACTTATGCAAACCAACTCCGTCTTCTACCGATTCTGATGGGTATTGACGCTCAGTGAATTTTGTAACTGTGGTTCCTTTACTTTCTTGAATTTTTTCGACACCGAACCTGAGCGCGTTAGGTGCAGTGCTAGCTGTCGATTCTCAATTTGGGTGTCAAGTTTTTTATTTTTTAGACATGAGGTTTCAAAAGTTAAAAAAAACATGAATAGGTGATAAGAGTCATGAAAACAAAACAAATATAAACCATTTCCCAAAGTGAAATCGATTCAGACAGTGAATAAAGCAAATGGTACCTAAAAAGTGATAAAATTTCATAAGGCTTTTAGGGTGTGTTGAGTGCTCAACACGATGCCACAATATTCTACATTTTTAGTCGATAATGAGACTACCTTTTGTTTATTGCATGACCACACCAAAGGTCCAGTGCTATAAAGAAACATATATCCATAAGTGGACTTCTAATCATCACCATCACCAACCCAGTAAAATTTGGTGAACCCAACTAGTGAATATGAACTTTGAGAATACTTGATACCAAAATGAGTCGTACACTTTAGATAGAGACAAATTAATTTGACTACTTTCCAATGGATTTATTTAGGGTCCTACATAAACTGAGAAACTGCACTAACAACAAAGGAAATGCCAGGTTGACTTTGAGTAATATAAATAATACTTCTGACCAATTGTCGATAGAGTGTAGCATCGATTTTGAGTGTTTGACAGGTTTTTGTAAGCTTTACTCCAAACTAAAAAAGGAGTAGCACAAAGATTTTAATTAGCCATGTTAAAACGTTTCAAAATATCCATGACATATTTAGAACGAGAAATGAAAAATACATCACAAAGTGGTAATACTTGAAGAACCAAAAAATAATGCAGAGTATCGAGATCTGTCATATCAAATTACTCAACTAGTTGCTTCTTCAATCTAAGGATGAGAACATCATTATTTCCAATAATGAGTAAGTAATATACATATACAACGGGAATCAGGGTGTCTCCATTGGTGTGGAGAAGATATTAGGTGTGATAATATTCATACCATTTCAAACCAAGTTGAAGAAATAAATTGTTGATCTTATCATACTAAGCTCAAGGATCCTACTTCAAACCATAAAACAACTTTTTGAGTCGATAAACCGAATTTGAATCTGACACAAAACTAGGTGGTTGTTCCATGAAAATTTATTTAGATAGGTATCCATGAAGAAAAACACTCTTCACATCCATCTGATGGATTTTCCATCCAAAGCAAGTAGCAAGGGAACGAATCAGTCAAACAGAGTTCATCTTTGTGATAACATAAAAGGTTTCATTATAGTTAATTCCTTCTTGTTGAGAAAATCCTTTTTCAACTAGGAATGTTTTATATCACTCAACAACACCTTCAAAGGTAAATTTGGTCCTATAGACCCATCGACACTTCAAAATGTTTTTTTTTTTCGATCTAGGAACCAGGTCCCAAGTGTGATTATTCGACAAAAAATCAACTTTTGTCTTCATGGCCTGATCCCATCACTACAAGGAGAACACCTTCTAGTGGAGGTTTTTGCGGAGGTTTTTAGTGTTACAAAATTTGGAAAAAAATTAAAAGAAAACTCTCCTACAACCTCCTCTATTGGTTGTGGAGGTTTTAGCGAATGTTCTATATAAAAAAAAAAAAATTGGGCGGGAGGAGCTTGTAGTGGAGGCTCTTTTTTCATGCGTTTCTTGTCAAAATGAACCAATGTTTTATTGAAACACATGCATGAGTAAGTTGATATAATCAAACACACCAGCATAGTAATATAATAAAAAACACCCTGGACCTGAATATAATAAAAAAAAACTCTTGTGTGTTTATAACTAATGTGCACCAAATCCCCATTTTTTGTTGTATGAAGTGCACCAATGCTCTTATAATTACTATGCATTGGTTCAATGTTCTTCTCTTATAATGCATCGGTGGGATTTAGTATTTGTCTTCCTCGGTGTGATCAAGTTATAGATATCACCTATGTGCTTTAAGATTTGTACGTGTCGGTTCAATTAAGTTGTAGTTAACTGCAATGTGATAATGTTATTTGGAGACCTGGTGCATTTAATATAGAATGTTACCTGATGCTTATATAATTAGTACGTATCGTTATGTCGACAACATTATTTTTAGTATGCATCGATGTGCATAATATAGTAAAGGAACTGGTGCATAAATAATATTTAGCTTTATGGTGCATATAATGAACATAACACACTGGTATAGTAAAAATTCTAGCACACCGATTAATATTTCAAGCATGAGCACTGTAGAATTTTGAAATGATAAATATTATTGTATGTTATATTGTTTACAGAATAATATGTTTTCTCAATAGTACGTGTCAGTGAGTTATTATAATTAATATGTATCAGTGTGTATGACTCCTCAAAACATACTAATGTCTATATAATGGCTCTAGTGAGTTCAAAAGAATACAATGCACTGATATGTATAGATTTTAATTCATTGTTTTGAACAAATTTTCAATTAATTATTTCAAAATCAAATATTTTTTTATAAAAATATTTTTTTGAATTTATGTTATTGCATTAATGTGTTATCCAACCAAATTAAACCTCTATTATTTGTATCAATGTAAATTATCCACATATCATTTATTTAGGAACACAACATTTTACAACATTTGACAATGCAATGAAATAAGAAACCCATTTTATTATATATGAATAAGAGACCCATTTTCATACAAAAAGGGACAACGTACATGTGTAGTACAATAATCAAATTGCAACCAATTTATAATTGTTACACTTATTGGTAACATGCCCTCATTCAATTGAGACAAAATGTGGAGTACATTAAACACAATCCCTAGTTCTCAAAGACAAATATTCCAAAACATACAAACTGCAGTAACATTCAAATATATTGATTTTCATTCATCAATTGAATTGTTGACAATGCTCAAGCTGAATGCATGCCTCATTTATTCATCATTTGTAGGTGATATTGTACTTTGGTTTTTTAGCATTATGTTTTCTTGATGATTGTCTTTCTTTTTATGTTCTTCCCCTTCATCTTCCATCTGCAAACATAGAAATAAATTTTAATAAGTATATATACATTTATATATATAGTAGAATATACATTATTGCGTAAATAAAAAAATCATACCTTAGCACCAACTATTTCATAAACAATACACGTTATTTTGAAGCCATGCTTCATGAATTCTCTCAAAATATCCTCTGATGTATGGATTCCATACTTTGTTTCCTACATGTTTAATACAACATGAAAAAACATAGTCGATAAAATCAATGTGAAGTTTTCTTATTTTTTCATTAATTATAAAACAAGGAAAGTTAAACAACGTAGCTACTTACAAATTGTTCATTTAAACTTTTATTCTTCAACATATAATCAGAGCCCATACTTAACCCATTTTTTATCAATTCATGGGTTGGCCTCTCTTTGTATGTTAGCACCTAGTAGAAGACATCCATGGACAAGTGTAAATTAATTATTTAAATATAAATATCGCAAAAAACATGAAATATCAAGAAAGGATGAAAACACAAATACTCACAAAGTTTGTGATCAACCTTTTTATTCCTCGTCGTTGTGTCTTATGTGATGAATGGATTCTATTTTTTTCATTTCTGCAACAAAACAATTAAAAATTAGTATTTCATGCGATAATTAAATTCTATGTACATAAAAGAATACAAAAAATGATTACATACCTCTAATGTACATTGTAGTTGGGATGACTCCTCTTGCGAGAAAATTATGTCCATTTATTTTAACATGTTTTATGTTCATTTTTTTGGACATCCTTACCAACATGTCTTTGTTTTCCCCTTGTTTGTCCCTTGGAATTTTCAAAATCTCCCTGAAAAAAAAAAGATATAAAAATTATTATTTAAAAAAAATAAGAATCGGGTGCATATATTAAGATAATTCACACTGAGGTCTTAACAAAATTTGTACACACCAGAGCACCATACATACATATACGCACTGGTATAGTATAACAATGTTGTGGAAAAATTGAAAATGTTTTAATTTTTTTTATATCCGTCCATTGCTTAATGAATTAATAAAATTAGTTCTTCCTAAGTACTATTTATTATGCATCGTCGAGCACTGAAGAAATTTAAGAAATGGAGATTTCCATATCAAACAATGATTTTCCATTTTAAACTCAACGATGTGCTTTGTAATAAATGTACCCTAGTGCGTGTTTCGGTAAAATGTACACCATTGAATGTGAAAAGTATTTTTAATAATATTTCAAATTGAAATAAAGCGGTGTTCTTTACAAACAAATGTGCTCTAAAGCGCTTACTGTGTAAAGAGTGCACCAGTCACTGTGAAGGAATTTTTTGAAAACAAAAAACCGGCAACGACATGACAGTTTAGGATCCAATGCAATGAGTGGTTTCATTGCAATGGATAGGAAATACCCAAATACAAATAACCAAACCCTATAAAAAAATTGTGCTTAAAAAAATTCTTCTTATGAAACATAGAAAGAGAAAACAAAAGAACAATCAAGAAATTAGGGCTTCCAATACTGAAGGTAAGTATGAAACCCTTCTTTTTTGGGGGGAATGCATTAAAAATTGTTTGAATCAAATAAGAGAATGATTAATATGATTAATAGAATGAAATAATATATATGAAATTTCTCCTCTGCAGATTTCTATGTGATCTATAGTAGTCCCCCTTAAATTTGTCTCTTAAAAAAAATCCACCCACTCAAAAATATTTGTTGATAAATCTTTGTTGCACAAATATCCTCTATAAAATTTGGAAAACAATAAAAAAAAAATGAATAGGATTTTCCTTTATAAACACAAAAACTCAAATTCCCACTCATTGTTTCATTGTATATTTCAATGCATCGATGATAAACATGTGTGTTGTTTTTTTTCCATAGGTTATGTTTTTCAGTGTGTTATTTCATGCATAGTGAAAAATTGCAGTATTCATAACACACAAGTGTGGTATTAATAACACACTAATTTATTTTCGTAATAAAATTCAAATTACTGATAGTAAGCACGCCTTATTTTTCCAACTTGCTTCAGTCAGTGCGATAGACAGTTTGAAATGTACCGGTGCAAAATTTAATTAATAACACACTAGGGCGGTGCATGAGGGAATAAAGGGGTTTACCGGTGTAATGCCCTAGTAAATGTTGGTTTAATGTTTAATGGTGCTTGAGGGAATAAATTGTAATAAAGGGGTTGGTTTAATGTTTATTATTCTGAAGAAAATTTCCATGATTCTAATAAGTGTTTGTTATAATGTTTGAACATATTAAAATCATTATGTTACTAATATTATCAATGCAATGTTAAATATTTTTACAATCATGATTCTTATGATGAGCAACCTATCTACCATATACCATTACACCCTACTACGATTTCAATTCGCAGGGAAATGGTTTGGCAGAGTCAACAAAGAAAACACTGATTCAAATTATCAAGAAGATAATTGAGGCCAACCACAAGAATTGGCATAACAAGTTGATAGATGCACTCTGGGAAAGTCTTCATACTCCAAAAGATAGTACTGGACATTCATCGTATACTTTAGTGTATGGGAAAGAAGCAATATTATCGCTGCATTTCGAATTGAATTCCCTTGCACTCACTATAGATGTCTGAGAAAAAGAAGAAAAATCATCGTTGCAAAAAAGATATCATGAACTTCTACAACTTTAATAACAAAGGGAGAAAGAAATACTAGAAATGAACAAAATACAACAAGTTTTCAAAAAATACTTTGACAAAAGTACTACTTCAAAGGATTTTCAAAAGGATCAATTAGTTTTGTTGTGCAACAAAGAAAATGAAAAACCATCCTTCCACACAAAATTTGAATCTCTTTGGATTGGCTCATATCAGATTGAGAAGGTTATTGGCTACAATTCATACTTTCTAAAGGATGTGAAAGGAATAATTCAATTGTTTCGTATAAATGGGAAATATCCAAACCATTTTTTTTTGTTGAAATCCTTTAGTTAAAAAACTGTATATAGTCACTCTTAATACTCCATTGTACATATTCTATTAGTTTTTTCTCTTTTCTTTTCTCTTTTTCTTTTATTTTTTACTCCATTCTCCCAATGGAAGAGGATTATGGATTCTTATCAACCCACATGGGGTCACTATCCGACAGTTGGAGCGAGATGTCGATCCACATTTGTGATCAATATTTGAACATAGATAACTATCCTTACTTTTTCTTCGTTTTTTTTTCTTTTATTCTTAAATATCCTTACTTTGTCTCTTGTTTCCTTTTAAAATTCAGTATGTAGGTCATACTACCATCAAATTCTCAGATCCACACACCCACAAACCCGTGTATGCATACTTATTCTCTTTTTCTCCTCTTTCAAATTTTCCAACACTTATTCATTTTTCCAATCAATGTGGGAGTACAATATGTTCTAGAACCACATAACCTTAAGTCCCCATACCCGCAATCGTGCTACTCAAAAATTTCACCTCTTACCTATACATCCTCTAAAATTCACCCTTCCTCTTACTGTTTCATACTTAGTCATTTTCTTTAAATGTGAATGCAGGATGACTTACTATCCCATTTACCTTTTCCTTTGTCTTTAGACCTGCAAGCCTGTTGACCCACAATATATTTGTCTACAAAATGTACCTCTTAGTTCCACAACCCACAAAATCACCCTTTCCCATACTTAGTCAACTTTCTTACTTCGAATGTGGGACACTTTCAATTTACCTTTTCATTCATGTATTCTCTTAGACATGCAGGCCTACAGACCCCCGAGCCTGCATACTACATAATGAACCTTCCAGTCCTCATAATGAACCTCCATACTTAACCAATTTTAATCTTCCATGACATCCCATCACCATTTCTCATCGTATTTATTTTACTCGCCACATCATCTGCCACTTGTGTGAACATGATGTCTTTATTAAAGTGGAAAAGATCCCATAAACCTTTTAATAAATTCAAAAATATTATCCTGCAAGACAAAACTTTGAAATAAGAACTATGACAATTAAACCATTAGGTAAAATACATGGTAAATTAATTAAGAACTAATATGCGAAGCTATAATTATCAATAGTAATGCCACCTATTTCCAAAGCTGAAGCAGTGAAATAATGTCAAGTAAAAAAAAGGAATTCTATTCCAGGGATACACTAAACAAACTTGGGCATGAAGATCAATATTTTCAGTGGTCACGAGCATACAACTACTACAAGTCTCTCCCTCTAGCTGAGAAAAACATGAACCTAATTTGGACTTCAATCATATCCCATGCTAGTTGTGTTCCAAAGGTAACATATTTTAAAGAACCTGCTTAATGGTGTGTAGATAAATTCAATTCAGAGAAGAGAATAGTCTATCTCAATGGACAACATCCTATCCCCTTAGCTCCTTCAGTGTTCGTCGGAATGTTGTGTCTCCCTACACCCACCATGTGATTCAAAGGTGAGGAGGCTTGAATTTCTCAAACAACACAAAGGAGGAGGATAACTCCTTGATAAATATCAGGTCGACCCAAGAAATAACACTGCATTTTCCAAGATTGAGGTGAGTTCCTTGAAATACCCATACATATAATTCTCTTGGTTATTTTGGTTGTATCATTGGTTTGGAGCCCACATCCTCTATACCAAGAAATATCATCTACTCCCTTCATTTCTCTTTGCATCAAAATGCCATCATAGATTGGGGTCACATTATTTCTAGTGAAATTGTATTTCAATTAAGTAATTTGAAAAAGAATTGGAAATTTTATATGACATCCTACCTTATTTTCACCATAGACTATTGTCATGTGTTTAAGGAATTGTCGAGGGAAAAGATCATTGATTTTAAGATGGAACTAGTCTTCATTTGGTTTTCAACTTTGTGGAGGCACAAATCTCAATACGATTTTTACCCGATTCACAATATTTTATTTCAAAGTTTAAAAAGTTAGATGTTATCCCTAATACGTCGATATCATCACTCAACGCCACCATATTTCTTGCAGGAAAAGGATTTTTCAAAACCACTAAAGACTTTAGTATTATAATGTTATTTGGGTGTGAAGAGAATACTTTCCTCCTCCCGTTTTATGTATCATGCATACATTTTATTGTGGAAGTTTGTAGGCACCAAAAGTCATGGGCTCACTTCTTCAACAAGAAGAGAAAGAAGAAATTCATCTCCCTACCTTGGAAAATTGGAGAAATCATTGTAAAATACATATCCCATTTGGAGAACTTGTAGGTCATCTTGACCAACTTGTCTTTAAATAATTTGAACTTGTTGAGGGTTTTGACCCAAATGATATGTTTGCTTCACATATGGAATTAATTGGTTATTCTTATTATTCTACCAAAATTGAGTAATTTAGAGAAGGAAGTGGAGATAATTTATATCTCCATGAGACTTCAGTCAACCAAGATTTAGATGACATGAAGGAATTAATCAGTAATAATGAAGGATATTGGCATAATCGCAAACAAGTAGTGAATAGAAATACCCATTCATGTAATATGTCTCAAAATATTACCCTGATAAGAAAAAAACCTAGGAGCAGTGGTATGGAAATGAGGAAAACGTCGACCAGAAGTTCAGACGATGGCGGTGATAAGGACCTGCCAAAGAAAAATATTGAAAAATATAATATTGTATATAATTCTTTCAAAGAAAAAGGGATACAAAAAAAATAGGGTTAGGCATACCTGAAACCCAAGAAATTCCAAGAGCTCTAGATGTAGATGATCTTATTGAAGAACCCAGTTGGTTTGAGCAAAGACTGTTGGAAAACCGAGAAATTGTTGAATCCCTAGTCACTCACAAACAAAATATACTCAAAGAATATTCTTTAGCTTTGCATGAAACGACCTACAATAGAGCATCTGAAAAAAATTTGATTGAAAAAGTTAATACAAAAAATAAAAATTCATCTGAGAAATGGAAATCAACAATTTATTTCGACGGGGTTTCACCATAAAAAAAAATTACAATTGCATGAAGCAACCAAAGAATCCCTAAAATAATTTGTTAACAATATTGAATAGGAAAATTTGGAATTAAAACAAATAATAAAATAATTATAGGTAACTAATTTGAGGACCTTTATTTATAGAATCGTTGAATACATTTCAAGCAACATGGAATTTAGAAGATATCCCATAAAGTAGTAACAAATGTAAAGGTGCAGCATGTTTGTTGCAAGAAATAAGAAAATATGTTGATGAAGAGATACAGAAAAATTAAATAAATAAATAAATAAAAAATAAAATGATTCAAGAAATTTGGGAACTTTCACATAGCTCCACAAAGTTTCCCACAAGAATTACAAATTTCAAGGAATATCTTTAGAAAAATATAGAGAATGATGAAGGTTTCTAGATGGATGTTATGGGTGCATTCTCTTCCAAAGTTTCAAGCTTGATCGATATCCAGAAAAGAGAGAAAAATCTTCCTTCAAATATCTGGATGAAACAAATGAATGCATGTTGGTTGAAGAGAATAAATAATTTGAGAGAAATAATAAGTGAACTAGATTCTTTGAAGAATAAAAAATATGACTTATTCTTTAATTTGGTTGATCTCACAAAAGAAATTGATGGCCCAAGAATATTAATGGATACAATACTTTCATGTAAAGAACAATTGTTAGACCAACTTAGTGTATTGAAACTTTCATAGGAAAACAAGTTCACCAAATAAATAGAATTCTTTGACGAAGAAAATCAAAGGTGGCTATCTAGATACATCAACATAAATGATGGGGTATATGACACATTGCACCAATTAGGCATGGACCTAAGAAAGATGGATAGTGAATTGTTTGATATAAAGACAAGGCATGATATCATGGTGCCCCCCATGAGGGAATATATTGAATATTGTTTACAAAAATCCTTAATAAAAATCACTGAGCCAAAACAACAAGAAGCAGTTGCAAACATTATGCCACCTCAACCATAGAAAGAATCTACAAAATAGGCACCTCCAAGAATGTAACAAGGGTTCAAAAAAAATTCCATCATAGTGAGTCAAGTAGTAACCCTACTCATCATATTCTTATCATTCTTCTACAATCATTTGCCATACTTCCTTCCATTTCCTATTAATCAGCGAAACCCAGGATGGTATTTGTTTTTTTTTCTTGTGTTTTCCAGGTCTTTTCATTTGATTGTCCGTGGGAGCTCCATCCTAGTCCTCTTTGAAGGAGAAATGCAAATATTTATTTTCAAGACATTTATATTGTATATTTAAAGACTTCAATTATTTTTTAGGTTCCCATATAACTATTTTTGGATATTACATTATTGTGATATCAAAGACTTTGATTCAAGCATGAGATTTCAAATGTGTATCTATCATACTATTTTTTATTCCTAATGAAATGACCATTTAAAGTTCTTTTCCATATGCAGTACATATTTTATTTCTCTTTTTCCTTGGATATTTGTTCCATCTTGATGAATGTTGTGATGGAATTGTCATCCATTTATTGTCATACTCTATTGGTTTACGAACTATGTAATATATTATAAATAGTTTCCTTTTATAATATACCTAGTCCTTTCTCAGGTATTCTTTGAATGTCAATATTTATTTCAAATAAGCTTGGTCCTTCTCAAGTATTGTTTATATTTTTGCATGCAATTTAAAAATAGAGGAGTACCACCTCTTTTAAAACACATGGGGATGTTATCCTCGTAAGGTTGACTTAAAGACATTAAAACAATATTTTATAGCAATAATAACCAATTATTCTATGGGAATACAACACTTGTTATAAATTTTTGACTTGATAAACCCATTTCAAAATAATCTATGACCAAGAGGTTGTAGTTCCACATCACTTTTGGATGAATGTAGAATGAGTTTCTTCTATATTACACTATGATTTCAGTACAACAATGGAAGAAAGGATTCGCCAACTGAATAAACTCAAAGAACAATGTCTGACCACCCTCCATCATCAAGAAGCGAAAAAGAAGCAACAAAAAGCATGGCATAATAGACACTTAAGGAAAAAATGTGATCCCATTTATATTGAAAGTCATCAAAATGTGATCCATATTATATTGATAATGAAATGAAATACAAAACAAAATGTGATCCATATTGAAAGTGATCCCATTTATATTATATTGAAAGTCATAGTAATGAATGATAGTAGCATTGTAACATACTATCATTGTAACATTGTAACATTTTAACAATGATACTGCGAGGACGAGACTCATAAATAGCATGATGTTTCCACATATATGGTTTTCCTAAAATAACATCATAGTCTTCAAGTTGGGAAACATCACACAATACCTCATCTTTGAAGGGCTTGATCTCATAGGACATGTGACATTTCTGGCTAACACATATGTATCATGCATTTCTCAACCATCCAATGGTGTACATTTGGGGGTGTGGAATTGTCAATAGCTTCATTCTTTCGATGACCTTGGTTGAGATCGGGTTCTTTAGAATATCCCTGTCAACAATGAAATATAGTAGGGTCCCCTTCAGCCACATCTGTGAATGGAATAGATTCTTCTTGTCCTTTGGATCCTCTAGTTCTTCTGGTTGGATTTTTGTGGTTACGATGGTACCAATGGGTTATACATCAATGACATGTTTCCCTTTATTGTGATTTGAATAGTTTGATTTGGGGTCCAATTATTTTTCTTTAATCTACAGTGACTGTATTGAACAACATTCATCAATTTTGTGCACGGGATTTTGTGTAACTCACACAACTTTTTAGTGTCCTTCTTTGTCTTCTCATTACCATTATTTGTCGGTGGATTGGACTATCTCTCTTGAGTTTGGAATTACTTGTTTTATCCTTTTTTCTGTGAGTTAGGGCCAGCTTTTTCATGCTTCCGTTGTTGCATATTTACATACCCAAACTCCCACTTATTTTATTTCTTAAATTTATGCTCAATTTTGAGAGTATATTGATAAGAAACTCTCAAAGAGGAGATTTCCAAGAAATCCATCTCTGTTTGGATGTGTTGGAATACTAAGAGAGGGGGTGAATCAATAGTATGAAATATTTTACCACTTTTAATCATAATATGTAATCATTAACTTTATTAGAAATATATCATGAGCAGTATCAATCAATAGATCATAACAAATAACAACAAATATATAGTACACCCAAATTTACATGGAAACCCAAATTGGAAAAAACCATGGAACATTTTCTTATATATCAAAGATTACATTCACAGGAGGCACCAACTTCCAAATTCTCTAGAAGCAAGTGGAAGGAGGAACCAACCCCCTGATTTAAAAACACCAACCTGAAGGAAGCACCAACTCCTTGATTTATATGGAACCAAATGGAAAGAAGCTATGACCCCCTGATTTACAAGAACCAACATGAAGGAAACACCAACTCCATGAGTTCTTTGGCACCAACCGGAAGGAGGATACAACCCCCTTTCCTTTCCCCATCCTTCCACCCTGAAATATAAGTGTAGACTCACTGTCACTACCATTAATCAACATGTAACTTCCACTGTCACTTCCATTGTCACTACCATTGTCACTGCCACTGTCACTTCCACTGTCACTGCCACTGTCACTGCCACTGTCACTTCCACTTTAATTTTCACTGTCACTGTTAATGCCACTAATCAACCAACGATAACCAAGTCCACTCACATGGATACCAAAACCATCACCATATCATGTACCATACCATGCATCAACCATGTACTAGAACCTGTACCATACCATATGCCAAGTATCCAAGATGTGTTGATGTCTCAACAATGTTCCTAGAGTATCTGATAACATCACCATGACATATGACAAACTAGATACCAATATAGCCAAGATATACTTGTAACAATGTATCATATCATCACAAAGGTGTACCATATCATGTACCATCATCATCAAGAGATGCCTCAACCATGTACCATAAACATAACCCTCAATAACACATGTAAATTATACCTATGATCATCTAGCATACTTGATACACAAAATTACATACCTCTAGATCTTCCTCAACTTCAACAACAAGAGAATAACATCTTCATCAAACTTTACTTCAATCTCGGGGGACTAGTTTTGGATTAGTCACAAAACCTAACTTTCAACAAGCATAACTCTGTACCTTTAATGAACAAAGGTATACAATTTTAACCATAGATACTCTAAGATATTTCTTACATATCCTCAAAATATTATGGTCTAAAACGTCTCAGAATTGAAGTTATAGAAAAAAATGAAAAACCTTCCTCGAGTTTTTCCTATTCTGGAGAGTGAACTTGTACATCATTCCATATGCTCAATATTTTATATATGGTTCTAAAACTCACACACAAGATACTATAGGATCTTATTTTCATTGAAATTGATCTCATGAATATGGATCCTCTATGAATAAGTTATAACTATTTTAGCCGGAACACCTTTTTAAGACTACTTTTAGGACTAGTCAAAAACTCTATATTCCATTGAGTGTATGTCCAAAAATACAATGACCCAAAAGCTGAAATGTTTAGCATATGTACCTTGAAATGTATTCTCAACCTCCTTCAATTTTTTCTATCTAAATCATTGTATAAAACATGTTATAGATAAAATGGTAAGATGGCCTTTAAATAATATACCTTAAAACACATCATCACAAGACTTCATTCTCCCTTGGAGTTTCTCCCTTCTTCACTTCATCTTCCCTTTGAAATTCAGATCAGATATCCTTGGTTCCCTCAGATAATAATAACTTACTCACATAGAATATATTCAATAGAATGTGTGTGTGAATGTGCTTATGAGGGACTTCTTGAGGTGTATTTATACATTTTCTAAGTAACCTCTTTCCTTAACTTTAGGTCTTCTCGAACTTTCTTGTTAAAACCACTTTACCCTTTCATTAATGAATTGGAACCAATTAGGAGCTTCTTAAACCATCTTGCAACCAATTAGGGGTTTCTTAACCCATATTTTGGGCTTCCAACTCCATGGCCTCATAACTCCTCAATCGTAAGGAACTATGTTATGTTTCACCTACCATTGGAAACTTCATGACGAGGACTACCCATCTATGAGTGTGTTACTTGCATTTGCACTATTCTTCATGTTCTTATTCTTCAAAAAACTTTGGGATTAATGACCGCACCTATGGGTTTCTTGTATACTTCTTCAAAGTGTCTTCCCATGAGGGCGATGCTTAAAGATGCACCATAATAGGACCACTTTGGATACTTCTTCAATCATACCCAATACTTATAGAGTCTTCTAGACTTCCTCTATTGTTGACATCAATGAAAATCAATTTTCCAACAATCTCCCCCTTTGGCATTGATGGAAAAAATCATGCTCCTCTTGTGAAAAATACTCCCCATGTCTGCATGATTTTGATCTTTATCCCCCTTTGACATCAATGAAAAAGGGTAACTCCCCCCAACGAACTGCTTCTAGAATTTCTCTCTTCCGGTGCTTTTGTCCATTGGTGCTTCCTGATGAAGTAAAATATTGATATATAGAAAAACATTCATATTAAGATTACTTTAATGTCTCTACACAAATGATTTCTCTTCCCTTGTATTCTGAGGGAAAAAACATGTAGATCACTGTGGATCATAAGCTATCCAAAGTTTCTGTCGAAGATACTCAAATGTCTCTCTTGGGAGAGGTTTAGAGAAGATGTCTACAATCTATTATTTTTTCCCAATATACTCTACCTTGATATTATTTCCTGTAACCTGTTCTCGTAGAAATTGAAACTTGATAGGAGTATGTTTCGTCTTGGAATGCATCATTGGATTCTTGGAGATACTGATAGCATTGGTATTGTCACAGAATATTGAAATGGGCTCATCATACTTCACTTGTATATCTTAAAGGGTTTGCTTCATCCAAAGGACCTGAGTACAACATGTTTCTACCACAATGTATGTTGATTATGCTATGGATAATGATACTAAAGAGTTTTTTTTACTTAACCAAGATAGAAGACAATCACCCAAATAGAAGGCGACTCTGCTAGTACTTCTTTGATCATCAATGCTTCCTACCCAATCTTCATCAGCGTAGGTGACCGTAGTGAGCTCATTCCTTATTGGATACCATAATCCAAACTATGTTGTTCCTTTAATATATCTGAATATCCTTTTTACTGCTAGAACTTGAATTTCCTTCGATGTTTCTTGAAATCTTCCAACTTGTCCAACTATTTGCATTAGATCTAGTCTTGAAGTTGTCGCATAGAGTAGGCTGCAAATCATTGATCTATAGAGTCTATGATCTTCTTCTCTAGATTCATCGTATTTTATCAACTTGCAACTTGTCACCATCAAAGTACTTACTAGTTTTCAATCTTCCATTTTGAACTTCTTAAACATCTCTTTAATGTACTTGGTTTGGGAAATGAAAATTCCTTCATCCTTCTGAGATATCAGAATTCCCAAAAAGAATGTCAATTCACCAAGTAGTGACATTTCAAACTCATTTTGCATGTCTTGGGAAAACCTCTTACTCATTCTCTCATCATCACTTCCAAATATAATTCTATCCACATACTTCAATGATAATTATTTTGTTCCTATAAATATTCATATAGATATTTCTATCTTCGTTGCCTTTTTTGAATCCTTGTTACGAAAAATACCTATCCAATCTTGAATACCAGAATCTAGTGGCTTGTTCGAGTCCATACATAGATTTCTTCAATCTGCAAACCTAATCTTCCCTTTATGATAGCATGCATAGGCCAAGATTAGTCTGATTGTTTCCATTCTAGCAACAGGGGAAAATTTTTCTTCAAAATATACTCCTTCAACTTGTGTGTATTGTTTGAACACTAATATTTCCTTGTTTCTGGTTACTTTTCCATATTCGTTTAGTTTATTTATAAACACCCATTTTGTACCAATCACATCTTTGTTCCTCAATCTTGGCACCAGTTCTCATGATTCATTCTTCTCTATTTAATGTAGTTATTCTTCAATGGCCTTAACATAATGTTCCTCAAAACTGTTGGGTTCAAATGTGGATAGTACTACAAGGTGTCTCTGCTATGGTGTATGAAACCTTTTACTTCCTCTGGTCTCTATTCCTGCATTTTCATCTCCAATAATATATTCTGGTGCATTATTCTTTTGAGCCTAGCAACTAGGTGTCCTGTAGGGAATCACAAAGTCGTGTTGGTCATTTTATTCCTATTCTACCTCTATCTATTGTTCTTCCTCTTCTTCTTCTTCTTCTTCTTCTTCTTCTTCTTCTTCTTCTTATTATACCTCTTCTTTTAATTCTTCTTCTCTTTCCTTTTCATTTGGATCTTTCCTTTCATTTATTTTTGGTATGACTGCTTCATCAATATTTGCATTTATGCTTTCCACTATCTTTTTGAGTCTCATATTATAACATTTTTATTCATTTCTTCTTCTTGAATATCCAACCAATATTCCCTCATAAACTCAATAATCAAATTTTCCAACTTTGTCATCTTCTCTTTTTATGTAGCATTTGCTTCCAAATACTCTAAAATACTTGGCAGTTGTTGGTATTCCCTTTCACAATTCATATGGATTTTCATCACTCTTACTTCCAAGAATCCCTTTGTTCAAGATATGAACTGATGTGTGCACTTCTTGAGACAAAATGATATTTCTCAACATTAAGTCTTTCAACATGGTTCTAGCCATCTTTGTTATAGTTATGTTCTTCCTTTCAACAACTCCATTTTTATAAGGTGTCCTAGTTGTTGAAAACTACCTCTTTATTCCATGCTTTTCATAGAAGACCATGAATTATTTTGATGTGAATTCTCCTCCATTGTCTAATCTTAAAAACTTAATTCTCGAATCCATTTTGTTTTCAACCATCTCCTTGTACATTTTGAAATTTTCAAATTCCTATCATTTGTGCTTGAGAAGACATATTGCATTCATTCTTGCATAATTATCAACAAGTATCATGAAGTATTGTTAACCATTTAGTAATTTTTTTCTTGTTGGTCCACATAGATCAGTATGAAAAATTTTGCAACGGCTTTGTCATAGAGTATTCCTTTGATTTGAATTTAGTTCTTTTCTTCTTTCCTTGTAGGTGATGCTTGCACATAGTACTTTCCAGTTTTGAAATTTCAGGCATGTCTCTTACACCCTTTTTGTTTATTTTGACCAAATTGTCAAAGTTTATGTGTCCCATTATTTTATTCCAAATCCAACTTTCATTTTCTCTTCCCAAGCAACATTTTTCCTTTCCAATATCATTTAGGATGTATATATTGCTTGGAGTCCTTACTGTTGTAGCCACCAATTTTCCTTATCCTTCTTTTCTTATCTCACACTTATCTGATTCAAATATAATCCTATTTCCTTGATCACACAGCCGACTCACACTTAGTAAATTATTCTTCATGGCTTCAACAAGTAGGAAATTTTATTCCTTGTAATTCTCACTTCCAAGATTGATTATGCCTTTCCCTATAATTTTGGTTGATTTGTCATTACCAAATGAAATTGAACCGTCTCTTTATTTCTTCAAAGATATAAATTTGTTCTTCTCACTTGTCATATATTTTGAGAAACCATTATCAACATACCAGACACTTCTTCTGCTTTGAGCTTGTAGTGCTAGGTAACATTCTTCAACATATAGTTTATCCTTCTTCTTTATCCAAATTATTGATGGTCTCTTTTGATGAATGTTGAATTCCATATTTGGTTACTTTGGAGAAAATGTCAATTTTCAATATTTGTCCATGTGTCAAAAATTGATACCAAATCCACTCACGTGGATATCAAAACCATCACCATATCATGTACATCAACCATGTACATCAACTTGTACCATACCATGCATAAACCATGTACTAGAACTTGTACCATACCATATGCCAAGTATTCAATACGTGCCAATGTCTCAACAATGTTCCTCAAGTATATGATAACATCACCATGACATATACTAAACTAGATACCAAGATATCCAATATATACTTCTAACAATGTATCATATCATGACAAAAGTGTACCATATAATGTACCATCATCATCAATAAATGCCTTACGCATGTACCATAAACATAACCCTCAATAAAACAAGTAAATCATACCTTTGATCTTGTAGCAGACCTGATACAAAAAATTACAAACCTGTAGGTCTTCCTCAACTTTAGCAACAAGAGAATATCATCTTCATCAAACTTTACCTCAGTCTCACGTGACAAGTTTTGGATTAGTCACAAACCCTAACTTTTAACAAGCATAACTTTGTACCTGTAATGAATAAGGTCTGAAATTTTAACCATAGATACTCTAAGATATTTCCTGCATCTCCTCAAACTTTCAGGGTCTAAAACTTCTCAAAACAGAACTTATACCACAAATGGAAAACCTTTCTGAATTTTAGCCTATTCTGGAGAGAGAACTTGTACAACATGCCACACACTCAATATTTGATATCTTGTTCTGAAAAAAATAGAAAAGATACTACAAAATGTTATATTTTCACTGAAATTGGTCTCATATAATTTGTATCCTCTATGAAGAAGTTATGATTGTTTTACCTAGAACACTTGTTTAAGACTAGTTTCAGGACTAGTCAAAAATTCTATCTTCCAATGAGTGTATCTCCAACAATACAATGACCCGAAAGTTGAATGTTTTACCACAGGTACCTTGACATGTCTTCTCAACCACCTCCAATTTTGATGCAAGCCCCCCTTCTCTCCTCGGGGTTGTGCAATTTCCCAATCTAGGATCTTCAAAGAGTTGAGCCTCCAATAGACCCTGGAAAAATTTACACACAGATCACTTGATGCTACCCCGCATGCTCAAATTACCTGCACAACCAATTTTTGGTGCTTATGGAAACACCAATTTATGATTCCTATCTCTTGTGCTAGACTCTTCTCTCAATATGACCATGGGCTATGACCATGGGCCATCTCCATTCGTGACTCCTCTCTTCGGAGATTTTGCAAGAAAATGCCCCCTTCTTCCCAATCTTCGAATCGACGAACCCAACTAGGACTAGATCTATAGTCCACGACCCTCCGACAGCCAATGGATGAGATTTACACTGGAGTTTGGTGTTAAAGAGTTTTCTCTCCTCCTACCTCTTTTCATCTCGAATAGTGAACTAGAAAAGCGCTAATTGAATGCCACGTGTCCTGTTCCAATGGATGGCCAAGATTGCTTCGGATCCCAGCTCTTCGGGTATTCTCTGCCCAGACTTACCTTTTTCCTTCCAAAGTGTTATTCCTCTGGATCTATGGATCTCCTTCCATGCTTCCCCTGGTGATCAATGATCAAGATATATTTTCTACTTCGGGCTTCGGGAGTTCTGCAACCTCCACACTCGCTTTTCCCCGAAGTGATCTCCCTCTGAAGCACATGATCTAATGATGTGTCTCCTTCTGGATATGATGGTCGATATATCTTCATCCTTTGCAACTTCATGAATATTGTTCTTTTCTCTAAGAAAACCTTCCAGAGATATATCTCCTAGACTCTCTGATCTTTTTCCACCTGTCCCTCCAGATGATGGATGACCCCGCTTCACTTAGAGACTTCGGTGAGTCCTTACTCCTATGCACTTGCAAATGATTTAAGTCTCGTTCATTTTACCTATATCCAACGACTGTTGGTCCTTCACACCCAGATATGATGGATAGGATCTGCTCCTCCTCTCTGCGTGCTCCTTTAGGTGTCTGGACGCGGAATTCAATGGTCTAGATTTCTCCTCCTATAGTTGATCTATCAGCTATTGTAGATCCTCCCACTGAGATTCTTCGTTCTCCCGAAATTAGGAAAATTTGTAAGTGTTCAAAGGTTTCGATCTCTGAACCTTCTACTGCGAGCCCTCGAACTTTCTTGGACTTAGAAAATTTATGAGTTTCCTCCTCCTCACACTTGATTTCGATATCTGTCTCACCCTCTTCTTCTTTTGAAGACTTCTGGTGCCCTCCTGGCACTCCATGCTCTTCCTCTTGATCTTGTAAAGTTTAAAACACTTTACCTCTGGCGCACCCCTAATGGTTTCCTCCTATCCTAGTCTTGGACAATCCTCGACCTTTGCATTCTCTATTAATATTTTGTACAAAACAACACTATCTCTCATGAGCTTTCGAACTCGCTTAGCCTCCTAAGGGTCTTGGCCCTTTTCTCCTTCAAAATGGATTTGTTGGTGCCCTCTTGGCAACCCGATGCTATTCCTCTTGAGGTTTTTGAACTTGAAAACATCTCACACCTCCGCACTCTCCTTGCACTCGATGAAGTATTTCAAACGACTTCTTTCAACACTTGTCTAAGTGTTGTCCTGGTGCACTCCTTCCACAAGTATTCCTCCAGAGTGTTCAGCAACTCTGTTTCACCTTGAGCTTCAACTTCTTGGACCTCAAAGGTCTCTGTCCTTTTTGTTCCTTGAAGGGATATATGTTTCCTATTGTAACTTGTTCTCAAGCACTCCTTTTTGAGTTGTCATAGTATTCAAAACATTTGTGAGTGTCCTCCTATGAAAATCCTCTTCTCATAACTCGAAAGAGAGTTCCCCTATGCAAACTTGCACCTGCTCAATGCCCTCCTAGAATACCTGGCGGAGTTCTCAGTAACTTTGGCTATGCTTACTCTTGCACAAACTTTCCTCCTCCAAGGTATTCAACAATCTTGAGGATCCTCCCTGAGTCTGTAAACTATTCTGGTGTGCCCTCCTGGCATGTTCTCCTCTGAACTCGAAGCAGATTTTAGATATGCACTCCTTGTGTTGTTTCATAGAGTTCTCATCACTCTATCATGCACTCCTTTCATTTAGCCTAAAGAACCCAACAATAATCCAGCAAACTCACGGATAGAGAATTTTTTCTATCCCTGCAGATGGAAACATATCATACACATTTACAACAAAAATTCATAAAAACACAAATTACATTCATAAACAAACATTCACCGCACAGGAATTCAGAAACAATGAAATTTGTTCTTTTGTATTAATATCAGAATTTCAATTACAACATGCGAGCTTGGACTGCAACTGAGTCTCGACTCTCTTGTTGGCTTAAAATGGTTTTTATCTCCACCTTCAACAACCTCTACTGGGCATATTTTACAAATACTTATACATGAGGGTCTCGACGCGCTATCCCTCCAAACTACCTTAGTGACATCCTATCACAATCAAGACGCCTATCTACTGAGCAAAATTACAATGAATGAAAAATCTAGTCAGAATCAGATCTATATCAACCTTACAGCTAGCCATCAAAGGTGACTCTAACTCCTTCTTGTACAAAGGCATCAACTTGGCTCTTCCAACCTTACAACATTTAATTTCTTTAATTACATTTGAAATTTAAAAAATGAGAGAAAAATGAGAGGGTTGGCGCCTCTTCCCTCCTTGAATGTTATTTGATGTGCTAACAGCTAGCACATTGTTCAGGTGGATCGATTCTCCTGCATCAAATTTTTACTATATGAATCATTCTAGAAAACACGTTATAGAAAAAATGGTAAGATGACCTTTAAATAACATACCTTAGAACACATCATCACAAGTATTCATCCTCCCTTGGAATTTCTCCTTTCTTCAGTTCATCTTCCCTCTTAAATTATCCTTAGATATCCTTGGTTACCTAGGATAAGAATCACTTACTCACATAGAATATATTCAATAGAATGTGTGTGTGAATGTGTTTATGTGTGAGTTCTTGAGGTGCATTTATACCTTTTCTAAGTAACCTCTTCCCTTAACTTTAGGGCTTCTTGAATTTTCTTGTTACAACCACTTTACCCTTTAATTAATGACTTGAAACCAATTAGGGGCTTCTTAACCCATATTTCAACCAATTATGGGCTTCTTAACCCATATTTGGGGCATCCAACTTCATGATCTCATAACTCCTCAACCGTGAGGAACTACGTGATGTTCCACCTACCATTGAAAACTACATGAGGAGGAATATACATATATGAGTGTGTTACCTACATTCACAGTGTTCTTCATGTTCTTATTACTCAAACAAATTTGGGATTCATTAGTGCACCTATGGGCTTCTTGTAGACTTCTTCAAAGCATCTTACCGTGAAGACCATGCTTAAGGCTACGCCATAAGGGGGCCACTTTTGAGACTTATTCACTCATACCCAATACTTCTAGAGGATTCTAGACTTCCTCTAATGTTGACATCAATGAAAATCAATTTTTGAACAATATCCCCCTTTGGTATTGATGGAAACACTCATTCTCCCCCTGCAACCAATAATCCTCGTGTTTGCATGCTTATGTTATTTCTCCCCCTTTGAAATCAAAGAAAAAGGGTAACTCCCCCTAAGAAAATTATTCTGGACTTTCTCTCCTCCAGTGATTTTGTCCATTGGTGCTTCTTGATGAAGTAAATTTTTCACATATAGAAACACATTCATATTAATATTCCTTTAATATCTCTGCACAAATGATTTCTCTTCCCGTGTATTCTAAGAGAAAAAATTTGTAGATCACTATGAAGCTAAAATTATTCATTTTTTGTTTGTCAAAGATACTCAAATGTCTCTCTTGGGAGAGGTTTAGTGAAGATGTCTGTAATATGTTCCTTTGTCCCAATATACTCTACCCTAATATTATTTTGTATAACCTATTCTCTTAGAAAGTGAAACTTGATCAGAATATGTTTGGTCTTGGAATGCATCACTGGATTGTTGGAGATACTGATAGCACTAGCATTGTCACAAAATATTGAAATGGGTTCATCATACTTCACTTGTATATCCTGCATGTTTTTTTTCATCCAAAGGACCTATGATCCGGATTATTTTCGGCACGAAATGAGAGAGGAGATATAATAAAGAAATGCACAGAGATATCGCATATATTCAATAATATAACATAAATGTATCAGATATGCAACCATAAATAGAGATATACATTAATACACGATTTCTATTAATGAAAGAAATGTACAGAGACTGTAAAATACAGAGTGAAAGACTCGCTAGAATGGTGGCAGCTTATCTCTGAGAAGAGATGTGACGGCTACTTGCATTTGCAAGAAGATGGTTACAATGAGGCTCTGAAGGCCCTTTTACAATAAACGGGAATGCCAAAAGTCCTAGACATCCAAAAAACTAACCCTAGGAGATGAAGCGCCAAAAGTCATGTGAGCCCCGTTTGGGTAAGTTAGTACATCAACTTCCTGGGGTCGTAACTTTTGCATACGATCTCTGTTTTAGGCATATGATAGCTCGTTGGAAAGGTATCGTCGAGGAGATTCATTTTGGGGGATCAATCATGCCTTCAGATATTTTTGAGAACCTCTATCTCAAAAAACCTTCATTTAGGCCCTCAAAATGGCCCCGGAAGTTAAAACCTGCTAAAAATAGTAAATTGTCAAAATTGCCAGAAAGTTGTTTTGAGCCAGTTGGAAAAGGTGGGTGGCCACCGATATCCTCCTAGATCAACCTGAGTACAACATGTTTCTACCAAAATGTATTCTGATTATGCTATGTATAATGATACCAAAGGTTGCTTTTTACTTAACCAAGATACCATAAAAACACCCAAATAGAAGGCGACTCCTCTAGTACTTATTTTATCATCAATGCCTCCTACCCAATATGCATCTGCGTAGGAGACCACACTGATATCATTCCATTTTGGATGCCACAATACAAACTATGTTGTTCCTTTAAGATATTTGAAGATCCTTTTTACTGCTAGAACATGAGTTTCCTTTGGTGCTGCTTGAAATCTTGCAACTTTTCCAACTGTTTGCATTATAATTGGTCTTGAAGTTGTCAGATAGAGTACGATGCCAATAGTTCATATATAGAGTCTTTGATCTAGTTCTCTAGTTTCATCGTATTTTTTCAACTGGAAACCTATCACCATCAGAGTAATTATAACTGGTTTTCAATCTTCCATTTTGAACTTCTTCAACATCTCTTTAATGTACTTGGTTTGGGAGATGAAAATTCCTTCATCCTGTCAAGATATTTGAATTCCCAAAAAGAATATCAATTCACCAAGTAGTGAAATTTCAAACTCATTTTGCATGTCTTGGGAAAACCTTTTAATCATCCTATTATCATCACTTCCAAATATAATTTCCTCCAGATATACTTCAATGATTGTATGTTGTTCCTATCAATATTCACATAGATATTGTTATCTTCATTACCTTTTTTGAATACTTGTTCCTACAAATACCTATCCAATATTCAATACCATTCTCTAGGGCCTCGCTTGAGTTCGTACATATCGTTTTTCAATATGCAAACATAATATTTCATTTTTGATAGTAAGAACCCTTTTGGTTTTTCAACGTAGACTTCATCTTCTAATTCACAATTCAGAAATGATGATTTTTCATCCATCTGATATACCTTGATTCTCTTGTAGCATGCATAGGCCAAGATCGGTTTGATTGCTTCCATTATGGCAATAGGGGAAAACGTTTCTTCAAAATCTATTCCTTCAACTTGTGTGTATCCTTTGCACACTAATATTTCCTTGTTTCTGATTACTTGTCCATCTTTGTTTAGTTTGTTTCTGAACACCCTTTTTGTACCAATCACATTTTTTTCCTCGGTCTTGGCACCAGTTCCCATGCTTCATTCTTCTTTATTTGATGTAGTTATTCTTCCATGTCCTTGACCCAATGTTCCTCAACACTACTGGGTACAACTGTGGTTAGTAGTGCAAGGTGTCTCAGCTCTGGTGTACGGAACCTTTTACTTCCTCTTGTCTCTATTCTTGCATTTTTATCTCCAATAATCTATTTTGGTGGATGATTCTTCTGAACTCGACAGCTAGGTGTCCTAGAGGGAATCACAAAGTCATTTTGGTCATTTTATTCCTATTATGCCTCTGGTTGTTGTTCTTCCTATTCTTCTTCTTCTTCTTCTACAAAATCTTCTTTTAATTCTTCTTCTCTTTACTGTTTATTTGGATATTTCCTTTCATTGATTTTTGGTATACCTCCTTCATAAATATTTACATTTATGCTTTCCACTATCTTGTTGAGACTCAGATTATAACATTCATATTCCTTTCTTATTCTTGAATATCCAACCAATATTCCTTCATCAACTCAAGAATCGAATTTTCCAACTTTGTCATCTTCTCTTTTTATGTAGCATTTGCTTCCAAATACTCTGAAATACTTGACGGTTGTTTGTATTCCCTTTCAAAATTCATATGGAATTGTGTCACTGTTACTTATGATCATCCATTTGATTATGTTATGAACTTATGTATGCACTTCTTGTGCCAAAACGATATTTCTCAACTTTGAGTCTTTCCACATGGTTATGGCCATCTCTGTTAAAGTTTTGTTCTTCCTTTCAACAACTCCATTTTTCTAAGGTGTCCTAGATGCTGAAAAATGCCTCTTTATTGCATTATTTTCTCATAATTCCATGAATTATTTTGATGTGAATTCTCCTCCATTGTCTAATCTTAAACTCTTAATTCTCGAATACATTTCATTTTCAACCATATCCTTGTACATTTTGACATTTTTGAATGCCTCTAATCATAGATGATTTTAGGGGCTAAATTTCACTCATGGGCTAATTTTCCATGGTTTTTCCAAAAATGAGATTCGCTACTTTAAAAATGATTCGCCCAAATTCTATAGGATAAAATTATTTTACCTTAAAAACCGCCAAAATTTTATAAAAACTATATAAAATACTTAGAAATTTGAATATTTAAAAAAAATATCGCCTAACATTTATAGTTGACATATGAAGGATTAGTAATATTCGCCAAGGTTTCTACATTTTAAAATAAATTTCCATCCTTAAAATCATCCCTCCCTCTAATTTGTGCTTGAGAAGGCATATTGCAGTCATTCTTGCATAATCTTCAACAAGTAGCATGAAGTATTATCCTCCATTCAGTGATTTTGTTCTTGTTGGTCCACATAGATCAATATGCACAATTTCCAATGGATTTGTCATAGAGTAGTCCTTTGATCTAAATTTAGTTCTTGTCTTCTTTGCTTGTAGGTGACGCTTCCATATAGTACTGGCCGATTTCAAAATTTCAGGCATGTCTCTGACTGCTTCCTTTCTATTGATTCTGAACAAATTGTCAAAGTTTGTGTGTCCCATTCTTCTGTGCCAAATCCAATTTTCATTTTCTTTTCCCAAGAAAGATCTTTCCTTTCCAATCTCATTTAAGATGTATATATTGCTTGGAGTCCTTAATTTTGTATCCACCAATTTTCCTGATCCTTTTTTTCTTATCTCACACTTCTCCGAGTCAAATCTAAGCCTATGTCCTTGATCACACATCTGACTCGCACTCAATAAATTATTATTCGTGTCTTCAACAAGTAGGTGTTGGAGCCAGAAGTCACTCCTAGATTTCTTGCAGGAGAAGAGCCTGACACCCATCAGTTTAATGTCATGATTTGTTTGAAAGGGGTGATCAAATGGAAGCAAACTCGGAATGGTCGTCTCAACTTAGAAACTAGGCCAGGTACGCATGAACAGGTGAGTGAGGTCTTAGATAAACTTCAAACAGTGAGTTGTAATAAAAGGTGAGTAGGGGGAAGACTTGCATGAGAAGAGTGCGAAGGTCTATCACAAACATCAGGTTCGTAACAGACTGGTGAAGAAAGCATTCGAACGCAAAAATCCTTTTACATTCAAAATACAGAAAACCAGAGAATACAATAATGTCACAACAAATCCTTTATCATAACATAACTGCAACAATCCATGCGAATCCTTCGATCATGAACTCTCTGATATGAGATGAAAACAAAGATGGAAACGAAAGAACTGTTTGTCATAAATCAAGAAGTCTCAAACACAGATACATAACCAGGAAACTAGAATGTTCGCTGAAACTTTACAGTCGGGAGCTTAGCTCTACCATCGATAGATACAAAAATGGAGAAAACGCCTTCATATACTCAGAACAACAACAACAGCAAAATCAAGACACTGCATTGAAAGCTTTGCATCTGCATGGCTTCTGACAGTTAACCTCTGAAAGATCGTGCAATTTATGTCATACGCAATCTGACTCTTTGACAGTTCCAACGGCGAATCGACGTGCCTTTAATTCATTGTCGTGCCTTCCCATTAAGGCGGAGGATATGTCTAACCACCACCAATCGCTTCAATAACTACTTCATCGGGATTGAGGATGGTTCGGCCAACTCGGCACCTTCTAGACATGGAGGGCCTCCCACGCTGCCACCTGGAATAACTGACTGGCTCAAAAGATATGCGTGGAGGCCAGCGCCGACAGTGGGGCATGGGAATGGAGTGATGGGGCCAAAACAACGGGGAGTGGAGTAAGAAGTGACGAGGGAATGGGAGAGGTTACAGGGGAGAAGATGTGATGGACACACTTTAATGGGAGGCTGACATGGATGGAAGGAGACACGTGGCATATGGTGTGTGGATGATGAGGAGGAAGGAAGACCACGCGGACCATAGAAGGGAGGTAGATGGATGACACATGGCAGCAGGAGAAAGGCAGTTGGAAGGTGACATGACGGGAGGAGAGGCCCACTTTGCTAAACGCGGGGCAGTTGAGATTGATGGGGTTGCAAGAGCATCATTGATCCGGGCATTGATATCTCGACCGTTGGAGAGCTGCACCTCCGATTCTGGACCCCCCCCCCTTCGCTTAAAGGTAGAAAGGCGGGGAGGGGTCTGGAATTTCTCTTATCGCCATTGATCCGGGCGCGCTAATCTGGGTCGTCGAAGAGGTGTGCCCCGGATTCCGGACCCCCCCCCTCCGCTTAAAGGTAGAAAGGCAAGGGGGGTCCAGAATCGCACCTGCGTCGTTGATCCGGGCGCCACGATCCTAGCCGTCCAAACTTGCTTTTCATTTAATCATGGGCGCATTATCACCCGAACTTAGGACAAGTGGGTTTTTAACCCATTTCTTTGCATTCTAACCCCCTTACAAGAAATATCGCTAACATCTGGCTCCATGGGGGATAGAGTCGTCCCTGTGATGCTCTAAGAACTCTTTTGCAGATTCAGTGCCTTTGTTGTTGGGCTATGGAGTCATTTATTAGTCCGAAAAACAAAAACAAAAACAATATGTACAAAACGAAACAAAAAGAGCCAATTGTGGCTCACAAAAAACACTTTTTCAAGAAATGCCCATTCACTGGGCCATTAAAAACTTCTTCACCTTCCATATACTGCAACCTGTAAGTGTTATTTGAACATGCTTCAAGGATCTTGAAAGGCCCCAACCAGAGGGCGTCAAATTTACTGTGTTTTCCCTTGTCTTGCCTGGGTGCGTCCCACTTGAGTACCAGGTCACCCTGCTTGAATTCTTTATTTTTGCTCTTCCTGTCAAAATCCTGCTTGATCTTCTGTTGATGATTGTAGGCTCTATCCATGACCTGTTCTCTAATCTGCTGCACTTTCACAATCTGGTGAATTCTTCTGATCACATGGTTAGGTTCTCCTTCAAGGTCCTGGAGGAAATTTGCCACAGGTAAGGCAAGTTGAGTGGGGAAAACGGCCTCTATTCTGTAAACAAGTTTGAAAGGTGAGAGACCCAGGGACTTTTTGGTTGTCACCCGATCGGCCCAGAGAGAAAATTTGAGCTTTGAGTCCCAGGCCTTCTAATTTTCCTCCAGTAGCTTTTTGATAAGCTTGATCAGGCTTTTATTGGAGGATTCTGCCAGTCTGTTTCCTTAAGGATAGTATGGAGTAGAGTGAACCAGTGAAATCCAAAACTGTTCACAAAATTTGATCAGAGGCTCAGACATGAAGGGGGAGGCATTGTCAGTGACAATCCTACTTGGGCAACCAAATCTGGCTATGATGTCTTCCAAGAGGCTGATGATTACTTTGTGAGAAGTGCTTCTGGTGGGGACAACCTCTATCCACTTGGTGAAATAATCAGTGGCAGTGAGGATCCATCTGTGTTGGCCACTTGAGGGAGGATGAATCTCCCCAATGAAATCCAATCCCCACTGCTGAAAAGGTGTCGAAACTACTACAGGCTTTAATGGAAGGGACTTGAGGTATTGTTTACCTGAGAACTTCTGGCATTTAATGCAAGCCCTGACTTCCCTGCGGATGTCAGTAAACAAAGTAAGCCAGTAATACCTAGCCCGGAGGATTTTGTGGGCTGTGGTCTTCCAAAAATGATGACCCCCACAGAGACTGCTGTGAAAATCAAACATCACCTTTTGGGCTTGCAGCGGGTCCAAACATCTTAATAGTATCCCTAGAGGGTCTCTCCAATACAGGGTTTGGTCAATAAGACAGTACCTGACCAATTTGAGCTTCAAAGCTCTGGC
Source organism: Picea engelmannii (assembly GCA_009831015.1). NCBI lineage: Eukaryota > Viridiplantae > Streptophyta > Pinopsida > Pinales > Pinaceae > Picea > Picea engelmannii. The sequence continues at coordinate 173,209 of ML778803.1, read as the reverse complement.
CCTACTCTTTCCTAATCCGCCGGGGGGCTTTAATTCTTGCAGAAAATACAAGATATCCCTGTACTAGGGACATGATTCTAGGGGTATGATAATCTGAGAATTCCTACTGGAAGACTCAGCTTGCTAGTTGATGAAGATAATCCCCAGAGTCTTGCAATTGGATTCATCCAGCAGCTTGGCCAAACCTTGCTCCTTTATCAACTTGGTGGGCTTAATCTCCAAGTCAAATTCCAGGATCTTGGCGATCCACTTACCTCTTTTCCCGTCTATGTTAGGCTATATAAGAATGTCCTTCACAGAGGTTGAAGGGACATATGCAGTAATTTTTTAGTGCAAAACATACATCCTGAAAGCTTTGAGAGCTTTCACCAACGCATAGGCCTTCTTCTCCATGATCTCGTATCGGAGCTCAGCATCTCTCAATGCCTTGCTAAAGAAGGCAATGGGCTTCTCTTGTCCTCGATCGTTTCTCTGCAATAAGACTGCTGCTATTGAGTCATCAGAAGCAAATGAGAAAATCAGGAAATCTTTAGAATAATCGGGACTGATTAGCACAGGTGCCTCAGTCAATGCTTTCTTTATTTGCGCGAAAGATTCCCTGGGTTTAGCAGTCCATTTTATTTCATGACCCTTCCTGAGCATGGCTGTGATGTGTTTCACAAGCTCAACAAAGTTCGAGACAAATCTCCTCAAAAAGTTAACCTTCCCCAAAAATGCCTGAACTTCCTTCTTAGATCTGGGAAGTGACAGGGCTTGAATCGTTTCCACCCTGCTCGGGTCAATCCTTACTCCTTCTGCTGACACTATGTGACCTAACAGCTTCCCCTCTCGCATAGAAAACAATGATTTCTTGGGGTTTAAAGATAGGCCATACCTTAGACATTTCAAGAAAACTCTTTTTAAGTGGCAGCAGTGCTCTTTATCAGTCTTGGAGAAGACTGTGATGTCATCCAGATATATCACCACAAACTGGTCCTTCTCCCCGATGAAGGCTATGTCCATGGCCCACTGAAATGTTGCTCCTGCGTTCATCAGTCCGAAAGGCATTTTTGCATACATGAATGTGCCCCAAGGAGTGGTGAAGGTTGTTTTTTCTCTGTCCTCGGGCATGACAGATATCTGATTGTATCCAGAGAAACCATCGATCATGGATATCCTGGATGCACTGGTTACCCTCTGCAGTATGTGCTCCATGTTGGGCAGGGGGTAATTGTCCTTCCTGGAGCTTCTATTCAGGTTCCTGAAGTCAACGCAGAGTCTGATTTCCCCACTTTTCTTTCTCACAGGAACCAAATTAGCTATCCATTCAGAATATCTCAAGGGGACAATGATCTGGGCATCCAGCAGCTTCTTTACTTCCTTTTCCATGACAGGTAGCAATATGGGATTTATCTGTCTCAGCTTCTGCTTGAATGGCTTAGCCTCTTCTTTTAGTGGGATTTTGTGCTCAATGATTGATGTGTCATACGTTTTGAGGTCTTCGTAGGTCCATGCAAACACATCGGCAAACTCCTTCAGCAGCTTAGTATATCCGGCTCTCTGCTCCTCAGTCAAACTCCTTGAAATCTTGACCAATTTAGGCTCCTCAGGTGTGCCTATGTTGCATTCAGTTGTGTTATCATCATCACCTGAAACATTACCCTTCACTGCCACATCATTCCCGTTGAACAATCTTTCTAATGGGATTAGACCTTTAGGGATGTGATTGCTCGGTAGTTGAATGATCTGGTGATCAGAAATTTTATTTACAAATTCCCCAGGGTGATGATCACTTTCCTCATTAGGATTCTCATCTATGTGCATTGTGGAAAAATCATCAATGGACTGGAGAAATCTCTCAATTTCTTGATCATCTTCAAATACCTTCTAGTATTTGACATTGTCTGGTATAGAAGGTCTGTACTTTATTTCAACATCAGACTCGACAGTGGGTATCGTGGGAACTTCGAGCACACTAGCTGTGAAAGCTAAAAAGTCAGCTGAAGCATTTTCTTCCCTCGGAATGAAAGAGATGTTAAAATCTAGGAAGAAATTATTAACTAGGTCCCAAACCTCGTTCCTGTAATTCCTGAGCCAAGGATTCTTAGCCTGATAAACGTTTTTTACCTGTAGAACGATCAACTCTGCATCTCCAAACACAACCATCTCTTTAATTCCCATTTCCTTGGTAGCTCTTAATCCCAGAACTAGAGCTTCATACTCTGCCACATTGTTGGTGACTTCAAATTCCAGCCTGTATGACAGAGAGATGGTCTCTTGACAAGGGGACACAAATACTATCCCGGCACCAGCACCCATACTAGAGGAAGATCCATCAAAGAACATCTTCCAAACAGAGGTGGTTGCAGGGGCGGTCTCCTGATTTAGAATGGGCTACCTTCTAACCTGTAAGGGAGCCTCAGGGGTGTGTGTGAGCTGTAGTAAACTGGAGCCTAAATCAGTGTCCAAGGCATAGATGGGATGATTGGTAGGGTTGGCTTCATCACTAATTATGTAGGCCAGTTGGGCTTCTCTGTACAGCCTCCTATGTTCCCCTCCAAAGACTAGAATGGTGGCATATGTGAGGTCCATCTGCAAGGTTCCCCCCAGTCTCTTTATCCAGGATCTTGACAATAGCATGCCAAACTTAGGGGGGACATCAGCTACCACAATATCCATGACCATAATTTTCATGGGCAGCTGAAATAAGGAAACTACCAGGTCCTTGATGACTCCCAAACATTGAACCCTCCTGAAGTCGAAAGAATAGAGGTCGTGATAGGCTCAAGTGACTTCCAGTCCTAATTCCTCCATGACAGTTTTGGGCATGAGGTTGTGGGAGGCCCCTGAGTCCATAAGGCAATTATGCAGCACTTTGCCATGTATGTTCAGGGATGTGTAGAAGGGAGGGGATGAATCATCTCTGTCTTCTACCATGAAACCTAGGACAACTGCAGGCCTTTCATCTTGGAGGTTTATGGAGTCTGTGAGAGGGTATGAGGCTTCGGACTTTAACAGCTCAGAGAAGCGTTTCTTGAATTCTCCATGTTTAATTAACTCAGTGAGTGGCACAGTAATTCTAATCTTTTGAATTTCATGTTCGAAATTGAAAGAAGACATAGGCTTTGGGATTTCTCTAATTTCAGGAACATGATTATGGACAATGGGAGAGAAAGGCTGAGCCCTCTTACCTCTGTGGGCGTCTGCTACTTCATTAGCAGGTTTCTCTGTTCAATTGGATGGCTCAAGAACATCGGGTGCTGCTGCCCTTTTGTCAGACCTCAGGTTGTACTTTCCTCGACCGCCACCAGCTTTGTCTCCTTTGCTCAATTCATTTAGCTGACCATCCATGAGAGACTCTTCATAAGCAGTCTGAGTGAGATGAGGGGAAGGAGGAGTGTCTTCTAAGAAGTGTATTTTAGGCTCGGGCTCATCTGTTTCCTTTTCTTCTTCATCAGCCACAAAATTGTTCTGGAAGGGAGCCTGAACTCTTTGGTCGTCTCTGTCTCTTCCTCTCTCTCTGTGCATAGTCAAGGGAGCAATATTGTTTGGCTTCCTGAAACCCCCTTTATTTTGTGATCTGAGGGCCCCTATACATTTGTTTACTTTCCACCTTTAATCTTTCCACCTCTTCTTTGAGGAGGTTCATAACTCGGGTCAGCTCATCTACTTGGGGGTGGGGCAGTGATGGGCCGGAAGTTGAGGCTTCCGATTTTTCCTTTCTTCTATCTGTGTCGGCCTAGTTTCTCATTCTGTCAGCTACCAATATGTTGGATTCCACTTCTATAGCTGCATCTTGCATCTGAGATAAAGAGGTGGCTCTTCTTTCTCTTAACACGAGACAAAAATCAGGGTCAAATGTGCCAGCATAGGAAATTTGAGCAGAGGCCTCTGAGGGTTTAATCTCTGCAGGAATCTTGTTATACATCTTATTAAATCTTTTGGAGAAGTCTAAGACATAATCTCTTTCCATCTTCTTTAGAGACCCAAACTCCATCATGTAATACATATAATCTTTCCTGTCTCCCCACTGCCTCAGGAAGACACTATCCAGAGCCTCAATTCCAGTGATAGATCTGGGGTCTAGTCCTCTAAACCATTTCCTGACCTCACCCTCCAGACTCTGGACAAAGACTCTCATCCAGATATCTTCATTTTCAATGTTTAGGTTGTCTTCATAACTGTAAAAAGTAGCCAAGTTCTCCTCAGCAGTTATGTCTCCCTCCCCACTGAACTTGGGCATGTACTTCAAGTAGTCTCCAGCAGGGAGAGGATTCATAGGATGTGGTAGGATTAAAGGGGCATATCTAGCAGCAACTATGGCATCCATTCTATTTAGAGGGGGATTAGCACTAGCCATAGGGATATTAGGCAGAGGAGAACTCGGAGGAGAAGGAGTATGGACAGGGGATGTCGGGGCGGAGGTTCTTGGAGGAGACAACGGAGAAAACAGAGAGAGAGCCAAGGGACCGGAGTGTGCAGATGCTTCTCTCTGTGCGGTAGCAGCAAAAGAAGGAGGGGTGGTGAAACCTTCAGAAGTTTGAGGTCTGTGATGAGGCATGATCTCTAGGGAGGGGGGAGTGACAAGGATCTCTCTTTCTGATACCAGACCAGGAGGAGAAAACTCAGCAGGAACACTCCCGAAATTTAGAAAATGGGAAACCTCGAAGGAAGGACGACTAGGAAGCTGCGAATAAGAAAATGGAGTTCTCACAGAAGGGGAGGGCGTATTACCTGTTTCGGCGATGGAAACTTCTTTCGCAGATATTTTTCCCTTTCTGCGCACTGCTTCCACATCGGCTTCTGGCGTAGCTAAAGGCAAGTGTGGATTAGACCTCGTATGTCTGCCTCTCGAAGCCACAGTTGATAATGCAGGTTCTCCTCAGCGGAGTCGTCACAATGGAGTCACCAGGTGCACAGTAGAAATCTTCAATTTCTGATATCTGATGCACCTTTAGAATCAGTTTGATCTTTGTCGTTCAATCACGGGGAAAATATTCAACTTCGTCCCCGGCAATGGTGCCAGAAATGTTGGAGCTAGAAGTCACTCCTGGATTGCTTGTAGGAGCAGAGCCTGACACCCATCAGTTTAATGTCATGATTTGTTTGAAAGGGGTGATCAAATGGAAGCAAACTTGGAATGGTCATCTCAACTCAAAACTAGGCCAGGTATGCATGAACAGGTGAGTGAGGTCTTAGATAAATTCAAATAGTGAGTTGTAATAAAAGGTGAGTAGGGAGAAGACTTGCATGAGAAGAGTGCGAAGGTCTATCACAAACATCAGGTTCATAACAGACTGGTGAAGAAAGCATTCGAATGCAAAAAGCCTTTTACATTCAAAATACAGAAAACCAGAGAATACAATAATGTCACAACAAATCCTTTATCATAACATAACTGCAACAATCCATGCGAATCCTTTGATCATGAACTCTTTGATATGAGATGAAAACAAAGATGGAAATGAAAGAACTGTTTGTCATAAATCAAGAAGTCTCAAACACAGATACATAACCAGGAAACTAGAATGTTCGCTGAAACTTTACAGTCGGGAGCTTAGCTCTACCATCGATAGATACAAAAATGGAAAAAACGCCTTCATATACTCAGAACAACAACAGCAGAAAAATCAAGACACTGCATTGAAAACTTTGCGTCTGCATGGATTCTGACAGTCAACCTATGAAAGATCATGCAATTTATGTCAAACGCAATCTGACTCTTTGACAGTTCCAACGGCGAATCGACGTGCCTTTAATTCATTGTCGTGCCTTCCCATTAAGGAAGAGGATATGTCTAACCACCACCAACTGCTTCAATAACTGCTTCATCGGGATTGAGGATGGTTTGGCCAACTCGGCACCTTCTGGATGTGGAGGGCCTCCCACGCTGCCACCTGGAATAACTGACTGGCTCAAGAGATATGCGTGGAGGCCAGCACCGACAGTGGGGCATGGGAATGGAGTGATGGGGCCAAAACAGCGGGGAGTAGAGTAAGAAGCGACGAGGGAATGGGAGAGGTTACAGGGGAGAAGATGTGATGGACACACTTTAATGGGAGGCTGACGTGGATGGAAGGAGATGCGTGGCAGATGGTGTGTGGATGATGAGGAGGAAGGAAGACCATGCAGACCATAGAGGGGAGGTAGATGGATGACACATGGCAGCAGGAGAAAGGCGGTTGGAAGGTGACATGATGGGAGGAGAGGCCCACTTTGCTAAATGCGGGGTAGTTGAGATTGATGGGGTTGCAAGAGCGTCATTTATCCGGGCACTGAGATCTCGACCGTTGGAGAGCTACACCTCCGATTCTGGACCCCCCCCCCCTCCGCTTAAAGGTAGAAAGGAGAGGGGGGGTCCGGAATTGCTCTTATCGCCGTTGATCCAGGCACGCTAATCTGGGCCATCGAAGAGGTGCGCCCCGGATTCCGGACCCCCCCCTCCGCTTAAAGGTAGAAAGGCGGGGGGGGTCTGGAATCGCACCTGCGCCGTTGATCCTCAAATCAAATAAAATCAAATCGAATTATCCTTTAATAATCCTCAAAACGAGTTACTAATAATCCAATTGAAATTATCATCTAAATCAAATTCAATTCAAATAAATTCAATTGAAACAGAGTACCAAAATGTTTCTGTCTTTAGTTACCATAAAGTATAGTCAAACTTTTACAGGTCGAAATTGGACATTGAATCAAGTTCGAATGAGATACGATACAATCGTGATCAATAATCATGATCAAACAGGATAGTAACAATATCAAATAAGATTTGCCACAACCTAACTATAAACGATATGATTTACACACCAAACATACGTTATAGCTATAGCAAAATGGATATCATTCCAATCAATAGTTACGATAGAAAGGCTGTAGTGATTCAGCACGATATTCATTCTATTTTGATCAAATAAGTGAAATATGTTACGATATAGATTTAAACGAAACATGTGTAACAGTCTTGACCAAAATCATCATCTATTTTAATTGTTGGGTATGACAAAATCAAAATCGAGCAGTATTTGCATAACCGTAACCTGAACAGCAATCAAACTAGATCGGGTTTAATATAATTATAGACGAATTTTGTTCTGGACATGTCGTTTTGTTTTACAAATTCATTTGTGACTAAAAATATAGTGTCGTTCAATTTCGCAATAGAACAGGGTCGACTTGCCTTACAAAGTTCGGGTTATTGTTATGATTTGCCTCAATTATCAATATAAAACAAAACCCCTTTTTTCAACAAAATCCAAATCATATCCAGGCTGGTCAAAGTTACATGCAAGCAGCAGATAACCACTGTAGGTGTGTCATAACCAATTCGAATTACCATATAGATTGTGTTTCAAAACGTTGCAAAACAATTTKCCTATAATAGATACAACAGAWMCTTCAATCGTAACAAATTTAAATCAAACAAATCYAGCATATGATTACTAAAATCAAAACCAAATCCAACTCAAACTATAAACAAAATTCGATTTAACAAATCAAATCATATACAGCAGTGCATGTTTATGTAATCGAGCAAGTCAATAATGCACACAGAGTTCACGAATGTGCCATATAAATGAACGGGGGTTATACCAACTAGACCGTTGAGATTATGCCAGTTTCGAATTAACAATAGTCGTGGCTGACTCGACATTCTTGAACAGGATCGAACCAGTGGTTCGTTGCTTCTTGTCGGAGGGTTGCTCCTTTGCCTCATGACCAGTGAGTTTAGCCAATTGATTTTCTAAATCACGGATTCTGGTTTCCAACATCAGCACATCGGTGTAATATCTCTCCAACCACAACCCACACTGATAGCACAGGGTGCCAGTGTTTTTTTATGATTCACCGAGGGTTCCTTGAGGTAGTCCAATGCCAGGAAGCTTAGGATTATCCCTGAGACAAGGTGGCAAATTCTTGACGAAATCATACGCAGGCTTGTCACATAAACCCTCTGAGTAAGGATACTCGTTGGTGAGAAATCGTTCGATTTCAGAATCAGAGTCTTCGCTGACCACGATAGGGTCAGAGTTGGCAGGGGGTTTAGGCCTGTTTCTCGCCATGCGAGAGATTAAGCGAGAGTTTTTCTTGCCTTTGGCATTAGCATTAGCTTTAGGTTTAGGCCGATTGACTGTAGGCTTAAAAATTTCGACCGGTTTGGTCACAGACTCGGGCAGGCTCGTAGGGGGATCGGATAGAGGTTTAGGTAGCAAAACACTGTAGGGTACAGGGGCAGGCTTGCTCTCGGTCACCATAGGCTTATCAACCTGTGGTGGGTTGGGCTCTTGAAAACCATTACGAATGAGAAAATCACCCCAGCAGTCACGACGTAACCCCAACTCGTATATCATACACATTTTAATCAATCCCACATGGAAGAGGCTAGTATCAGCTTGGTTGTGTTTGTACCGCTTGGCCATCTTGAACAAACTTCTGTGTAGGTAGTGGGGCATGTTGAGTTTGAAACCCATAAAAACCATCAATAAACGAAGGTGAAACAGAAAAACAAACCCGTACCTGCCCTCGCAAGTAATAAATTTCTTGATTACCAGTAGGAGATCATACCAGCGAGGTTTTAACATTTTCGCAGGCAGGCCCCTGTCGCAAGAGTTCACCGCTCGAGATTGAAATAACAATGTCCATGGGACATTATCCACCTTGTAGCTTTTCGACCACTTCTGTCCCGTAACAGGTAGGCTAGTTACCGAGCTAAGGAATTGTTCAGTGATTTCAAGTTGCACATCACCTACTTTGGCTCGGCAGCCATCGAATGATAACGCGAATTGTCGAGCCACAACAAGGTTATACCCATCAAATTTCCTTATAAACTGGAGCCATCCATATTTTTCCAGGTCGCTATAAGAGCCATCAAACATCAGCAGTGCTTGGCACCTGTTGGGCTCGGCCCTCACAACCGGAGCCATAGCTTCCGAGCATGGTAGGGTTTGAATCAGAATGATACACAGGGTTGAAAATGGTCACGGAAAACAGCTGTAATACTCAAAGAGGCAGGGATTAATGGTAATGCATGCGAAGGTGGCGGGACTACCACCGCCATGCAGAGAATTAATGGCATAGTACCAACCATGTTCTATCAATCATAACCAAATTCAACATAATCCGGCCAACCCAAATCGTAAACGGTGGACAAACATATTAATATACCAATGTATGGTTTGAAACTATGGTCTTTCAATGTAGAATCAAGCCAATAAAACAATGCACCAAGCAACGATTCAAACCATAAAATTGAAACCCGAGAGATTAATCAATGTGCCATTGGAAACTTAGACTAGTGCCATTCCATGTTTTTTCAAACTCATAATATTAACAAAGCGCTTTGTTTGCATAGTCAATTGTTTCAAAATTTATGAGAACATTGCAACCAAAGTCTCATATAATCAACAAGTCAAGAGCTCACAGTAATAAGCACATAAAACCAAAATCAATTATAACCCTTATAGGACCAAATGTAATCAATAAGTTTTCATGCTTAATGGCTTGTAAATCGACTTG
>ML778803.1:125254-154307 GCA_009831015.1 Picea engelmannii | reverse complement strand
ATTTTCCTATAATAGATACAACAGAACCTTCAATCGTAACAAATTTAAATCAAACAAATCCAGCATATGATTACTAAAATCAAAACCAAATCCAACTCAAACTATAAACAAAATTCGATTTAACAAATCAAATCATATACAGCAGTTCATGTTTATGTAACCGAGCAAGTCAATAATGCACACAGAGTTCACGAATGTGCCATATAAATGAACGGGGGTTATACCAGCTAGACCGCTGAGATTATGCCAGTTTCGAATTAACAATAGCCGTGGCTGACTCAACATTATTGAACAGGATCGAACCAATGGTTCGTTGCTTCTTGTCAAAGGGTTGCTCCTTTGCCTCATGACCGGTGAGTTTAGCCAATTGATTTTCTAAATCACGGATTCTGGTTTCCAACATCAGCACATCGGTGTAATATCTCTCCAACCACAACCCACACTGATCGCACAGGGTGCCAGTGTTTTTTTATGATTCACCGAGGGTTCCTTGAGGTAGTCCAATGCCAGGAATCTTAGGATTATCCCTGAGACAAGGTGGCAAATTCTTGACGAAATCATACGCAGGCTTGTCACATAAACCCTCTGAGTAAGGATACTCGTTGGTGAGAAATCATTCAATTTCAGAATCAGAGTCTTCGCTGACCACGATAGGGTCAGAGTTGGCAGGGGGTTTAGGCCTGTTTCTCGCCATGCGAGAGATTAAGCGAGAGTTTTTCTTGCCTTTGGCATTAGCATTAGCTTTAGGTTTAGGCCGATTGACTGTAGGCTTAACAATTTCGACCTGTTTGGTCATAGACTCGGGCAGGCTTGTAGGGGGATCGGGTAGAGGTTTAGGTAGCAAAACACTGTAGGGTACAAGGGAAGGCTTGCTCTCGGTCACCATAGGCTTATCAACCTGTGGTGGGTTGGGCTCTTGAAAACCATTACGAATGAGAAAATTACCCCAGCAGTCACGACGTAACCCCAACTCGTATATCATACACATTTTAATCAATCCCACATGGAAGAGGCTAGTATCAGCTTGGCTGCATTTGTACCGCTTGGCCATCTTGAACAAACTTCTGTGTAGGTAGTGGGGCATGCTGAGTTCGAAACCCATAAAAAACATCAATAAACGAAGGTGAAACAGAAAAACAAACCCGTACCTGCCCTCACAAGTAATAAATTGTTTGATTACCATTAGGAGATCATACCAGCGAGGTTTTAACATTTTCGTAGGCAGGCCCCTGTCGCAAGAGTTCACCGCTCGAGACTGAAATAATAATGTCCATGGGACATTATCCACCTTGTAGCTTTTCGACCACTTATGTCCCGTAACAGGTAGGCTAGTTACCGAGCTAAGGAATTGTTCAGTGATTTCAAGTTGCACATCACCTACTTTGGCTTGGCAGCCATCGAATGATAACGCGAATTGTCGAGCCACAGCAAGGTTATACCCATCAAATTTCCTTATAAACTGGAGCCATCCATATTTTTCGAGGTCACTATAAGTGCCATCAAACATCAGCAGTGATTGGCACCCATTGGGCTTGGCCCTCACAACTAGAGCCACAGCTTCCAAGCATGGTAGGGTTTGAATCAGAATGATACACAGGGTCAAAAATGGTCACGGCAAACAGCTGCAATACTCAAAGAGTCATGGATTAATGGTAATGCATGCGAAGGTGGCGGGACTACCACCACCATGCAGAGCATTAATGGCATAGTACCAACCCTGTTCTATCAATCATAACCAAATTCAACATAATCCGGCCAACCCAAATCGTAAACGGTGGACAAACATATTAATATACCAATGTATGGTTTGAAACTATGGTCTTTCAATGTAGAATCAAGCCAATAAAACAATGCGCCAAGCAACGATTCAAACCATAAAATTGAAACCCGAGAGATTAATCAATGTGCCATTGCAAACTTAGACTAGTGCCATTCCATGTTTTTTCAAACTCATAATATTAACAAAGCGCTTTGTTTGCATAGTCAATTGTTTCAAAATTTATTAGAACATTGCAACCAAAGTCTCATATAATCAACAAGTCAAGAGCTCATAGTAATAAGCACATAAAACCAAAATCAATTATAACCCTTATAGGACCAAATGTAATCAATAAGTTTTCATGCTTAATGGCTTGTAAATCGACTTGCGCAATCAAAATGAAATGGACATAGTTTGAAAAAAACTTTGCAGTCATGTGATAGACCAATAGTAAAGTATCTTTCATAGAATAAATAAAAGACTACGACATTCCAAATAATGATAGATGGGTTTTCACACCTTCAGTTGTGAAAACTGAATCGAAATCAAATTGTAATTGTCGCAAAAATAAAACAAAAGTCTAGTTGCAAAATGCGACGATGATTTGTCGTTAGAAGACAAATTGGTGTAGGCAGCCTTTTTAAGAGCAATTAAAAAAATTGAATTGGCTGCCAACAGGTTCCCCAATCTTATCCTACTCCATGATCTTCCTTCTAGTGATTAAACTGCTTTCTAAAGGTCCTACTCTGATACCAATTGTTGGAATACTGATAGGGGGGATGAATCAATATTATGCAATATTTTACTACTTTTAATCAGAACATGTAATAATTAGCTTTAAAAATAGTATATCATTAATATATCATGAGCGATATCAATCAATAGAGCATAAAAAATAACCACGGATACACAGTACACCAGAATTTGCGTGGAAACCCAAATGGAAAAAAACCACAGAATGATTTCTTATATATCAAATATTACATTCATAGGAAGCTCCAAATTCAAAATTATCCATCACCAACTAGAAGGAGGCACCAACCCTCTGATTTACAAGAACCAACCTGAAGGAAGCACCAACTCCCTAAGTTCTTTGACACCAACCGGAAGGAGGCTATGACCCCTTAGTTTACAGGAACCAACCTAAAGGAAGCACCAACTCCCAAAGTTATTTGGCACCAACTGGAAGGAGGATACAACCCCCTTTCATATCCCTGTCCTGCTACCCTGAAATATAAGTGTAGACTCACTATCACTACCACTGTTGATCTGAAAAATCCTTGGATACTACTTATTTCATAAATCATTTACATGTAAAATAAAACTATCTTCAGGCTTGATTAATAAGGATATATTGAGGTGGTTTGCATATGTGAATGATATACAATATAATAAATATGATGAAGAAGTCATATACATGAAGAATATGAACAAAGGACAATTCTGCACAAATAAGAGAATAACTCCAAATCCATTATACAAATGAGAAAATAGATATCACCATTAGAATCCTCACAGAAAAAAGAGTAGAATCAACTATATATAATCCCATGCCCTCTTTAAGTGGCTAAGAAAATCTTCAAGCTCACCAGCATAGCTTATACATGGAAATACATACATGATATGCTTACTCTCCACAAAGGAATAGTTGAATTCCAACTATCCTATCTCTCTCACTTAGATCTCTCATAGAAATCCCATGTCTCATATAATGATAGCTATAATTTCTCTCAACTCACTATGAGTTCTCTCAACTCACTAAGTTGTAGTGGTAAAGCACATGTCTTTTATAGGGGAGGTTGTGGGTGTATTTTTTAAGCTTGTTTTTATGTGGGAGTAGGTCACAGGTTTAAACCCGTGGACCTTTCCGACCTTTTGGCACACATAGCCCCATATTACCTTAAATAGATTATATCCATTATAATATTCCAATGGACAATTAGCCTGGTTGGTTGGGGTATTAAGTTTTCTATTATGAGTCCTTGAGTTCAATCCTCCATTATGCACACATATTTACTTTTGTTGGTTATATGGTTGTAACCATATAATAGTTGTTTAAATCGCCTATGAATATTGGTGAATCCCCCTTGTGAAATCAACTATTATCTATGTGGTATGGTATGATCCAGGGCTAAGGGTCGAGGGCTTAGGCCCTCGACCATTTATCCACCCGTATGTAACTTATATAAACTTGAATATATCACTTTCCACATAGCTATCAAGAAACAATGTGTGGTGTATTGGAAAGTGAGCTTTGTGCACTTGGAGGTCATGGGGTTGAGCCCCATTGACTCCATAATATTTTTTTATAACTTGAACCATATGGGCTAATGGGAGGTCACCACGTGGTGGCCTCTCATTGGATCTTTCCAATGACACTTGACTATACTTAAATAGAGCCACTTGTCAACACTTGATGGAGCCACTTTTCACTATGCATTTGGACCACCTTTCCCAGTCAACTTCCAATTAGATGCCACGTGTCGCTTCCTTATTTTATCTGTACTTTGACCTTTAACCTAGTTGACCGATACTTTGACTACTTGTAACTTTTTCATACAATCTCTGTTTGACGAACCATTTTCACCGTAAAAAATATGACGATGAGCTCTATGTATTGATGCCATTGTTTTTAGATATTTTAGGAAACTTAAATTTTGAGCATATATGGATCCCTTAGGACCTCTATTGACGTTCTATATCTCTCAAGATCACCTGCAAAAGTTCTAGGATCCTCCTAGACCTCTTTTGATGTTTTGGATCTCTCAGAATCACCTGCAAATGTTCTAGGATCCTCATGGACCTCTATTAGTGTTTCTAGATCTTTGGAACTTCTGTAAATGCTCCTAGATCAACTTTCATTGTCACTGTCACCGCCACTATTCAACTAACCATAACCAGATCCACTCACATGGATACCAAAACCATCACTATTAGGAACTAAATACCAAGATAGAATAGAAACACCTCTGAATAAGTACTCTAACTCCTTTAAAAAGAGAGAATTTCAGATAATAAGCCTCTTCGAGGGGGAAACCTCCTTATACAACACATAGATTTCCCAATACAAGATGATTCCAAATGAAAAGGTCTTCTTGGTATATATAGGAGACTAGGAGGTACAATTACAACTAATGGACCCAAGCCGACATAAATAAAATAACATTACTAATGTAATATGCCCTAATTAAGGGGTAATGTGCCATTATTTAGGGATTAACTATTAGGGACCTAACCTACCTAACCCCTCAAGTGGGTAGAATAATATATTTCCATGTAATAAATTTCAATATTAATAAGGCCTAGCAATAAGGAGGAATAAGTCAAATGTAAGAAGACCTAATTGAAGCTTTCGCTTCAAGAAGGATCTTCCTCTAGATTATTCTTTTAGATAGATAGATTTAATATAAATAGGAATATAGGGTATGAGAAGTTTTGTCTTGGATATTATTGTTATAGAGATCTTCTCTGTTGGAGGTTTCCCCCTTGAAGAGGCAAGTTAACATTGCTCTCAGTAATCAAAGTGCTCTTTCTTGTGTTATTTTGGTATAATTTTGGTATTGTTGTGGTGTTGTTATGGTTATATCATTGTTTATCTTCCATTTCTAGATAATTATTTGTGTTCTGCATATTATTTTATATTTGGAATATTACAAGTGGTATGAGAGCACCTTCCTCGGTAGAAAATTGTGGGTTAATTTTTTTTTAGGGTAGAGACATATTCTGGCATCTCTAAGCTACATAAATCTATCATTACGCGCATAAACCCATGATCGGGGATTCATACACGTAGGAAATACAAGTGGTACTTAAGCGCACATATTTTGGTAGCGCATTAGACACCACATGTATACAGATCGACCTAGATCTCCTTAAGCCCTCCATAGGTAAATCGATCGGTCTCCTGACTGCTATAATTCCACCAAGAACAACACTCCAGAAGATACTCTCTAGTACCTGGGTAGTCGAGTAGTATGGCTAAGGGTATGGTCTATCCTCCTTAGTTGTTTCCCTGAAATATTGGGCCGATTACTACTATTGGACCCCTCACGTATATCAGAGAGCTATAGTACAGGGAAAACCCTTGTTTGTAGAACCCTTTAATACCCTAACCCTTGGGAAGAAAAAAAAAATAGAACATACAAGATTTATTGTCGTGCTACATTGTCTTCTGCATTTTGGTTGAGAAATTACTAAACATTTCTTCCTACTAAGCATTTGGGCATTTCGTCATTGCAGTATTCTTCAAGCCGAAGTATAACTCTGCAATAGTAGAAAAAAAAAATTGCAACTTATTTGGGACTTATTCCATTGGATTCCCCTTTTCTCCCTGATTGCAGTCATACCCTTCATTTTTAATCCTTTTTGTTTTAGTGGACCCGACCCCTTCCCAATTTCCCTATTATGTTGCCTATTCCATTATATTTCCCTTCAAGAATTGATCGTCGTGGTACCTATCACTTCTAATTCCTTTTTTTGTGGTCCCTGTTATCACTGAAAAATCGTCTGTAACATTGCACACAATGGTTGAAGAAGCACATCAATTCCAACAATAATTAGTCCACCTACAACACCAAATTCCATCAAAAGGAAAAAAATGATATAATTGGTTCAAAAATCAAACTGCACAAATTCACCAAAGGAAGTGCGCGCATAGTGCACAGTATGAGTGGGCCAACACATCCCTCATCGCACAAAATTCAAAACTATCTATGAGAAAAGCTGTGCACTTCTATGAATGACGCATTTATGGATCTTTTCGGCCCCTCAACCACTTCTAGTCTGATCCCAAACATGATTTGACATTCATATCTGAGATAAATCTAGATTGGAGGTTGGTCAAGGGATAGAGGGTGCCGTAAAAGGCCCCTTGTTCACACTATGAACCAATTGCATTTTTCCATGAATGGATGCTATAAAAAAGAGCCATGGGTGTGCTAAGAAACCAATATCTTCAAGGTATTGTTATCCTGCAAGAATTCTTCTTTGAGAATCCTCCTTTCTCTTTGAAGCCTTCAAGCACCATTGCAATAGGCCATTCCACTCACCTCTTGAGGGAATAGGCATTTTTTTTCTTCACCATTTGTCATTTCTTCCATTGTATGGGGAGAAGAGCTCTCAATTAGGGAATTCAAGAGCCCTCCCAATGAGGAAGAGGGGACTTATAAGTCCTTGCCTTTCTCTACGGTGTTTTTCCTACTAATCTATTGATCCATTGGTAGAAATATGTTGGTCATTGTTTGATTTTCATGGTTCTAAGTTTCTCAATCTTTCTAACATTTATTTCTTAGTTTCTTTTAGTTTTATTTCTTTGTTTTCATGTGTGTTTCGTTTGTCTAACCCACTCACAAAATTCTGTCTTGTTTAGTAGGATTATCTAAATATGCAAGTGTTGGTGTTTTTCTCACCCAAGTGACAAAACCAACACAACAGATTGGTGACCATACTGGGGATCGGTATCAAATTCCTCCCTATTTGAGCCTTGAGAGAACTTCATTTTGATTTTTTTGGCTTGCAGGTACCAAAACCAGCCTAGCCCAACCTCCCAAAGTCAAAATTTAGAGATGAGGAAGGATTATTTCACTTGAAAATTTATCCACCGACATGTGACAGGAAGTGCGTGGATTTTCAGGCCCACGGATGTGCACTATGTGCAAAAATATATTCATTACTCTACACATTGTGTGCCCTCTATGCACCTGTCAGAACTGTAACCTGGGCATAAGTCCATTTTTTCAAAATTGTAAGGGTTTTTATGAATGGTTTGGTGGCCCCAAACCTTCAAATTCTTATTTTCATGCAATTTGTAAGGCAACTACACTCCACTTAGATTCCTTTCTCATAAGAAAGGTTAGCTAACATAGCAACTTAGGGGGTAAAAATAATCACTATTCTCCTCTTTTGCTTTGTTTCCACATGGATGGATCATATGGCTTGTAAAAATTTAAGTTGTAGCCATTTATTTCATACACAATCACTTAAATTGGGATTAGAAGTTAATTTTAACCCTCGAATATGTTATTCCCCCGCACCCTTGTGTGATCTCAGGAATCATAAAGGTGGTTAAAAGGACATTTCATCTCCCTTAAAAAATCTTTAGGAGAGGACAAAACCTCCTAGGGTTCCTCTTAGTTGTTGAAATCATCTTAAAAGATTTGTAAGGGCCCATTCATTCCCACATGTTTGCAAACTTAGGACAGTTTCTAAATGATTTCTTAGGTTAGATCACAATCTAGGGAAGTTTAAAGATCAAAGTAACGGGCCCATACATGCCCACATGTCTACCAATGCTAGGATAGTTTCAAATCTTTCATATTATAGACAATATTTTAGGGAGTTTAAAGGATTTGTAAGGACCCATATGTCCACATTTCTAGTTCTTTAGGGCTTTAAATATTCCACAAGGTTGTACCAAAGACACATAGTAAGATAGGTAAAGAAGATTTGTAAGGACCACGGGAAGTCCACATGTTGCAATATCACACTTAACTTATTAAAAATCTTTGCACACTTGTCACTTTATTGCACACAAAAGCCACTCCTCACACACATAATTTCTATTAGAAAAGTGGAGGTCAAAGTAGGAGTTCTCCAAAGGAATTCTAAAATATTTGACTACTTCTTTGGAAATTATCCACACCAATTAATTAAAAGGTGGTTGGTCCATGACCCCAATCTCTCAGCCCACCACATCTAATTTTTTTCTAAAAAATGCACTAACGTTTCCTCCACGGGAGGTGCCAAAAGAATGTTTTTAGTCTAGGTAGGATCTTGGGGGTAGGCTTACAAATAACCCCCCATTATCAAGTTATCACATTTTCAAACAATAGAAGTTGAGAAATAGGGAACTTTCAAATCCTACAAGTCAAGTGTTCCTACACCATAAGGCAGGGAGATACCCGTGAAGGGTCGAAGGATCAGGTTCGATTTTTCTGCACATCCCTCCTTGAGTCACCCAACTCTTGTGAAGGAATCCAGACCATGACCCATTTTTGAGGCCGAAAATCTAAATGTCTCACTTTGACCAAGGTACTTAGTGGCCAAACTTAGGATATCCACCCAGGTGGATATTGTGGGTTGCAATCGCACCTTCATCAGCTTTTGTGTGGATATTGGAGAGTATCGCCAACTCTTTTGGGATATACACCCTCTACCCCTCATTATAACTTATTACTTCAACCTTCACTAGTCCCTCTTTCGGTGACTTCAGACCCCACTATTGAGTGCTATTGGAAGGCCTGGTGCTTTTTGAGAGGAAGGATGCCATTTATTCTAGGAGATGAGCATTTTTTTATTTTTTCCCCATGCAGACAAAATCCACCTATCCACATTCTTCATTATTTACAGTTGATTTATGTATGATGTTCATTTGATTACATGAAATTGTGAGTTATACTATTTTGTGAAGGTAAAAAATATACAAATCTCTTGTGCATTTATTTCTCTCTTGTCACTATTTGCACACATTCACTTTGCTAGTCAAAAACCATAGGGGAACCACAGAATCCCCGTCATTCCAGACGCTTTCAAAATATCCCTCCTATTCTCAGAGGAGTCTCTAGTCTTGCCAACTCAACGACTCAACCATATCACACCTTCGTAAGTGCCATCCATCCATTAGTTCTCCTTCATAGTGAGGTGGGGTGAAACTTCTTCTCAAGGGAGAAGTACCACCCCACCAAATCCCTCTCAAGGGACAGGTCCACTACCTACTCATATGATGGCTAGAACTAATCCTTCGCCAAATATCCCTATGCCATACCTGGAATCCCTCAACATTCCTAATTTGACCAAAATCACGAATGATCCCATTTTACATGACCCCACATGGCCCAATATGCCTACCAAACTACCTTCAAATATTTCCAAATTTGAAGGAAAACCGGGGGAAGATACCACCAATCATATTATGAAATTTCACTTATGGTGCTCTTCAAACAAAATCATGGATGATTCCATCTGCCTGAGATTATTTCAAAGAACTCTCATGGGCTCATCATCCAAATGGTATGTGGATGAAAAATCAGGGTCCCGTGTGACCTTTGAATCATTGGCCAAGGCCTTTTTGTCCTTTGTCTCACTTTGACCAAGGTACTTAGTGGCCAAACTTGGGATATCCACCCAGGTGGATATTGTGGGTTTTAATCGCACCTTCATTAGATTTTGTGTGGATATTGGAGAGTATCGCCAGCTCTTTTGGGATATACACCCTCTACCACTCATGATAACTTATTACTTCAACCTTCACTAGTCCCTCTTTCGGTGACTTCAGACCCCACTATTGAGTGCTATTGGAAGGCCTGGTGCTTTTTGAGAGGAAGGATGACATGTATTCTAGGAGATGAGCATTTTTTTGTTTTTTCCCCATGCAGACAAAATCCACCTATCCACATACTTCGTTATTTACAGTTGATTTATGTATGATGTTTGTTTGATTACATGAAATTGTGAGTTATACTATTTTGTGAAGGTAAAAAATATACAAATCTCTTGTGCATTTATTTCTCTCTTGTCACTATTTGCACACATTCACTTTGCTAGTCAGAAACCATAGGGGAACCACAGAATCCCCATCATTCCAGACGCTTTCAAAATATCCCTCCTATTCTCAGAGGAGTCTCCAGTCTTGCCAACTCAACAACTCAACCATCTCACACCTTCGTAAGTGCCATCCATCCATTAGTTCTCCTTCATAGTGAGGTGGGGTGAAACTTATTCTCAAGGGAGAAGTACCACCCCACCAAATCCCTCTCAAGGGACAGGTCCACTACCTACTCATATGATGGCTAAAGCTAATCCTTCACCAAATATCCCTATGCCATACTTGGAATCCCTCAACATTCCTAATTTGACAAAAATCACGAATGATCCCATTTTACATGACCCCACATGGCCCAATATGCCTACCAAACTACCTTCAAATATTTCCAAATTTGAAGGAAAACCGGGGGAAGATACCGCCAACCATATTATGACATTTCACTTATGGTGCTCTTCAAACAAAATCATGGATGATTCCATCTGCTTGATATTATTTCAAAGAACTCTCATGGGCTCATCATCCAAATGGTATGTGGATGAAAAATCAGGGTCTCGTGTGACCTTTTAATCATTGGCCAGGGCCTTTTTGTCCTTTTTCCAACTACCAATTCTTCATGATATTGGCTTAGAAATTCTCTCTGAGTTGAAAAAAACCATTTCTATCAATATAGCCAACCACATCCATGAATGGTGTTGGCGATGTAGTTTGTGTAAAGCAGAAACCACGAAAGAACAATGTCTTTATTGGTTTCTCAAATCACTCATCTTTGTTACTTCCAAGGATGTAGCATTCACTTTTCCTGAATAAGAAGAGGAGTCCATCAACAACGCCCAACATTTTGACCTCATCTATGCTCAGTCAGGTTACTTATACATAGTATTTCCTGATGCAACCCAACCCATACCATTCGTCCAGGACAAACTGGGGTTGTCCCATGTTGCTGATGGGTTGATTTTTTCTATGACCCATGTCAAACTTTACGGCCACCCATCACCCACTTATGGTGCACATCCATATCAACAAACATATGGAGGGACATATTATTACCCTCCTCCCACTCACCAACAGTAATATCATGTTTCTCCCCCTACACCATTGGGTGGGCCCTCACCGGTACCCATGATGCATCTCATCTCTCAACCAAGTACGAGTTCACCTTCAACCCCCACAGATAAATTCAATAGTAGTGGAAGTGCTTCAACTTCCTACATGCCATATGGATCGTCTCCACAAAAAAAAAACATATTTTCCACTCCCTGGCCCTCCACAGCCAATTTATCCCCCAACAGGGAAACCACATGCCGAAATTAACTTTTTTCAACCCTCTCCCATTCAACAACTTCAGACTTTTGAACAATTAAATATGAAAACTCCATCCCATCCATCGAATAATTCCAATAAGAAAGGGAAAAATTGAAACAATAACAACCTGGGACCAGGAGGAAATAACCCCCAACAAAACCATCCCACTAGGGGAAACCAGAATAAAGGCAACCAAAACCCCCAAGGGGGCACCAATAACAATCAACCACAACAAGGGAAGAAAAAAAACATCAGAATTAACTTCCCTTGCAATCTATTTGGTGAGTATACACATTATACACACCACTACCCCAAAATTTCTGGCCTCAAATGGATGAAAGAATCCATGAATGCACAACGTCCTCTAGCATCGACTGCCCCTCAGCAGGCCCCACAACAGTATTTGAAACCTCCACCTCCGGTCATTTTTCAAAACCAAGGGTAACACCAATTTGTGATGAATACCCAACATGAGGTACACCTTACTCCACCCCAAATGGCACGGTATCAAAATGAAGGTCCCAATCAACCTAGAAATCTGGCCGATTGCAATATCCTCCTTACTAGTGACAAAGAGATTCTTCTACAAACATGTGGTCATTAATACGGGGTTCCCCTGAATCTACCCCAACCACCTTAGAAGCGGCTCCAGATATAGCCGGACAACCATTGATGTTTCCATGCCCTAACACTGAACCAAACCCTTGTATACCTCGTATTCCTTTACAAAGGAATGTAGATAACCCTCATGCTAGGGAAGCACATAACTAGAGTATGTTCGATGACTTAGCACAATCTCTTGCAACCATGTTTGTATTGGAGTTCCTCCAAACATATCCAACTCAATGGAAATCCTTTCTTTACGCCTTGGGGGCAGTCGACCCAACTGATACTCGACTCATCACTTTTGATCTAGATAGTGAAGAACCATGCCTCCCTACCCTGGTAGCTTTTCAGATAGAAAATAAGATCTAAAACATCACAGTCGATCGGTGTATCATCGATGAAGGTGCGTCCACATGCATCGTGTCCAAAGAAGTATGGAAAAAACTTGCCTCACTTGAGATAATACCATCTGCCATCACCCTGAGATCTTACGATGGTCTCCCATCATCCCCTAAAGGGATCTTCCAAAATTTCCCTATAGAACTTGGGGGAAAAAAATTCTCATAGACATCAAAGTTATCAATGCCCCACTTGATTAAAATATATTTTTCGGATGTAGCTACATGCATTCTATAAAGGCGGTAGCCTCTTCTATGTTTTGAACGATGATGTTCCCCCATAACGAGAAAATCATCACCATCGACCAACTTACACATTATGAGCCTAATCATTATCCCAACATTGATAACATTCTCCCCCTTTTTCGCACTAGCTCAATTTTTTTTTTGGTCATCGACATGGGTCCCGAAATTTTGAAATATCCATATGTTTTGGGGGCATATCATGGAGCACCACCTCTCCTACACCCTTCAACACAAGTGTGTGTAGTATCTTCTAATGGAACAGATATCAGATACAATACTCCTCCCACCGTGGCCCCTCCCCAAATCAAATTTCCACCTGTCGAAGACCTATTAGCTTAGGAGTTCCCTAAGAACCTCATTGCACCAATTATCCCAGATTTCCCCCCACTCCACAGGAAACTCCCATTTTGGGAGACTGTCCCCAAGACATTACCCAAATTCCCTTTTTCTACCGCCCACCTGGAGTCCAAGCATTCCAGGTAGCTACTACTCTTACCCTTCCCAACATGGTTCTTTCCATCCCTGTATGGCATCTTCATCCACCCGCTATGGTTCCTGCACTATCTCTCCCTCCTTAGACAGAGGGATTACCAATGCAGATCTCAGTATAGGCTCCTGCCACACCACCCACGCCCCCAACTAGCAGAAACACGACCACCACTGGGGGTAGATGAAGTAAGAATGAGTCCATAGCTCCACTTCCTCCCCGATCTCAACCTCCTTGCGCCCTATGTTAAAGAGAAGGAAACCCCACTAACATATGTCCTACTCTTCTCGAGTTACACAATCGAATCCAGCTCCCTAGAGAAACCACATTGCTCACCACTCCACTAAGTACATCCACTACTACTACGGAGTCCGCAACCACACACAATAAACGGTTACAAACCAAATTTTCTTGTGCCATATTCTCAGAATATGGCCATTACACTCATGATTTCCCATCTCTACCTCAATTTCTCCAAACATTAGCTACAGTACGCAAAACACCTCGAATAGAGCCCTTTCAACAAATCCCTATTGAGGCTCACATTACTGATATTTGATACATTTCATCTTTAGTCCCCAAGAGAACGAGGTACCATCCACAATATCGGGACATTTACTTTATGTCCCATGGTCTCTCGCACCCTATACATGATATCTCATCTATGTGCTCACCACTTGAGGACAATAACACTTACCCATTGACAGTTCCCCCTATCACCTCCGAGGATACCCTATATTCTCGCATTTTTCATTGCGACGAAGATATCCTGAAGGAACTCACTAGCCCCGATTTCCCATGCAATGTGCTCCATCATCGAGCACTTTTCCTTTCACAAGAGGCCTTTCACTGCCCTATCCAATCCTCCATGTGTGCAATCGAAACCAAGGATTTTATTCCTTCGGGGCATATAGACTGGTTCAAAAACCCTATCCCTGCCCCATATACTTTTGAAGAAGGCAACATGGCCAACATCTCCCCCAGCATCAAAATTGACATTTCCATTAAACTGGGAATCGTAGAAGAAATCACCATTGGCACTGCATGCTCCCCTAAAGAACTCATTGCTTACAAATCTCTCTTTCAGGAATTCTGAGATATTTTTTCCTAGTCATATACAGATATTCTCGACCTCGATCCTTCTTATAGTCGAACATTGAATTGACTCTTGGCCAGATGTCACCCCTATTCATCAAAATAAATGCCCCCTTCACCCATCCAAACTTGCGGCTATCAAAGCCAAAATTGACAAGTTACGCATTATCGGGTTCATTTACCCCATTGCATACATTTTGTGGGTCTCCAACCCCATCCCCCTTAACAAAACACATGGTACTATTCACGTCTACACAAACTTTCATGATCTGTCAACCACGCTTGTCCCAAAGAAAAATTCCCAACCCCTTTCATCAACCAAATCATCGATGATTGCTCCAATCATGAAGCACTATCCTTTATGGACAGGTTCTCTGGCTATAATCAAATTCAAATCCGTCCAGAAGATCAGTACAAAACTTCTTTTACTACCCCTTGGCATACCTTCGCTTATCACGTCATGCCTTTTGGACTCAAAAATGTTGGTGCTATCTTTCAACAGGCCATGACCTATTTTTTTCATGATCTTGCTCGCACCATCCTTTCTTATTTGGATGACCTCACTGCTCGATCCAAAAAGTCAACCCAACATTTAGACGACTTATGCATCATTTTCCAATGATGTCACCAATATAATATCCCCTTGAACCCCCTCAAGTGTGTATTTTGCGTCACTTTTGGGCGCCCCCTTGGGTTCATTGTTTCCCAACATGGCATCACTGTGGATCCCCTCAAGGTCCAAGCTATCAAAAAATTTCCACCCCTACATAATTTATGCCAACTGCAGAGCCTACAGGGAAAAGCCAATGTTTTATGTCACTTTGTCCCAGACTACGCCACTCATGCACATGGTTTTCTCCACTTACTACATTATGATATCCCATTTAAATGGCACAAACAAGCTCAAACATCTTTTGATGATTTAAAATCTACCCTATCCAATGCCTCTTTGATTAGTCCCATAGACTATGATCGCGATTATATCCTCTACCTATCAGCCTCATTTGTCTCAGTAGAAAGAGTCCTCGTCCAATTAGGGGATCATGGGCATGAACATGTCATTTAATACATTAGTAAAAACCTTTCTGGGCCCTCCTTGAAGTATAATCATGATGAGAAACTCACCTTCTCAGTTGTCCTCGCAGTCCAAAAATTGTGACATTACATTCTACTTCGAACTACCAATGTCATAGCATATTCCAACCCCATGTAGTACTTTCTTAGTTGACGATACATTAATAGAAAATTTGTCAGTCGATCGTTATCCTCCAAGAATATGATCTAGAGTTCTCTACTCTCAAAAGCAAGAAATCTCTTGTCCTTGAGGAACTCACTACGGCTTTCCTCTCAGACGTTAAAGCTTCCCCCATCAATGAGGATTTCCTTGATGAACACCTCTTCTTCATCCCCTCTGATGATCCTTAGTAGGGAAACCTCCTTGTCTACAGTCGTACACAGAAGTTTGGGTGTCTTCTCTATCACGATGATCATCGACACATTTTCCATCAAGCCCCTGCTACCTCCTCATCAAAGATATTCTTTATCGACGTGGGGTCGATAATATTCTTCAGTGATGTCTTACCATCGAAGAAGCCGACAAAGTCCTGAACTACTTCCTCAACGGTGCTTGCGGTGGTCACCTCTTTGGTATGTCCACTGCCCAGAAAATCATTCGAGCAGGGTACTTTTGGCCCACCTTGTTTCATGACTGCATCCACACTGTCAAGCGATGTGACAAATGCCAACTTTATCCAAACAAAGAACGAGTGCCACCAACACTTCTACATCTAGAAACCACATACATCCCCTTCTGTAAATGGGGCATACACTTCATGACTTGTCATCCTCCATCCATTAATGGACAAAAGTACATTGTCGTGGTAGTATATTACTTTACCAACTGGGCCGAAGCCATGCCCATAGTTAACAACACCGTTGACACAACAACACGTTTTGTCTTCAACCACGTCATTACTCGGTTCAGAGTCCCACTACAGTTAATATTTGATCATGGTAAACAATTTGAGAACGAGATCTTTATGGAACTCTCCTCAAAGTTAGGCTTCACTCATGAGTTTTCCTCCCCATACTACCCTCAGTCCAAGGGACAAGTTGAGGTTGTCATCAAAGTCCTCAAAACCATGCTACAATGTACCTTCAACAAACATAAGACCAACTGGCATAATATGTTGTTTTCCACTTTATGGGCTTATCGCACGGCAGTCAAAACTGCCACTAGTTTTACACCATTCCACCTCATCCATGGGATCGAAGCCACCCTCCCCATCGAGTGTGAAATCCCCACATTACGCACTACCATTGAGATATTACCTGACACTTATCCAATGGAGCAACGCCTATTGACCTTAGATTTTCTTGATGAAGATCGTCGATATTCATTACAACACAATGAGGAAGCTAAAAAATGGTCTAAAGCTACCTTTGACCACCATGTCAACCTTCTCTCATTCAACGAAGGTGATCTCATGTTAGACTATGATATCTCCCACGATACTCTTGTCCATGGGAAATTTGAGTCATTATGGCATGGACCCTTCATCGTCCAACACTACCTCAATAAAAGCACCTACATATTGGCCTTTCTAGAAGGCTACCCTCTCAAAGAACCTGTCAACGGGTTGTACTTAAAGAAATTTTGCACCTAAGCGTAGCCCCCTTACCTTAGGTTTCTATTTGTACAAATTTGTAGATTTTTTAGTCTTCTTTATTGCCACCACTCCTCACGTTTGATTTATAATCTGTGTTATTAACATATACATTATCCATCAGCCTACCACATCAGTTACGTTGACAGTGTGAGCCACGAGACCCAGAATCTCACTTCAGTCGCTTGGGCCCTCTATACCCCCTCACATATCCTGCTCCACTTCAGTGGCATATGTTTGGGCTCAACCACCAATAACCAAGCTGAATATGATTCCATCATCGGTATCCTCACCGAGGTGAGTCACCGCCACATTCATCACCTTAGCATTCTTTTAGATTCCCAGCTTGTCGTCCTACATCTCAACAGCATATATCATGTTCACAATCCTTGCCTCTTTCGAAAATACCTGCAGGTTAGACTCCTATCTGGAAAATTTGATTCCATCACATTTACACATATTCCAAGAAAACTGAATCAAGTATTGGATCACATGGATAACCTAGTATTAGATTTGAATTTATCACATTAAATACATAGCATCATACATTTGTCACATCACATAGAAAAAGACATCATACATAAAAAAATAAATCATAGAGACATGTATGATCAATATATATATCTATATATATATATATATATATATATATATCATGGAGGTCATCAGTGTTTACAAAAAATATACATTTACAATATCCCTTAGGCCCATGAATCCCCCCACCCCTATGAGTACAAAAATGGGTATCAAGTACCCTATACAAAAATGGTCTCCCAAGACCATACATACAATAATCAACACTCATGGTGCCCCCAGAGCACCCCCCAAGTCCTCTGTCATCTGGAGGTGCCCCACCAGCTGGGGGACCTCTAGGTCCTAGAGGCAGCCAACCAATCATTGTTTCCCCTGCCATTGTTTCTCGATGGATCAGGTTCCACCACTTTGTTGGTACTCCCACACACTGCTCCAGGACCTCCTCATCCTAGATGTGGGCCTACATGATCTCAGGCACACCCTATAGAACCCACTCGAAACGTCAGCACAGATCCTCCATCATGACCCCGACATCTCCCTGTGTCTCTCTCAATGGTCCAACACTAGTGTCATCTCACCACCACCTTTTTCCAACCCTCGGCTCTACCAGTGCCTATTGAGTTGGCCCCCATTGAGCTAGCTTCCCAAAGACCTCTGCCTCTCGTCCTCAGGTTCCCACATCTGAAAAACAACACCAAAGATAATACCAGCATCCAAATATATATATAATCAATGGTGTCTATCAAAATCACAAAACATAAGACTATAACACATACCTCGCTGGTCCCAGTCCTCCCCAAGAGGCAACACCATGTCTGGATCATGGAGGTAGTCCCTACCCACGTATGGATACCTCATAATAACCTGTGGCCTCTGGAGTCACACTCAAGCCACCATGGCCATGAAATAGTGGCCACCCTTCCTACCTCCATGTCAGGCCAACACATGCGCCCACCGCATCATTCACGACTCTCGTCACCCCGTAGGCTCTATCAAGATCCTCATGTGCAACAGAGGCACCCACTCTAAGAACCAGGCCACCAGAATGGACCTGAAAGAAAAGTCACCTGAGTCAGCTCGCCGACACTGGTTTAGTTGTCCCATCATTTTGGTGTGAAAAAGAACAACCCATGCAAAACAAGTCCCCATCTAGGACCTGGTCCACAACCCTCAACTTACCACCAGTGATCCGATGAGTAGCCAAGGATCCATAGATACTCACCACCATCACCGCAATACACTAAGTAAGAAGGTCATCAATGTCCTCAATGTGAATGACCGAACCCAACATAGGTCTCGGCCCAATACAATGGTGAGCCACCATGGTCTCCACCCGATCCTCCACATAAAGATGGGGCTCAATAAGCAGGGCCATCCCATAGAATGGGAGCCTCGTCAAGAAATATACATCCTCTGTCACAAAGAATGTCAACTACTCACTATAAAGCACTACAGATTAGTGCTCCACATCTTGATCAAATACTGAAGCAGGAACTCCTGCGACCGTATCAAAGGGAAATCGAAGAACTTGAGCAACCCATAGGATTCCAAGTGTCTCTATGTGCCTGAATTCTCCCTCACCGCCTCTCATAACCGGTCCCAGTCACGCTCTCTCCAATGGACCAACATCATTCTATATGAGTCTGTTGATCACTCGCATCCACATAGAAACATTTGATCATCCTCATCATCCATAAAAAAGGATAAAAATATCAAAAATTACAAACCCTTAGCCTTGCCCATAGTGTGTGCTTCCACCCAGACAAGTGCGCACCTGTTCTTTGCACAGTTGTGCACTAATGCATAGTTATATGATAAATATCCGCACATAAGTTTGCAACTATCAATAAGATAGGCATGCATAGCATGCATGCCTATCTTCCCAACCCTCACGCCCACATGCATGGTTGTGTCAAGCACAACCACGCATTATGTGAGGGAAACAAGATTATACCCGTGCACATATGCACATGTAATTCTCTTTCTCCCACACACTCGTGGCCCCCTATCCTTAAAACCCCCTGTACAACCCTCTGTACAACCCCTACCTACAAACTAGGAAATTCACAAAGTATGGGATGTTAGGAGCACTAACCTGTCTCTCGCCACTCCTGGATCGGTAGCCTCATGCTCCTGCAATATCAAAATATCCTCACGGCTATCTCATCAGTTCAACAAAAGTGATAGGTACAAATGAGGTGGCATTGTGGACCCACTAGCCATATATAGGCCCTTTTTCCCAACTTCCACACTCTGTTACAGGATCCCAGAGCCTTCATTTTCTGATCTACTCTCAGCCACGAGATCTTGGTCCTACCATCTACACATTCACATTCCCTGGGTCATCATCTGCACTTAGCCCCAAGGGAGCATTTTTCTCACATCACTTTCAGGCATGCGTGCTCACTTTCAATTTTATCAAATCGATATTATATGTTCTTTATCATCAGATATTGTCCACGTTAGGTATTTGGTCTTCATATGTGTAGGTACTTGTTTTGTAAGCTTACATACCCTTCAGGTATATGTTCGACACTAGCATGTAATTATTCCCTTTGTAAATCAATTGCATATCCCAGTCACACCCTATGACATTTACCTTTGGGGTCCCTACATCCGTCTCTATAGTATCTTTACCTCTGTTGCATTTGGGTACTACCAATCAGTAGCACTCTCCCCTACATGAGTTGTCCCATTCATATTTCCTTTTGGAAACTTGACACTCGTGCTGATTTCACCCCCTAGGGAGGGGAGTCATGATAGTCTTATGCACTTCCGAGAATGAACCACATACTTCTTCTCATCATCTTTCTAGCCTTCCCAATCGACTCCCAGGTCATATCATCTAGGTTCTATTGACTGCACCTCCATAGTTTCATTATCCCTCGATCTCATCCACCATTAGTTTTCCCATCTGCATATTGTCCTCCATCCATTTACCTAATACAGAAACCCACCCATGGGGCCCCCACCCTCCACCAGTTCTCTTTCACAACTTGCGCTCTCCATGGGCCAAGCCATATTTCACTGGGGCACCCATTTCTGTATCTTTATACTCAACCCAAATTATTCTTTATTTCTTTGGTAATTGTAAAAATCCTTTGTTTCCATCATATACATAGCTTTTTCGTCTTCATCCTTGATGACCTTCTTTCCCTGGAAAATCAACCCATGTCACCCTTGGTTGGGGCATCCACCTTTTTTTCACATTAACATCATTAACAAACCCCAAGTATTCCAAGACCATGTACCCACGATCTCTGAGTTTTCCCACTTTGCTAGCCTCTGGCACAATTTAACCCCAGATCTAGTCGTCCCCCTGACGCTAGATCCAATTTTATGGTTGTTTCCAATAATCATTCAACACCCCAACCAAGGGAAATATTGAGTCCCACAACATATTGACTTCATTCATGTTACCCATGAGTACCTGATATCACCTCTTACTCAGTGGATTTCATGAAGCCCTTTGCTTCTTGAAGTCACGTCTCCCCTCATGTCGACATCAACACAATTTCCAAAAGGGAATAAGTATCTTGACCCTCATTACCTTTACAATGAGGAATCTCGGACGACACAAAGAGAATCATCATTTCTCTCTAATAACTCTCATGTTACTATGAGTCTTACTATGTGACTATTGCAGTTGTTTCATACCAACCAAATACCTTTGAATTTGTTAGGCCATAAATTCATACAAGTCATCGACAATTCTTACAGTTTTCCTTGCCTCACTTCAGAGTTCATTCACCATTCATAACTGACATATGTCATTATCAACTGCCTCTGAGGGCACTACAGGTATCTACATCAACATGCATCTTCAGTTACAACCTCACATTTTGGTTTCATGACATGAGCATGGGGCATGTCTTCCTTGTTTGTACACATATTTTATTTTTTCTCCTTAGAGAAACGTTTGCATCCCAAAGTTTTCCTTCTCCCTCCAGTAGATCGCTCTTCCAGTTTCTCTCTTCACTCTTCCTTACAATGGCACTCTCATCAAAAGAAACATTGATGTATTTCGGCTATACGTATGCTCCTAACCTAACACATCAGGAGCATCTATTATCACTGAACAATTGTCTGCAACATTGCACACAATGGTTGAAGAAACACATCAATTCCAGTAGCAATTAGTCCACCTACAACAACAAATTCCATCAAAAGGAAAGAAGACTATATAATTGGGTCAAAAATCAAAGTGTGCAAATTCACCAAAGGAAGCACGTGCACAATACGTAGTATGTGCGGGCCAACACAGCCCTCAATGCGCACTATGTGAAAAATGCCTGATTGTCTATGAGAAAATACACTCGGTTCTATGAACGCAAATTTATGGATCTTGTCTCCACCTCAACCGATTCTAGTCCAACCCCCAACACGATATGACACTCATATCTGAGAGAAATCTAGCTTGGAGGTTGGTCAAGGGATAGAGGGTTCCCTAAAAGGCCCCTTGTTCACACTATGATCCAATTACATTTTTCCATGAATGGATGTTATAAATAAGAGCCATGGCTGTGCTAAGAAATCAAGATCTTCAAGGTATTGTTATGCTTCAAGAATTCTTCTTTGAGAATCCTCTTTTCTCTTTGAATCCTTCAAGAACCATTGCAATAGGCCATTCCACTCACCTATTGAGGGAATAGGCATTTTTTTTCTTCACCATTTGTCATTTCTTCCATTGTATGGAGAGAAGAGCTCTAAATTATTGAAATCAAGAGACCTCCCAATGAGGAATAGGGGACTCATAAGTCCCTTCCTTTCTCTATGGTATTTTTCCTACTAATCTATTGATCCATTGGTAGCAATATGTTGGTCATTGTTTTTCATGGTTCTATGTTTCTCAATATTTCTAACATTTATTTCTTAGTTGTTTTTAGTTTTATTTATTTTCTTTCATGTGTGTTTGGTTTGTCTAACCCACTCACAAACTTTTGTCTTGTTTAGCAGGCTTATCTAAACATTCAAGTGTTGTTGTTTTGCTCACCCAAGTGACAAAACCAACACAACATTCCCACCCACCTATATTTTTCCTCACCAACACTTCCCCTCTCCAAATGGCCACCACTCGCAACCAAGACCTCCAAACTTCCATCAATCAAGCCCATGTCTCCATCGAACATCTCACATCTCAAGTAGATTCTAACCATTCGCACATTGACAAATTAGATCTCAAATTTAACAGCATGGACACCAACCTCACAACCCAATTGACCTCCCTCCAGTCTGTTTTCAATCAATTGTTGAACCTACCTATGGGTCCTTCCTTATCAGACCAACCCGATGTTGTTGATTCCTCTCATTCTTCACATTTTCACTCCAACTTCTTTCATCGTGAACCCTCTCTTCCCCATGTAGAGGTCAATAAATTTGATGGCTCCAATCCTACAGGTTAGGTGACTCAAATGGATCATTATTTTTCTCTGCATGGTATTATCAATGAGTTGGCCAAACTTCGCTATGTTGTCCTCTAACTAGATCTTGAATGTTGGAAATGATGGAAATGGTGAAATTTTTTACGTCAAGGGCATATTTCATGGACCCGGTTTGTTGTTGAGCTCTATGACCACTTTGATATTGATACCCACTATCTTGGTCATTTGACCAAGTTGAAATAGTCAGACATAGTGGAAGACTTCATCACTTCTTTTGAGCATTTTTCCTTTAGAACATAGGGAATGTCAGATGTTTTCTTCCTTGAATGCTTTATCAGTGGTCTCAAGGATGAAATCTGATCCCAGGTTCTCATGGCATGTGCTCCAACTTGGTTGTAAGCTACTCAACATGCTAAAGAGGCCCAACAAGTTGTTTTTTCCCATAACCAAAAACCCCCTTTTGTTCCTCTCCCTCGACCCACTAATCCTGACCCCCCTGTCACTCCCCTCAAGGTCCAGAAACTAACTAGGGATGAAATGGTTGAATGCGAACTAAAGGGTATTTTCTATAATTGTGATGAAAAATATTTTTCGGGGAACAAGTGTATGGAACAAAAACTATTTATGGCCATTTCCGAAGATGTTCCTGAAGAGGATGTGACATTTCCCCTTGTTGAACAAGCCTCCCTTTCTGATGCCACCCAAGAGCCTTCCTAACGCTAGATCTCATTTTATGATTGCTACCAATCATCATTAAACACCCCAACCAAGGGCAGTATTGAGTCCCACAACATCTTGACTTCATTCATGTTACCCATCAGTACCAGATATAACCTCTTACTAAGTGGATTTCACAAAGCCCTTTTCTTCTTGGAGCCATGTCTCCCCTAATGTCGATGTTACACATTATTTTCGTCATCCCTATGGCCGTTAATGAATTAACCCTATATGTAGTCTTCAGAGGGGTCAGTGGCCTAAGTTCCTGAAGAAAGAAGGGAGAAGAACTTTTCTTGAGAAAAGAAGTTGCATTTTCCTTTATGAAAACCCTATTAAAGATGATTTTCGCATGCTACACTATGGCTAGGGTGAGAGAATGCCTGATTCTCGCAGGCTGCACCATAGTTGGTTTGCGAGAGGTTCACAAGTTTCTCTATAAGCAGGGTGCGAGAATTCTCATACGTGGGAAAACCAAGCATCTTCTCGATGCTTATAGAAGGAGAAACTTCCATGGTGAGGTGGCATCTAAATGGTTTGGATCTTACTCTCTTTCATGATTTGGTGGGATCATCCTAACCTCCTCACCTTATCCTCTTTAGCTTATAAAAGGAGAGGAGATCGCATGGAGAAGGTTAGCTTTGGAGCTTTTGAATTTGGAGCTTGGATTGGATTGAGCTTTGGAGATTGTTAGCTTGGCTAAATGAGCCACTTTGTCAAGATAGATTGTGAATATTATCAGATCGATGCTCTCAGAATTATTGGAGTGGAAGTGTGTGGGGAACGAAGGACAGTTGGAAGGGACATTACAACATCAAGGCCATGGTTGTAATCTATCTTTCACATTTAGTATGCTACAGTAATATGATTCTTTCCTATAAATCTTGTTGTGTTTTATTGTATGATTCCTTGATCACATACATAGGTTTATATTGAGTTTATGCTATTACTATCACTTTGGTTGGTTGCATTATTTTGTAGGTTCATCATTGTATGAGCGTTGAAATAGAGCTAGGATGGTGACGGTGAGAGGAAGCGACGTTTAAATGGTATGTCACCTATCCCTCTTTAGTAAGTAAATTAAATATTTAAAACTTAAGGAAAGCGTCATGTTATGGTGTGTTTTGTTCTAGATCTAGGTGGATCTAGGGAGATTAGTTAGTGTCCACACCTACCAATTTATTCAATAACAAAATTGGCAACTCCACTGGGGAACAGATTGTTTCCTAGTTAGTCTAGTTTTCCTTGCTTTGATTGCTTGTTTTTTGGTCTCTGAGTATGGGGGAGTTCCATCCAGACTCTTTGGATCTGAAAGTTCACTTAGAATCTTTGTCCTTTTTCCAAATTCCTTTTTATTACAAACATTCCCGCACTTCACCTATATACAGCCTACAAAAACGCTTGATTTTCGCACCCTAATGTTCAGTCCAGTGCAACCTTCTCGCACCATACCTGTGTCTAGACTAGGAAAATGCCTAATTTTCACACTGCACCTCACAACTAGGCTGCGAACTCATTTATAAAAAAAAATTGGATTGGGTCTTGTTATCTTTTGATGCCCAGTTTTGCTTTGATCAACTGGATTGAAATTTTGGAGGCTATATTGATCTGTTTACAGTCTGCTAGACATTCTTTGAGTTTCTTTTAGCCATCTCTGCTTTGTTTGGTTTTGAAGGATTAGTCTCTTGTTTTGAGTGTCTTTCCATTACAAAGCATGTGTTTTCTTTAGAATTGTTTAGGGAAAGATCAGATTTCTTCTGAATAGTTCGCTTTAAAAGAAAACTTTTAGTTTGGGTTTCTTTGTTTTAAGAAAGTCCATTATTGCTTTTAGTGAAATTTTTGAAACAAAAATATTTAATTTCTTGTGTTATATTAAATTGGGGGAATCCTTGCATTTGAAGTAGTGAAATTGCATGATTCTTGGCATTTAAAACTTAAGGAATCCAAATTCCCACATTGACAAATTAGATCACAAATTTAACAACATGGAAGCCAACCTCACAACCCAATTGACCTCCCTCCAGTCTATTGTCAATCAATTGTTGAACCACCCTATGGGTCCTTCCTCATCAGACTAGCCCGATGTTGTTGATTCCTCTGAGTATCTACATTTTCACTCCAACTTCTTTCATCTTGAACTTCGTCTTCCCTGTGTAGAGGTCAATAAATTTGATGGCTCCAATCCTATAGGTTGGGTCACTCAAATGGAGAATTATTTTTCTCTTCATGGTATTACTGATGAGTTGGCCAAACTTTGCTATGTTTTCCTCTATCTAGATCCTGAACGCTGGAAATGCTTGAAATGGCGAAAAAAATCAGGTCAGGGGTATATTTCCTGGACCCAGTTTGTTGTTGAGATCTATGCCCGCTTTGATACTGATACCAACTATCTCGGTCGTTTGACCAAGTTGAAATAGTCAGGCATAGTGGAAGACTTCATCACTACATTTGAGCATTTGGCCTTTCGAGCAAAGGGAATGTCAAATGCGTTCTTCTGTGAATGTTTTATCAGTGGTCTCAAGGATGAAATATGATCCCTGGTTCTCATGGCTTCCCTCCAACTTGGTTGGAAGCTACTCAACGTGCTAAAGAGGCCCAACAAGTTTCTTTTTCCCATGCCAAAAAACCACCTATTGTTCCTCTCCCTCGACCCACTAATCCTAACCACCCTGTCACTCCCATCAAGGTCCAAAAACTAACTAGGGATGAAATGGTTGAATGCCAACTGAAGGGTCTTTTCTATAATTGTGATGAAACATATTTTTCGGGGCACAAGTTTAAGAAACAAAAACTATTTATGGCCATTTATGAAGATGTTCCTGAAGAGGATGTGACAGTTCTCCTTGTTGAAGAACCCTCCCTTCTCGATGCCACCCAGGAGCCTGCTGACCCAACTGAAGTTGACCCAATTATTTCCTTTCATGCCTCACTATCTTCTCGACCCCACAAACACTCAATATCATTGGCTACATTAAGCACAGGAAGGTCATCATCCTTATTGATAGTGGTAGCACCCACAATTTTATTCATCGTCGCATTTCCCAGGAAACCAATTTCTATAATCGTGCTATCAATAATTTTCAAATCATGATAACCAATGGTGGGTCCATGAAATGTGGTGGGCGTTGTGAAAATGTTTGTCTTCAAATTGGACATTACCAACTGAAATCTCATATGTTTTCTATTGACATGGGATGTTGTGACATTGTGCTTGGTGTTGAATGGTCACACACTTTGGGTCCCATTCTTATGGATTTTAAGGAATTAACCATGCAATTCCAACAAGAAGGACAAAGGTATCAATTCCAAGGTCTCACAGTTGGTTCTCTTGAGATCATTAGTTCCCATCATATGGAAAATCTCCTCAATAAAGGCCACTCCGGTATCATTTCTCAACTCCATTCTATTCAAGACATTGAGGCACCCTCTGTGCATCCTGACCTCCAAGTTATCCTTTCCAAATATCAAGCTATTTTTTCCACCCCTCAGGGACTTCCTCCTTCTCGTGGTGTTCTCCCCTTGTTCCTAGAAGTCTTCCTCCCAATTTTCTCCCTTTTCGTCACCCCTTTTCTCAAAAGAATAAAATTGAGAAAATAGTGTAGGAATTGCTTCAAGTGGGTGTTATCTTCCCCAGTACTAGCCCTTATTATTCCCCTGTGGTCATGATACTTAAGAAATAAGGTACTTGGCGCATGTGTCCCAAATTTTGTGCCCTTATTAAGCTCACCATCAAGGACAAGTTCCCCATTCCTCTCATTGATGATCTCTTGGATGAGTTGAATGGTTCTCCATACTTCACTAAACTTGATTTGTGTTCTGGCTACCACGAGATACATATGCAAGAAGATAACATAACTAATACTAACTTTCAAACTCACGAGGGCCACCATGATTTTTTGTTCATGCCCTTTTTCTTATATAATTCCCCCTCCACATTCCAAACCCTCATGAATCATGTCTTATGTCCTTTTCTCTATCATTTTGTCTTAGTTTTCTTTGATGATATTCTCATTTATATTAAAACTTGGTAATCTCATCTTTCCCATGTGGATCAAATTCTCCATCTACTCTCAGAGCACCAACTTTTCCTCAAGCACTCTAAATGTGCCTTTGGAGCCTCAGAAGTAGAGTACTTAGGTCATATTGTTGGAAAGTGTTAAGCCCTAATATTGGCTCATTACCCCTTAATTGGGGAATACTACATTAGTAATGTTATTTTATTTATGTCATCTTTATTCCATTAGTTGTAATTATACCTCCTAGTCTCCTATATATACCAAGGAGACATTTTCATTTGGAATCATCTTGGAATTGTACATTTATGTGGGCATAAGGAGGTTGCCCCCTCAAAGAGGCTTATTATCTAAATTTATCTCTTTTTCAAGGCGTTGAGTACTTATTCTGAGGTTTTTCTATGCTACATTGATATTTGGTTCTTAACATATTGTATCAGAGCTCAAGGTCTTGGGGTTTCGCTGCTACATATGAGACACCATGGAATTTTTGCTATAACTTTTTTTCTACAATGTTTCAAAAGGAACGTCTTGGAGAATATTTAGTAGATGGATCAAGGTATGTTGGGTTAAAATTTTAGCGCCTAAGGCCTTATAATTTCGGATATATAGTCTGTGCAAGATAGGGTTATGGAATCATCCTGAACTGAGTCATTGCAGAATTTTCGCTATAAAAATTTTTCTGTAAAGTTTCAAAACCTGAAATCCAGAGGATATTCACAGAAATTAATAAGGTATCTATGGTAAAAATTTCAGCTTTTGGGTCGTCTTAAAGTTATATATACACCCTATGGAAGATAGGGTATTTGACTAGTCTCAAGAAGGTGGTCCAAGTAAAACAATCATAACTTCTTCCTAGAGTATCCAAATTGAGTGAGACTGGTTGCATTGGATAGTGGAAAGTTTCTAGTATTTTTGGTACAAGTTTCATAATTTTATAACAATTATTTTGTGTGGGGCACGCTATACAAGTGACATATCCTGGAAAGGCCAAACATCAACAAGTTGTGGGGAAGTTACCGTAAATTCCACTTGGCACATCCAATTTTGATCAGACCTATGGCATTGCAGACAAGAAATATCATAGAACTAAAAAAATTAAAGTTCATACCTAGAAGGGACGAAAATTTGGAGATACAGCAGAAGAAATATTGTCTAGCAGGACCACCTCAAAATCAAGGTTCAAAAGTGATACTTGGCCAACATGCCACCCAAAAAGGGAACTTCTACACCAAATAAGCCTCCAGATAATCCTACATGGACTCTTGATGAAGGTGAAGAAATGCGTAGGGACATAAATGATTTACAAA
>ML778803.1:72431-125176 GCA_009831015.1 Picea engelmannii | reverse complement strand
TCATAATAGAGAGGACACCTGAAAGTGAAAATGTATCCCATGAAATTCATGATGAGGACACAAGGAAGGTGAATCAAGAATGGAGAAATTCCAACTTTGGGTTGAAGACCAACCACGTTCCTAAGATCGATATGAGGAAGTTTGATGGCATGGACCCAATCACATGGATACTTCAAATGGAGAAATTCTTTGATCTACATAATCTGCCACATACACAAAGGTACAAATTGCTTCTTTATATTTAGAACCCAATCAATTTGTATGGTATCGATGGATTTGTTATCGCAAATCACTCGCCACTTGGACAATTTTCACGGAAGAAATGATAGCACACTATGAGGATACAAGGAGCAATACCTTCTTTAGTTAATTGATAAATCTCAAGCAAAAGGGTTTAGTTATAGAGCACATTGAGAACTTCCAAAGATTGAATATAAAGGTAACATATATTCCAGATGAGCACTTGATTGATGTATTCATAGGAAATTTAAAGAATAACATTCAACATGAGGTTCTCCTTTGGGAACCCAAATCATTGGAGAATGCATTTAAGGTGGCAAGAAATGTTGAAAGTAAAAATATGGATATGGCTACTAGAATGACCAATCCCAACATCTATAGAGAGAATAATGCTCCTTCTTCTAAAACACCTCAACCTACAAGGTTGACACCTCAACAATTGGAGGAAATAAAAGCAAAAGGTTTATGCTTTAATTGTGACAGCAAGTATAGTAAGGGACATAAGTGTGGTGAGAAGAAATTATTCTACATAGATTGTGAAGAGGAAGAAGAAAAAGAACAAGAACCATCTCAAGATGAAAACGTAGAAGAAATTTAATAGTCCTCCTGTATCGTGTAATGCATTCACTGGAATTAGCACTCCTCAAACCCTCAAGATCGAAGGATACATCAAAAATAAAAAGGTAATAGTCCTAATTTATTCTAGCAGTACTCATAATTTCATTCACTATAAATTAGCCGAATATCTCAATTGCTTTGTATATCCAGTGCTAGAGTTTCAAGTAATGATTGTAGATGGAGGAAATATCAATTTCTTAGGAAAATGCAATAAGATCAATATTACTATGGGGGAATATGTAATGAATAGTTCAATCATTGCTATACCCATGGGTGGTGCTGATGTTGTACTAGGAATCCAATGGTTACAATCATTAGGAACATTGGATTTTATTTTTCAAGAACTTTTCATGAAATTTTCATTGGAAGGAAAATAAATTGAGTTAAGAGGTATCACAGAGAAACTCGGTAAGGTGATAAGCTCTAATGGCATGACAAAATTATTGAAAAAGGAGCATCAAGGCGTTATTGAACAACTATGCTCACTAGATATTCAAACATCTAAGCCATCTATTCTTCAATATATCCAAGGGATCATTGATAAGCATTCCAAAGTATTTGAAGATATTCCCAAAGGTCTTCCACCCACTCGAAATCATGATCATGAAATTAACCTAATTTCTGGGAGTGTTCCTCCTAACATCAGGCCATACAGATACCCTTATGCCCAGAAGAGTGAAATTGGGTGCATGGTTGAAGAAATGTTAGAGGATGGCATTATTAGACCTAACCAAAGTTCTAACTCTGCACCAGTGGTAATGGTATGTA
Source organism: Picea engelmannii (assembly GCA_009831015.1). NCBI lineage: Eukaryota > Viridiplantae > Streptophyta > Pinopsida > Pinales > Pinaceae > Picea > Picea engelmannii. The sequence continues at coordinate 123,550 of ML778803.1, read as the reverse complement.
AGAAAGATAGTTCATGGCATATGTGTCCAGATTATAGAGAGATCAACAAGATCACTATTAAAGATAAGTTTCCTATTCCCGTCATTGATGAATTTTTAGATGAACTACATGGAGCAATCTATTTCACAAAATTGGATCTTCATTCAGGGTATCATCATATTAGAATGAAGAAAAAAGATATCCCAAAAACATCATTTCGAACTCATGAAGGCCATTATGAATTTTTGGTCATGCCTTTTGACCTTATAAATGAACCTTCCACATTCCAAGGGTTGATGAATTCCATTTTCAAGCCCTTCCTTCGAAAATTTGTGGTAGTATTTTTTGATGATATACTAATCTATAGCAAGTCTTGGGAGGATCATGTGTGACATGTTGACAAGGTGATACAACTACTAAAGGAGCAACAACTATATGCCAAACCATCCAAATGTTTCTTTGGAGTGAAGGAGGTAGAGTATTTGGGTCATATTGTATCTCAATAAGGTGTTAAGGTATACCCTAACAAGATTAAGGCCATGATGGACTGGCCGATTCCCAAAACATTCAAGAATCTTAGAGGATTTTTGGGTTTGACAGGTTATTACCACAAGTTTGTTCGGCACTATGAAAGAATAGCAGCACCTTTAATGGCACTAACTAAGAAGGATGCTTTTTCATGGACTCCAAAGGAAACTAAATCTTTTGAACAACTTAAAGAGGTGATGTGAAAAGCTCCCGTCTTTACCACTCTAGACTTCACAAAAACCTTTATTGTGGAATGTGATTCCTCGGGAAATGGAATTGGTGATGTCCTAATGCAAGAAGGAAGGCCCCTGGATTTTGAAAGTCAACCGCTCAAGGGAAAGGACTTACACAAACCCATTTATGATAAGGAAATGATGGAAATACTACATGCATTGAAGAAATGGCGTCCTTACCTAATAGGTAGGCACTTCAAGGTCAAAACAGATCATGATAGTCTTAAATACTTCTTGGAACAAAGACTATCTTCAGAAGAACAACAAAAATGGGTAACCAAGATATTGGGTTATGATTTTGAAATCATCTATAAAAAGGGGAAGAAAAATGTTGTGGAAGATGCACTCTCAAGAAAGGATGAAGATGTTGAGGCCTTTCTCTGTGCTATATCAATCATCCAACCTGATTGGATAATAGAAACAAGGGATGAATGGAAGAATGATGAAAACGTGTGGACTCTCATTCAAAGGTTGCAGCAGGATTCCAGTGCATCAGATACATTCACATGGAAAAATGATTCACTATGGTACAAAGATCGCTTATATTTATGTAAGAACTCCCACCTCAAACAAAAGGTATTATTGGAATTTCACAGCTCTCCAGTAGGAGGGCACTCGATATTTTTGAAAACCTACAATAGAGTCAAAAAAGATTTTTTTTGGGATGTCCTTAAAATTGATGTTCAAAGGTTTGTGGCAGAATGTTTGGTTTTCCAACAAAATAAGGTGGAGACAAATAAGACCCCAGGTCCTTTACAACCATTAGCCATCCCAAGACATCGTTGGGAGGAGGTTACCATGGATTTCATCACAGGGTTACCAAAGTCTAAAGGAAAGAGTGTCATCATGGTGATTGTTGATAGACTGACCAAGTACACACACTTTTGTCCACTCTCTCATCCCTTCAAAGCTAGTACAGTTGCCACCGCATTCATGGAGACAGTTCAAAAGATACATGGCAGCCCAAATATTATTGTAAGTGACAGAGATCCCATCTTCATTGGACATTTTTGGACATAATTATTTTCTTGTTTGGGTACTCAATTGGCTCATAGCTCATCCTATCATCCTCAATCTGATGGACATTTTAAACCTAGATAGTGAACAAATGTCTGGAAGGATACCTTTGTTTCTTTGTCTCTGATAAACAAACACAATGGTTCAAATGGTTACCCTTGGAAGAAATGTGGTATAACACTTCCTTTCATACTGCAACAAAAATGACACCATTTATGGCACTCTATGGATACCACTCTCCATCCATAACTTCTTCTCTAAAAGAAAAATCTAAGGTTCAAGAAGTGGAAGATCACATCGAGCATCAACAACAAGTTCTCCAAATCTTAAAGGACAACCTGACCATGGCACAAAATCGCATGAAACAACAAGCAAATCAACATCATAGTGAAAGAAGTTTTGAAGTAGGGGATTGGGTGTTTTTAAGACTACAACCATACAAACATATGTCCCTCAAGAAAGAAAAAAAGGATAATAAATTATCACCAAAGTACTATGGCCCTTATAAGGTGTTGCAAGAGATTGGTACTATGGCATACAAATTGGAGTTGCCTGCATCTTCACGAGTACACCCAGTTTTCCATGTTTCATGCCTAAAGAAGGTTATAGTCGACAAGATCCCAGTTCAAACTATATTTCCAGAACTTGACAAGGAAGGAAAAATCATATTGGAGCCTAAAGCCATCACTGACACAAGACCTCACCAGCTGAGGAATAGATCCATTTCAGAGTATCTCATTAAATGGAGGAAACTACCGACTGAAGATTCCACTTGGGAAGATGAGTGTTTCATACATAAGCATCCAGAGTTACTCAAGCTTTGCTGACAACACTTGTCTCAAGGGGAGGGACATGTTAAGCCCTAATAGTGGCTCATTACTCCTTAATTGGGTCATCTTACATTAGTAATGTTATTTTATTTATGTCGGCTTTATTCCATTAGTTGTAATTATAGCTCCTAGTCTCCTATATATACCGAGGACACATTTTCATTTGGAATCATCTTGGAATTGTACATTTATGTGGGAATAAGGAGGTTGGCCCCCTCAAAGAGTCTTATTATCTAAATTTCTCTCTTTTTCAAGGCATTGAGAACTTATTCTAAGGGTTTTCTATGCTACATTGATATTTGGTTCTTAACAGAAAGGTTGGTGTTTGGGTGCATCCTAAAAAGATTTAAGAAATGCAGGATTGGACTCTCCCAAAGACTATCAAAAGCTTGTGTGGTTTTTTGTGTTTAACTGACTATTATCACAAGTTTGTTCGAAATTATGGGAAGATTGCGGCCCCTTTCAATGCTCTCCTTAAAAATAATTCTTTCACTTGTACTCTCGCAGTGGATCGGGATTTTCAAGATTTGAAGGCAGCTATGTGTACTACTCTGGTCTTGGCCCTTCCTGATTTCACAAAAACATTTGTCCTTGAATGTGATGCCTCAAGAAGAGGAATTAGAGTTGTCCTTATGAAAGAGGGCAGACCTTTGGCCTTTACTAGCAAACAATTGTCTGAACGCCATTTGGGCCAATCAATCTATGAAAAGGAAATGTTGTCTATTCAACATACAGTGGATCTCTATAACCCTTATCTCTTGGGGCAACGCTTCCAAATTAAGGCAGATCATCAAAGCCTCAAGTATTTTATGGAGCAATGACCTTCCTCCCCAGAGAAGCAAAAATGGGTTATTAACCTCTTTGTTTATGATTATGATATCATTTACAAGAAAGGAAAATAAAATGTGGTTGTTGATGCTCTTTCTTGAATATATGAAGATGAAAGGTCCCTTTTTTTCTCTCTCCTTCATTGTACCAGATTTAATCCCAGATGTGCGCCAAGAATGGCTTCATGATCCTTAAATATCGCATATGATCCAAAAATTGAAATCCAGCTCTCGAGTTTCCCTAGGGTACTCTTGGCACAATGATCAACTTCACTACAAATGTCGTTTGTATTTAAGTAAATAGTCACAACTTAAAGCCACGGTTCTTTATGAGCTTCATGCTACTCCCACAGTTGGGCATTCAAGGTTTACCAAAACCTATGACTGGGTCAAACATTTTTTTTCTGGGATGGTATGAAAAAGGACATTTGCACTTTTGTAGAAGAATGTGATATTTTTCAATGCAACAAAGGAGAAACAATCAAACCTCCTGCACACTCCAACTGCTTCCGATTCCACCCGTTAGTTGGAGGTACATCTCTATGGATTTTATTGTGGGATTACCTAAATCAAGAAATAATTATGTCATCATGGTGGTTGTGGATCGTCTTTCCAAGTATGCTCACTTATGTTCTCTTCAACACCCATTTACCACATCAACGATGGCTCAACTTTTCATGGATCATATCTTCAAGCTTCATGGCATGCCTCATTCTATTGTTTTTGATTGAGATCCAACTTTCACTAGAAATTTTTGGCACAAACTATTCAGACTCCAAGGCACCCAATTGCATCTCAGCGCCACCTATCATCCCCATACAGATGGTCAAACGGAAGTTGTCAATAAGTGTTTGGAGACTTATTTGAGGTGTTTTTCCTCTGAAAGGTAAAATCAATGGGCTCAATGGTTACCATTAGTTGAATGGTGGTGAAACTCTTCTTACCATACAACTACTCGTATGACTGCTTTTGAAGTAGTATATGGTCAAAAGCCACCTTCAGTTCTCTCCTACATGTCAGGTGTATCGAAGGTCAAGGCGGTTGACCAGACACTTATAGTTTGGAAGGCTATTATTCGTACCCTCAAAAAAAAATTGGTAATGGCTCATAATAGCATGAAGAAACAAGGTGATCAAGGTCACTCAAAATGACAATTTGCTAAAGGAGACGAGGTATTTCTTCGGCTGCAACCTTATAAGAAAACTTCACTCAAGGACGAACATTGTCATAAACTAGCACCCAAAGTTTGTGGTCCTCATATAGTTCTCAAGCGCATTGAGAAGGTGGCCTATAAGTTATCTTTACCCAATCATTCTAAGCTCCATCATGTTTTTCATGTATCTTGATTAAAGAAGTTGATTGGAACTAAGTGACAAACTCAAACTAGCCTTCCCAAGTTGGATGAAGAAGGATCCATCTGGTTGCAGCCACAAGCAGTTTTAGACCAGCGAGATTGTCATCTTCATCAGTGTACCATCAAGGAAGTGTTAGTTCAGTGGAAATATACAACTCTAGTAGATGCCACTTGGGAGCCCACTAACATTCTGCAACAATTTCCTCATCTCAAGCTTTGAGGACAAGGTCGATTCTAAGGGGGGGATCTTGTTAGGGACCCAACCTACCTAAGCCCTCAAGTTGGTAGAATACTATATTTCCATTTAATAAAGGTCAATATTAATAAGGCCTAGCCATAAGGAGGAATAATTCAAATGTAAGAATGCCTAATAGAAGCTTTTGCTTCTAGAAGGATCTTCCTCTAGATTGTTCTTTTGGACAGAGAGATTTAGTATAAATAGGAATAGACAGTATGAGAAGTTTTGTATTGGATATTATTGTAATAGAGCTCTTCTCTGTTGGAGGTTTCCCCCTCGAAGAGGAAAGTGAACATTTCTCTTAGAAATCAAAGTTCTCTTTCTGGTGTTATTCTGGTATAATTTTGATATTATTGTGGTGTTGTTCTGGTTATATCATTGTTTATCTTCCATTTATAGATAATTATTTATATTATGCATACTATTTTATATATGTAATATTACGTTAACATGCACCTCCCCTTCATACAATTGTTTTTTGCAATCCTTGAATAATTATGGATGCTTCTGTATAAAAGACTCATTTTCCCAAGTGGAATCTTTAGGAGGTAGTTTCCTCCACTTAATGAGATACTCTGAAATGGATCTATTTCTCAGCTAGAGAATTCTTGTGCCAGTGATAGCTTCGGGCTCCAATATGATTTTCCCTTCCTCATCAATTTATGGAAATATAGTTTGAACTGGGATCTTGTCACCTATAACCTTCTTTAAGCATGAAACTTGGAAAACTAGGTGTACTCGTGAAGATGAAGGAAACTCCAATTTGTATTCCATAGTACCAATATTTTGCAACACCTTATAAGGTCAATAGTACTTTGGTGATAATTTATTATCCTTCTTAGCCCTCTTGAGGGGCATCTGTTTGTATCGTTGTAGTCTTAAAAACACCCAATCCCCTACTTCAAAACTTCTTTCACTACGATGTTGATTTGCTTGTTGTTTCATGCGACTATGTGCCATGACCAGGTTGTCCTTTAATATTTGGATAACTTTTTGTTGATGCTCAATGTGATCTTCCACTGCCTGAACCTTGTATTTTTATTTTAGATAAGAAGTGATGGAAGGTGGGTGGTATCCATAGAGTGCCATAAATGGTGTCATTTTTGTTGCAGTATTAAAGGAAGTGTTATACCACCATTCCGCTAAGGGTACCCATTTGAACCATTGTGTTTGTTTATCAGTGACAAAGAAACAAAGGTTTCTTTATAGACATTTGTTCACTGTATCGACTTTTCCATCATATTAAGGATGATAGGATGCGTTATGAATCAATTGAGTACCCAAACAAGAAAATAATTATGTCCAAAAATGTCCAGTGAAGATGGGATCTCTGTCACTTACAATAATCTTTGGGATTCCATGTAGGTTTTGAGTTGTCTCAATGAATGCAGTGGAAATTGTACTATCTTTGAAGGGATGAGAGAGTGCACAAAAGTGTGTGTACTTGGTCAGTCTATCAACAATCACCATGATGACACTCTTTCCTTCAGACTTCGGTAACCCTGTGATGAAATCCATGGAAACCTCCTCCCAATGTTGAATTGGGATGGATAATGGTTGTAAAAGACCTAGGGTCTTAATTGTTTCCACCTTATTTTGTTGGAAAACCAAACATTCATCCACAAACCTTTGAATATAAGTTTTAAGGCCATCCCAAAAACATTCCTTCTTGACCCTATGGTAGGTTTTCAAAAATCTCGAGTACCATCTTACTGGAGAGGTGTGCAATTCTTATAGTACCTTTTGTTTGAGTTGGGAGTTCTTACATAAATATAAGCGATATTTGTACCATAGTGAATCTCTTTTCCATGTAAATGTCTCTGATGCATTGGAATCCTGCTGCAAAGTTTGAATGAGAGTCCACATGTTTTCGCCATTCTTCCATTCATTCCTCGCTTCTATTATCTAATTAGGTTGGATGATCGAGATAGCATAGAGAAAGGCCTCAACATATTCATCCTTTCTTGAGAGTGCATCTACCACAACATTTTTCTTCCCTTTTCTATAGATTATTTCAAAATCATAACCCAATATCTTGGTCACCCATTTTTGTTGTTCTTCTAAAGATAGTCTTTGTTCCAAGAAGTATTTAAGACTATCATTATCTGTTTTGACCTTGAAGTGCCTACCTATTAGGTAAGGGCGCCATTTATTCAATGCATGTAGTATTTCCATCATTTCCTTCTCATAAATGGGTTTGTGTAAGTCCTTTCCCTTGAGTGGATGACTTTCAAAAGCAAGGGGCCTTCCTTCTTGCATTATAACAACACCAATGTCATTTACCATGGCATCACATTTCGCAATAAAGGTTTTTGTGAAGTCTGGTGTGGTCAAGATAGGAGCTTTGTACATGGCCTCTTTAAGTTGTTCAAAAGCTTGAGTTTCCATTGGAGTCCATGAAAATGCATCCTTCTTATTTAACATCATTAAAGGTGTTATTTGTCTTCCATAGTTCTAAACAAACTTGCAGTAGTAACCTGTGAAACCCAAAAATCCTCTAAGATTATTCAATTTTTTGGGAATCGGCCAATCCATCATGGCCTTAATATTGTTAGGGTATACCTTGACACCTTCAAGAGATATAATATGAACCAAATATTCTACCTCCTTCACCCCAAAGAATCATTTGGATGGTTTGGCATATAGTTTTTGCTCCTTTAGTAGTTGTAGCACCTTGTCAACATATCGCACATGATCCTCCTAAGACTTGCTATATATTAGTATATCATCAAAAAATACTAACACAAATTTTCGAAGGAAGGGATTGAAAATGGAATTCATCAACCCTTGGAATGTAGAAGGTGCATTTGTAAGGCCAAAAGGCATGACCAAAAATTCATAATGGCCTTCATGAGTTCAGAATGTTGTTTTTTGGATATATGCTTCCTTCATTCTAATCTGATGATACCCTGAAAGAATATCCAACTTTTTTTAAATATATTTCTCCATGTAGTTCATCTAACAATTCATCAATGAAGGGAATGGAAAACTTATCTTTAATATTGATCTTGTTGAGATCTCTATAATCTGGAAACATACGCCATGAGCCATGTTTCTTGAGTACCATTACCATCGGTGCAGAGTAAGAACTTTGGCTAGGTCTAATAATGTCATCCTATAACATTTCTTCAACCATATGCTCAATTTCACTCCTCTCGGCATAAGGGTATCTGTTAGGCTTGATGTTCGGAGGAACACTCCTAGGAATTAGGTGAATATCATGATCATGATTTCAAGTGGGTGGAAGACGTTTGGGAATATATTCAAATACTTTGGAATGCTTATCAATGATCCCTTGGAGATTTAGGGGAATATATGGCTTAGATGTTTGAACATCTAGTGAGAATATTTGTGCAATTACACCCTAATGCCCCTTTTTCAATAATTTTGTCATGCCATTAAAGATTATCACCTTACTAGGTTTCCCTATGATACCTCTTAACTCAATTTCTTTTCCTTCCAATGAAAATTTCATGAAAAGTTCTTGAAAATTAAAAGCCATTGTTCCTAATGGTTGTAACCATTGGATTCCTAGTATGACATCAACACCACCCATGGGTTTAGAAATAATTGGACTATTCACTACATATTCCCCCATAGTAAGATTGATCTTATTGCATTTTCCTAAGCAATTGATAGTTCCTCCATCAACAATCATTACTTGAAACTCTGGCACTCAATATACAAAGCAATTGAGAGATTTGACTAATTTATAGTGAATGAAATTATGAGTACGACCAGAATCACTTAGGACTATTACCTATTTTTTTTATATATATCCTTCAATCTTGAGGGTTTGAGGAGTGCTACTTCCAGCCAATGCATTACATGATATCGTGGGAGTCAACTCTTCAGAAGAAATCACTTCTACATTTTCATCTTGAGATGTTTCTTGTTCTTGTTCTTCTTCCTTATCACAATCTATGTAGAATAATTTATTCTCGCAACACTTATGTCCCTTACTGTACTTGTTGTCAAAATTAAAGCATAAACCTTTTTCTTTTCTTTCCTCCAATTGTTGAGGTGTCAACCTTGTAGGTTGAGGTGTTTTAGAAGAAGGAACATTATTCTCTCGATAGATGTTAGGAGTGGTCCTTCTAATATCCATAGCCATATTTTTACTTTCTACATTTATTGCAACTCTAAATGCATTCTCCAATGATTTGGGTTCCCAAAGGAGAACCTCATGTTGAATGTTATCCCTTAAATTTCTTATGAACACATCAATCAAGTGCTCATCTAGAATATTTGTTACCTTTATATTAAATCTTTGGAAGTTCTCAATGTGCTCTGTAGCTGAACCCTTTTTCTTGAGATTTATCAATTGGCTAAATAAGGTATTTCTCCTTGTGTCCTCATAGTGTGTTATCATTTCTTCTGTGAAAATTGTCCAAGTGACGAGTGATTTGCGAGAAATCGATACCACAAAAATTGATTGGGTTCTAAATATAAAGAAACAATTCATACCTTTTGTGTATGTGGCACATAATGTAGATCAAAGAATCGCTCCATCTGAAGTATTCATGTGATTGTGTCCTTGCCATCAAACTTACTCATATCGATCTTAGGAAAGTGGTTGGTCTTCAACCCAAAGTTGGATTTTATCCATTCTTGATTCATCTTCCTTGTGTCGTCATCATGAATTTCATGGGATACATTTTCACTTTCAGGTGTCCTCTCTATTAGGTAATTTTTCAATCCTTCCATGATCTCCCTTTTTAAACCATCCATCATCCCTTGTAGTTCATATTTTGTTATTGTCTTCTTTTCTAAATCATTTATGTCCCTACACATTTCTTCACCTTCATCAAGAGTCCAAGTAGGAATGTTTGAAGGATTATTTGTTGTAGAAGTTCCCTTTTTTGGTGGCATGTTGTCCAAGTATCACTTTTAAACCTTTATTTTTATGTGGTTCTGCTAGACGATCTTTCCTCTGTTGTATCTCCAAAATTTCGGTCCTTCTGGGTATGAAAATTTATTTTTTGTAGTTCTCTGATATTTCTTCTCTGCAATGCCACAAGTCTGATCAAAATTGGATGTGCCAAGTGGAATTTATGGTAACTTCCCCACAAATTTCTTATTTTTGGCCTTTCCCAGAGATCTCACTTGTATAGAGTGCCCCGCACAAAATAATTGATATAAAATTCTGAAAATTGTACCAGAAATACTACTGATTGTTCACTATCCAATACAACTAGTCTCATGCAATTTGGATACTCTAGGAATAATTTATTATTTTTTTTACCCGGAACACCTGATTGAGACTGGTCAATAGGACTAGTTAGATACCCTATCTTCCACAGGGTGTATCTACAAATGTACGATCACCCAAAAGCTGAAATTTTTATCACAGATACCTTGATAATTTCTATGAATATCCTCCATATTTCAGTTTCTGAAACGTTACATAAAAATTTGATAGGTAAAATTTCGCGATGACTAAATTTGGGATGATTCCAGAACCCTATCTTACATAGGCTATATCTTTGAAAGTATAAGGCATCAAGAGCTTAAATTTGAACCAAATGTACCTTGATCCCAAGGTGTCTCAGAAAATTCCAAGGTGTCTTAGATGTAGTAGAGAAACCCTAAGACCTTGAGCTCCGATACCAAATGTTAGGAACCAAATACCAAGATAGCATAGAAAAACATCAGAATAAGTACTAAACGCCTTGAAAAAGAGATAATTCCAGGTAATAAGTCTCTTTGAGGGGGAAACCTCCTTATACACCACATAGATTTCTCAATACAAGATGATTCCAAATGAAAAGGTCTACTTGGTATATATAGGAGACTAGGAGATACAATTACAACTAATGGACCCAAGTCGACATAAATAAAATAACATTATTAATGTAATATGCCCTAATTAAGGAGTAATGTGCCACTATTTAGGGCTTAGCAATCACCATAATATGTACATAAACTTGTAGCATACCATGCATCAACCATGTACTAGAACTTGTAGCATACCATATGCCAAGTATCCAGGATGTGTCAATGTCTCAAAAATGTGCCTCAAGTATCTGATAACATCACCATGACATATACCAAACTAGATACCAAGATATCCAAGATATACTTTTAACAATGTATCATATAATCACAAAGTTGTCCCATATCATATACCATCATCATCAAGACATGCCTCAAGAATGTACCATAAACATAACCCTCAATAACACATGTAAATAATACCTTTGATCCTGTAGTAGACTTGATACACAAAATTACATACTTGTAGCTCTTCCTCAACTTCGACAACAAGAGAATATTTTTGTTCTAAGACTTTTGCGACCATTGTTGCGATGAGATAGTTCATATATCATAATATTTTTCCTGATGATGGACCATACTGGTTTGGTCCAAAACGTTGAATATGAAAAAAACTATGCGATGAATCCGAAAGAACTATCTCATCATCAACAAGAGAATAGCATCTTCATCAAACTTTACCTCAGTTTCACAAAACTAGTTTTGGATTATTCACAAACCCTAACTTTTAACAAGAATAACTATGTACCTGTAATGAATAAATTTCTGAAATTGTAACCATATATACAATAATATTATTCCTACATATCCTCAAAATTTCAGGGTCCAAAACTTCTAAGAACATAACTTATACCGCAAATGGAAAACATTCCTGAATTTTATCCTATTCTGGAGAGTGGAGTTGTACAGCATGCCACACACTAAATATTTGATATCTAATTCTAAAATAGGAAAAAAAAAGATACCAAATACTGTTATATTTTCACTAAAATTGGTCTCATAGAATTTTTATCCTCTATGAAGAAGTTATGATTGTTTTACCAGGAACACATGTTTAAGACTAGTTTTAGGACTAATCAAACACTCTATTTTTAAATGAGTGTATCTCAAACAATACAATGACCCAGAAGCTGAAATTTTTACCACAGGTATCTTGACATGTCTTATCAATCCCCTCTAATTTTTACTATATTAATCATTCTATAAAATACGTTATATAAAAAATGGTAACATGACCTTTAAATAACATACCTTAGAACACATCATCACAAGACTTCATCCTCCCTTGGAATTTCTCCCTTATTCACTTCATCTTCCCTTTGAAATTTTCCTCAAATCTCCTTGGTTACCTAAGATAAGAATCACTTACTCACATAGAATATATTCAATAGAATGTGTGTGAATTTTTTTATGAGTGACTTCTTGAGGTGCATTTATACTTTTTCTAAGTAACCTCTTCTCTTAACTTTAGGGCTTCTTCAAATTTCTTGTTACAACCAATTTACCCTTTCATTAATGACTTACCACCAATTAGGGGCTTATTAACCATATTGCAACCAATTAGGGGCTTCTTAACCCATCTTTGCGGAATCCAACTTCATGACCTCATAACTCCTCAACCATGAGGAACTACGTGATGTTCCACCTACTGTTGGAAACTGCATGATAAGGACTATCCATCTGTGAGTGTGTTACCTACATTTACAGTTTCCTTAATTTTCTTATTACTCAAACAAATTTTGGATTCATGACCATGCTTATGGGTTTCTTGTAGACTTGTTCAAAGTCTCTTCCTGTGAGGGCCATTCCTATAGTCATTCCATAAGGGGAACACTTTGGAGACTTCTTCAATCATACCCAATACTTCTAGAGGATTCTACACTTCATCTAATGTTGGCAGCAATGACAATCAATCTTCCAACAATATCCCCCTTTGGCATTGATGGCAACACTCATGCTCCCCCTACGACCAATACTCCCCCTGTGTGCATGCTTTTGTTCTTACTCCCCCATAGACATCAACGACAAAGGGTAACTCCCCCTCACAAACTACTTCTGGAATTTCTCTATTACGGTGTTTATTTTCCATTGGTGCTTCCTAATGAAGTAAACTTTTGACATATATAAAAACATTCATATTAATATTCATTTAATGTATCTGCATAGATGATTTCTCTTCCCTTGTATTCTGGGCGAAAAAACATGTAGGTCATTGCGGAGTAGAAACTATTCCAAGTTTTTTTCGAAGATACGCAATTGTCTCTCCTAGGAGAGGTTTAGTCAAAATATTTGCAATATGTTCCTTTGTCCCAATGTACTCTACCTTGATATTCATTTTTGTAACCTATTACCGTAGAAAGTGAAACTGGATCGGAATATGTTTGGTCTTGGAATCCATCACTGGATTCTTGGATATATTGATAACACTAGTGTTTTCACTGAATATTTAAATGGGCTCATCATACTTAACTTGTAAATCTTGCATGATTTGCTTCATCCAAAGGTATCGAGTACAACATGTTTCTACCAAAATGTATTATGATTACGCTATGCCTAATGATATTGAAGACTACTTTTTACTTAACCAAGATACTATACAATCACCGAAATAGAAGGCAGATCTGCTAATACTTATTTGATCATCAATGATTCCTACCCAATCTGCATCTACGTAGGAGACCATAGTGAGCTCATTCCCTTTTGGATACCATAAACCAAACTATGTTGTTCCTTTAAGATATCTGAAGATCCTTTTTACTGCTAGAAAATGAGTTTCCTTTGGTGTTGTTTGAAATATTGCAACTTGTCCAATTGTTTTCATTACACCTTGTCTTCAAGTTGTCACATAGAGTAGGCTGGCAATCATTGATCTATAAAGTCTCTGGTCTGCTTCTCTAGATTCATCGTCTTTTCTCAACTTGCAACCTGTCACCATCAGAGTACTTGGTGGTATGTAATCTTCCATTCTGAAGTTCTTCAACATCTCTTTAATGTACTAGGTTTGGGAAATGAAAATGCCTTCATCCTGCTAAGATATTTGAAGTCCCAAAAAGAATGTTAATTCACCAAGTAGTGACATTTCAAACTCATTTTTCATGTCTTGGGAAAACCTCTTACTCATCTTGTCATCATCACTTCAAATATAATTTCATCCACATATACTTCAATGATAAGTATGTTGTTCCTATCAGTATTCACATAGATATTGCTATCTTCATTACCTTTTCTGAATCCTTGTTCTTGCAAATACCTATCCAATCTTGAATACTAGGCTCTAGGGGCTTGCTTGAGTCCATACAGATCTTTCTTCAATATTCAAACATAATCTTCCCTTTCTAATAGTAGGAATCTGTAACATCAAGACTTCACTGACCACATTTTCATTATGTTGATTATTCTTTGAGGACACTTGCGTGCAATTGATCTAGATAAACATGGTACTTATTGATTATCTGACTTGGTTTATAGTTAAAATGTATTCTATAACTGATTATTGAATTTATTATGTTATAAATATTGATGTATAGCATTGACAGGTATTATGATGAGGTTTCCTAAGTGTGTAGGAAACATGACACGAAGAGGGTGTTGATGGCATCGACATAATTCTTTGGACTCTGGATTGAGTCAGGGAGTGTACTATTGACTTTGATTATGATTACTTGATTTTATTACTAACGTGTTATGGTGATGATTTCAGTAATTTATTTCATGTATAAGAGTTATTAATATTATTTTATCAGTGGATGCAGGCATGGCGACACTTTCTAATCCGACTCACATATGGACTAAAGGGGTCATACACAGATATCAGATAGATTAGGGAGAGGTGTGGCAACATCCCTGTCATAGCCTACTAGCACTCTCGCCGTGACCTAAACTGAAGGTTAACGACTACCATGTTCCTGAGAGGTTCATGATGCCATGAGGGCATACTGAGATAGTCGCTCACAAGGATTTTTTAGGGGTGTGCAATAAGACAAATTTCTTATTCCTCAATAATCTCTTAGTCTCACACAAGGTCGACAAGTGGAGTATTGACTCCAAACGTCAGACAACTTCCAAACTAAGTAAAATAGTGAGTGGCACCCTTGGAGCACGCAGGTACATATTTAAGGGTATGTCACATGAATAAATTAATGAATTAATAGAAAAATAGAAGACTTTAAAGGATAAATGAATACTTAGAATTTGTTAGAGAAAAGAATATAAATTTATATTAAGTTATAAACATGAAACATAATAAATATAAGTCTAATTGTATGCCTAAATGGATTTTATAGAAATGGGTATAAGGGAATTTAGATTAAATAAAATACAAAAGGGGGTGAACAAAATTTAAGACATGTACACAATGTGTGCATTAAAATAATAAAAGAAATTTTTAATTCAAAGAAATTATTCATGAGGAAGTCTAATGTCAACTTAGAGTTAGAGTCCTAAGTCAAACTAGACTCTAAATCCTAACTAAAAAAAGAGTCATAATCAAAATCCAACTGTTAATTAGTTAGGAGACACAATAAATGAGAAATTGGGGAACTAAGGGAAAACTAAGAGAAAATCTAGAAACTAATTGAGGAGGTGAGGAAAAATTCAAAATTTATTTATTTAAAAGAAAATAAAACTGTCAAACTTGAGGGAAGAGTGTCATGTGTTTAGGGTGAATAATCTCTAAATTGTTATTTACAAATTATCTAATATTGCATGAGAAGACAAGTGTCAAGATAAATATTTTTATAAAAGAAAGGTGAGGAAGAAGGAAAGGTACCCTATTATTGGATGACTGAAATGTTTTCTACCTCGTGAGAAGAACACCAAGCATATGTGGAATAGCATGAGTGAGAGTGTAGATGATACAAGGCTTTGTTTGTTTCCACTCTTAAGAACATTTAAATAAAAAAATAACTTATATTGAATCTGCGATAATGGAGGACAATAAGTCTTCTCTATTCATAACCATATAATTAAAGTCCACCACTAATCTTTTGAAAAATTTCCAATTGCAGCCATATGAAGCAAGGGTGTTCTCATGGGTTTGTAGCAAGGAACATTTTCAACTTTCGTTTTATTGGTGAACGAAGGATTTTCCTCTGACACGACCATTGGTAGGTGTCACCTTGGAATGGTAGGATAATTATTTTATTCGGATATGGAACTATAATTCTATATAAACCTCCAGTCTTGTATTTTCTCCATTTGACTCGGTTTCCATATTTTGACTTAAACCTTAAGTTTCCCTAAAGTCAACGTGGATATTTACACTTTAGATAGATTATTATTTTTACATTGTGTGTACCAGATAGATTCCTTTTGGATTTTCTGTAACTCGTTAAGAAGCTCTTTATGAACTAAATTTGAATTTGTGTAAGCATTGTGTGATATTATTTAATAATTAATGATTTGAAAATAATGGATTGAATGGTAAAATTTCTATATGGTTAGCGTAATGAATGTTTACGTTCTTATTTTTTCTCACTCCATTATGATTAAATCACAAAGTTATATATATATATATATATATATATATATATATATATATATATATATATATTATGGAAATGGAGGGAGAATATAAACATATGGACGACTAATTGAAGTCTTACGCCTAAACAGTTTCAAACCTTAATAGGTCTGATGATGTAATTTTGTAGTTTTTCAATTATGATGTACCACTTATATACATGTTTATGGTATTTTTTTTATATACGTGAATTTTAAGGTTACTCTATGATTATATTGATCAAATTTACACTTTTGCAATTGCTTACTTATTGTTGTTCAGTTTACTGGTGGGCTATTACATATGGTATCAGAGTGGGTTCCACTCTGTGACATCGGACTCGTTACAAGTTTCAATGCTTTGTATTTAATTAAGATATTTTACTAATAAAAAATTAATTTTTTTTATGGCAGGTATCATGGTTAGAGGACAGAGAATGAGTAGACCTCGAAATGTAGGAGGAAGAGGAATGCCTCCTCCATGTACACCCACACCCGAGGGATCTGCTCCAAAAGGAGAATATCATATTATTGAGCATGAGCATGTTGCAATGGGAGATGTCATGGGTATGATGAGGTATTTTCAAAGGATGTCATAGGTGCTGATAAATCGCCTTGATCATGATGAGGGCAGAGTATCTGCACCCAATGAGGGTTCACAACACCCTCCTGTAGCTAGTAATATTTTTCATAGAGAACTCAAGAAGGTAAAGTTTCCTGAGTTCTCGGGTTCCATAGATGGATTAGCTACCGAAGCTTGGTTGGCAAATATGGAAATGTGTTTTGCATTGTGTGATTATACCTCAAACATGAAGGTCTGCATGGCGGTCTTTTAGATGAAATGGAGTGTGCTTATTTGGTGGAAGATATTCTTACCATAGTTGAATATGGCCATTGAAGACGTGTCTTGGGAATTGTTCAAGGAAAAATTATGAGAGAGGTACTTATCTAATGATTTCATTGAGTGCCAACTTAATGAGTTCATCTCTTTACGACAGGGCGGGGATACAGTACCTGAGTATGAGGATAGGTTTATGGAGTTTATCATATATGCTCCACACCGGAACACTGAAAATTTAAAAGTGAATAAGTTTGTTTTTGTTTTCAACTACAACTTTTGCGCTAAGGTGAGGATTCTGATGCCTCAGACTTTGCATGATACAATACAAAAATATTTTATCGCTGAGGAGGAATTGAACAATGGAGGTCTAGGTAGGAATCCTACTAGGAAGACATGACAGACTCCACATAGAAAACCACAACAATAGACACTCGTTCGACAAACAGTTGGGCACCGTGATACACCTAGAGGACCTATATTCTCTACACCACACAGACATGCTACCAATCAGAGAACTATGTATAGAGAACCACCACAACAACAACCGTGTTGTCCTCCACAGTAGTAGTAGTATAGATCTGTTCCACAGAACAGATCATGACCTCATAACCCTATACCAACAAATTCTTCTATTGGAACTAGGAGCACTAACCCTAAGAACGGATGTTGGAATTGTGGAGAACCCCACTATCATAGAGATTTTCCTATCGAAAAGGAGAGAACTTCTGGATCAATAGGACAAACGACAATAAGAGATCTAGGAAAGTCCCATAGGATTCATGCAGAAGTGAATAACCGTTAGGCTGAGCATCAATCTACAATGCTCGAGACTTCAAGTATGATAGTGGATCAACAGTTTAGTATTTTGATAGATCCGGGAGCTACTGAGAGTTTTATATCTAGTTTTATGCTCAAAAAAATTACATTGAAAGCACTGTATCACCATATTTAACTCTTGCAATTCACCATGGGGTGCACCAATAATTTTTGTAAGAAACAAGGACAGATCATGGAGACTTTGCATTGACTATCATCAATTGAAAAAAGCCACTATCAAAAAATAATACTCATTATCGAGAATTGATGACTTATTTCACCAAATGAAGGGGGAGACAGTGTTTTCAAAGATTGATTTGAGGTCGAGATATCACCAGCTGTGAATCAAGGAGGAAGACATTCTGAAAACAACATTTAAGACAAGAATTGGACATTACGAATTTACTGTATTATTTTTTGGTTTGACAAATGCCCATGTTGTATTCATGAGTTTAATGAATGGGGTATTCCATGAATACTTGGACAAGTTTGTACATGTATTTATTGAGGATATATTAATTTACTCTCGTGAAAAAAGAGGAGCATGACGAACATGTGAGATTAGTTTTGAAGCTCTTAAGAAAAAACAAGTTGTATGGAAAGTTGTTGAAATGTTCTATTTACCAGACGACGATTCACTATTTGGGACACATTATCTATGGAGAAGGTATCGTTGTGGATCCAACGAAGGTAGAGGCCATTATGGAATGGCCAGCACCAACGAACATGCAATAAGTATGTAGTTTTATGTCATTAGAAGGTTACTATCGACACTTCGTTGAAGGATTTTCAAAAATAACAAACCCAATTACGAAACTGCAAAAGAAGAATAATAAATTTTTATGGTCATAGAAATGCACTGAAGTGTTTCACAAGCTTAAATATTTATTAACAACAACACCAATTCTGAAGGTCCCTGATATGGAAAAGGAATTTATAGTTTGCACTGACACATACAAGGAAGGACTGAGTGGGGTACTAATGCAATAATCTCGAGTTATCACATATATTTCAAGGAAATTAAGAAGACATGAAGAATATTTTGCAACACACGATTTGGAATTACTAGCGATTGTTTATGCCTTACGAGTTTCGAGACACTACCTTATTGGATGGAAATTTAAATTAAAACCTGATCATAGCGGATTACAACACATTTTTACATAGAGTGACTTGAACGCACAACAAAGGCGTTGGTCAACACTTTTAAGTGAGTGTGATTTTGATATCATGTACATTAAGGGAATAGTTAACAGAGTAGTAGCTGCATTGAATCGGATACCCTACATTTTCTCAATAATACCCCTAAATATGAATCTTCGAGAAAATATATTAGCATTACAGATTGATGATGACTGCTACACGGAAGTAAAAGACAATATTGGACAAGATACCATGATGATACCTAGATATGAGGGTTATGTTGACGATAAAAATCGCAACGAGGATTTCGCCCACAAAGTATTGCTAAAGCCTATTATTTAAACTAAGCTAATGATATATAATACTAGTAGGTGGGACCCCCCTATAGATTGGAGGATCAGATAAGGTTCTTATTATACATTTAAATTGTTGTTCAACACTGCTTACAGGGTTCTACATGATTGATGATGAAGCATTTATTTTGTTGTGACATAATGGCAGATGAATAATGGGTTTTATGTGTTGATTTCATTACTCTAAGCTCTAAACTCCATGTTATGAATGGCTTATGTTCACTATTATTCCATCTCTATTGTAGCCATGATTCATCACATGTTACACCGCACAAGACACATGTTAGTTATAACAAGATAAAAGAGCAATATAGAAAAAAATCCAAGAAGAAGGAACTAAACTATGCTATGCTATGCTATACTATATGCATTTGAAATTAAATAAATTGATGTTAGTACTAACTAGAAATGTTAGTGGCTATACGATTTTTATTGAGTTATATGGGGCGCATGTGATATATGTTGTAGTATGGTTTTTGGCAATGGTTAATTTGGATCGGGTGGCGCATTTAGCAAGAAATGTATGCTAGTTTCGATGCATGGATTAATGGCATGGATTAATGTTTGGTTGGTTGTCGTGTACTACGTAATTGAATCAAGGGAGGATGCAAGTGACGTGCAGTAAATGCACGTCACTCCATACTTCTCCCACTAGTCGTCACCCTAGCTTGGATATTGTTCATTTGATTTTTGTTGTGGTTAAGCTCTGATATTCAGGCGTGGAAGGAACTACTCGACCAAGCTCGCATTTTTAAGGCCATTTGGTTACAGGTATGTTTTTTTCTCCCATCCATGAACTCGCTCTGTTATGAAATAAACGTTGGCTCGGTGATGTATTGGTCTGTGTTTTTATTGAGGCTAGAAACTGTGTAAACTCGTGGTGTTTCTTTGGAATGGTTGTTTGTATTATTCATTGCAAATGGAAAATTTGATGGTTGAATTCATGATTTCATTGGTTGTTTTGTGTGGTGGAAGTCGTGATGGATCTATGTTCTCTTTATGGTTTTTTTTGGAAGGTTTCATTCTATTTGGCCTTGTTGGTCATCTCCTCACAGTCATTATAGCCACACCCAGTTGTATTTGATGTTATGGGTTTGTTGTGTATGATTTGAACCACATTTGGGTCACTGCATTTCATTTTCCACCTCGTCGTGGGCTTGTTTTATGTTGTTGGTATCTGTACAGTTGGTTATGGTGGCTATTATGCTAAGAGGCTTGCTTTAGGGTTGGTTGCTATTACTTGGGCTTTGCATTTCTATCAGCATTATTCGGATTTTGGCGAAAATCATGAGGGTTATTCCTCTACGTGTTCTTGATGTTGGTTACTGGTCAGTGAGGAACCTATGATCCTCGGCCTCATGGTCTACCCTACCTGTTGTCGAATTGTCACCCTGTCTTGCAATCTAAGGGTTATAAAGCTTATGGTTCCACCATGCTTGTCTCAAAGGCTCTCACCTATTCTTGATATGGTTGGCCTCTGGTCTCCCTTTGTTTGGTTCCACTGAGTGAGCCCTTGATTTTTTTGATTCATTAGTTACAAAGCTCGATTTTGGTAAACTAAACTAGTCATGTCTATCAGGCATTGGTTGACTGTCATAAGTTTTTTTGAATGATTTTGACATCGGTTTTGATTGTTGGCTCATCTATTTTTGATCTGGTCAATTGGAGAGTTGTAATTGGAAATGTTAATGGGCACACAGTCGCTGCCTCCTTTTTTTATGGCAGTTGGATCAATAAATCAACATGGTTTAATTGGTTGATAAGCGTAAATGAACAAGCACAAAAATGCCTTCTTTGTGTTATGTGTTGGTCTGTGTGTTTCCTACAACGTGGTGTAAATTTAAGTGATGGTTGTTGTTACTGTGTGTTTAAAGTTCCCGGTCGGGATTATTGCAAATTGAAGTATCGATAACCGTGGCCTAGTTGTCTACTGTGTATAATTTAGAGACATTGTGCATCATTTTGTTTTATTACACCATCAAAGATGAGCACAATGTTTTGGTAGTATGGTTTCATTACAAATTTAATTATTAGATTTATCAAAGGAATGGAATCAAGCAAGTTCAAAAGAGTCTGTCCAACTCATGAAAGACCTGTGTCTATATTAGAAATTAATTTATGGGCAGTGGTTAATGTTTTTGTGTTGAGCGGAGTTGAAGTAGTATGACTGTGTGTTCATTGGATTTTGTTTTAAATATAAAAGGGAAGGAATTGAAAAGAAACATAATTCTTTAAACAAAATGGGTGAAGTCATGACGATTCTGAGTATGATTATTTTATGTTAATTAAAAGATTTCAAGGAAATTGAATGTGGATAGTGAATAAGTTTTAACACACAATAGTTGTTTAAATTGGTGTTGGATCGTTTTCATTAAATACAAAATTGTTTTATGGATTACTTAATTGGTATTTCGAATAGTATTCGCTCCTACCATTATTTCATTTTTTGCACATTACAACCCCCTCGCCTTCCCATATTCATTATCCACTCCTTGCTCCTAAAATTTAATTACATTTAAGCGAAACTTTGCATTATGACAGTTAAAGAGATCGCACAGGGATGAATTACAGTGATATATTTTTTTGGTTTATGATACAGTTGATTGTTTGATGTCTATGAGCAATCGTGATATTTTCCCCCTCATTTTATAACTTTTTTTCTCACTACAACTCCTCGCATATCCCATAACCCTTGTTCACCCCCTTCTCATTGACAACTACTAAACAATTTGTATGGATTGGATTGCATGAGTATGATATGTTGTTGAGCCAAACTTTATTTCATATTTAAAAATATTTGTCATGTATGTTTGTTAAAGAAACTATTTGCTAATCAATTATGCATATAGGAATGAGATTTTTCAGCAGAGGTAACCATGCCAAGGATAACTGAGGAAGAGGTAATTGGAACAGGGGCCCTAGAAGGCCAAGATTCTCTATACACTTTGATGTAGACTTGCAAGAGTTAGGCCAGCTATTTCAAGATGGGTTTTTTAACTGGATTGGGAAAAGAGTGGTACAACCTAGGCCTGAAATTCCTCCCTTCCAAGCCCCATAGGTCCCTGGTATCCTCATTTCTCCTCATGTCTCATTGCAACCTAAAGTTCCTGAAAACAACGGATGGCAAGAGATTGTCTAGCCGACAGTCTCCCAACATTGTGGTTGGCCTAACTTGTCTTTACCTGCTCCTCCGCCTATCAATCAAATTATCCAAGATGCCCCTATCCACTCACCAGTTCAGTCTTCCCATGCAAGAAAAAGGTTGAAAACCCAGGCCCACCATGCCCCTGACAAAGGAAAATTCATTGTTTCCCCTTCCTCACCCTCAAATGACTCTGATAAATCTGTGTCCTCCCGCATGCATCTGAGAGATGATTGCTCTCATGTGATCAGTGAGATTAGGCCTAAAGGCTCCACACAGCCTAAGGCACATTTAGAGAGACCAAAAGGTGACAACAACAACACGGGAAAGATTGCCTCCTAGAGTGGAAAATATGGATTTTAATTTTTATTTATTAATTGTTGAGAACAGTTGACTTCTGAAGTTTTTGACAACACACTAATTTTTGGATATATGGGTAGTATATTTTTGGAAATAATTTCAATTATCATTGAGTTAAATTGTCAAATATGAATGTGATGATGGGAGTCACAAGGAGGGATGTTTTTTTTTATTAACTAGTTGTGTTATGATTGTTAAAAGATAAAGGGAGTCACAAGGGGTCCCACCTACTAATTATTATTTATTTAAAAACCCTTATTATGATTTATTGCTTTCCCCTTTAACTTAAAAGTTGGTTGAGTTTTAGTTAACGTAACTAAGGAATTAGTTCAACTACTTCAACCAATTCTAATTTTCTTAAAGGAAAAAGGAAAGGGAGGAACAAGAGAAGAATAGAAGGAGAAGCATAATAAGGTTTGCTCTTCAGTTTTTGTTGAGATAATTCAGTTTTCATTCATTCCTTAATTCATTAGAAGCCTAATTATTTTTTATGATAACAGGTTTCTATTGTAGACAAAAAGATTCATGGTTGAATTACATCATTCAGACACTTGTTTTTCAGAGGTGTTGATCTATCTTTGATAGTCTGTGTAGAATTGTTTGTTTATGAATTAGATTTCATGACTGACAAAGGCTATTGTGCAGAGTCGAGTGGGAAGCAATATGTGGCAAGATGATCCATCTTTTAAAGTTCATTTTTTTGTTTTCTGTCAGAAGTTTTCCTCTTGTATGTTTCATCAGGGACGTCTAAGTTTGACTTTGGTCCAAAAATTCCTCAGAAAAATTTGTAAAGAGAACGATTATTTGATGAATTAGAATGAAATAAAATATTTCTTTATGTCTCATCTGTTTTGATTATTGACTTGGTATCTTTACTTCTGTTTCTATATTTATTTCAGCATCTGTTATGTTCAGAAAATCACATAAATAATGATTTTTTCAGCAAGCTTTTATTTATAAAAAAAACATCCTAAGCACTTGTAATCGATACTTGTGAGTTAAGATACTAATTTTGATGGCTATAAACATAGGGTGATATTCTCTTATATCTTGCTTTAGCCAAGAAAGATCTGGAAATGTTTGAGTAAGATCATTTCATATATTTTCCTCAACAGGTTACTCTTTGGACATTGACGCGCTAATAAGATATAATGGAATAATTTATGTACCACCCAATGACGAAATGAGAAAATTAATTTTGAACGAAGCTCATTGAGAATTGTATATGGCCCATCCGAGAGTCACAAAAATGAAGGTAGATCTTAAACCACTATTCTTTCGAAAGGGGATGAAATATGATATAGTTAACTATGTGGCAAGATGTCTTGAATGTCATCAAGTGAAGGATGAACATAGACATCCAACGAGATTATTACAGCCACATGCAATTCCTGAATCGAAATGGGAAGTCATTTCAATGGATTTTATAGTTGGATTTCCATTGATGGCAAGGAGAAACAATTCTATTTTTTTAAGTGTCAACACTTTGACGAAGAGCACGCATTTTATTCCAGTTCATACGACATATCAAGCACCTAACATAGATATACGTTTTGTTAATGAAATTGTAAGATTGCATGGTGTACCAAGAAATATAATATCTAATCGAGGATATGTATTCAATGGATGTTTTTGGACTATTTTCCAAGAGGCTTTGGACACACAATCAAATTTCAGTACCGCATACCACCCAGAAAATGATGGACAAATGTAAAGAAAAAATCAAATTCTAGAAGATATTCTTCGAATGTATGTGATGGATCAACATAAATAATGGGAATATTTTTTACCATTGGTTGGATTTGTGTATAATATCAATTACCTAAGTTCAATAAACATGGAACCGTTTGAGTTTCTATATGGATGACCCTATTGGACACCTTTGAGTTGGGTTTGAATAGAAGATAGGGTCCTGGTGGGACCAAAAGTGATTTGGGAAATGGAAGATGAGATGTGAACCATAAAGAAAAGGATTAAGGAAGCACAAGACCGACAAAAGAGTTATGTAGATGTGCATCATATAGAATGTATTTATGAGGTTGGTGATCAATTGTTTTTGCGGGTGAAGCCACATAAGAGTTCGATTAAGTTTGGAAAGGGTGATAAAATATCTCCAAGGTTTGTGGGACATTTATAAGTTGTAGAAAAGAAGGGATACATGGCTTACTGACTAGAATTACCTAATTCTTTGAGGCATATGAACGATGTGTTTCATGTTTTAGTTTTACGTCATTATATTTAAGATATGTCACATGTTATTGATTTGAGTTCATTGTAGGTATCAAATGAGGGTGCTCTGGTAGCATAGCCATTCTTCATACTGGACCATCGCACTCAACAGCTACAGTGTCGATCAGTCAATCAAGTCAAGGTCCAGTGGGATAGTTATAGTCCAAATTCTACCACTTGGGAGGATGCACATGAGATGCGTCAACAGTTTCTATATTTATTTTGAAAATTTGAAATATATATTAGTAGCAATTATATTTATTTCTTTCATTATTAGACTGTACAAACTTTGGGATGAAGTTTAAAACAAGAGGGGGTGTATGTAACATCCATACTTCGTTGAACACATGTTCATAACATTGATTATTCTTTGAGGACACTTGTGTGCAAGTGATCTGGCTAAACATGGTACATATTGATTATCTGACTTGATTTATAGTTAAAATGTATGCTATAATTGATTATTGAATTTATTATGGTATAACTATTGATGTATAGCATTGACAAGTATTATGATGAGGTTTCCTAAGTGTGTAGGAAACATGAAACAAAGAGGATATTGATGGAATCGGCATAATTCCTTGGACTCCAGATTGAGTCAGAGAGTGGACGATTGAATTTGATTATGAGTACTTTATTTTATTATGCATGTGTTATGGTGATGATTTCAGTAATGGATTTCATGTATAAGAGTTATTAATATAATTGTTTTAGTGGATGCAGGCATGGTGAAACTTGCTAATCAGACTCAAATATGGATTAAATGGGTCATACAAATATATCATATAGATTAGGGAGAGTTGTGGCAGCATCCATGTCACAACCTACTGACACTCTCGTCATGACCTGAAATGAAGGTTAACAACTACCTTGTTCTTGAGAGGTTCACTATGCCATGAGGGAAGACTGAAACAATCTCTCACAAGGATTTATGAGGGGTGTGCAATAATATGGACCGCTTATTCCTCAGTAAGTCCTTAGTCTCACACAAGTTCGACAAGTGGATTAAACACTCTAAACGTCAGAAAATTTCAAAACTAATTCAAATGGTGAGTGGCACCCTTGGAGCATGTAGGTGCATATTGAAGGGCACATTGCATGACTAAATTAATGAATTAATAAAATATTAGAAGACTTTAAAGGATAAATGAATACTTAGAATTTGTTAGAGAAAATAATATAAATTTATATTAACTTATAAATAGGAAACATAATAAATCTAAGTCTAATTTTATGTCTAAATGGATTTTATAGAAATGGATCTAAGGGAATTTAGATTAAATAAAATCTAAAAGGGGGAGAATAAAATTTAATACATGTACACAATGAGTGCATGAAAATAATAAAAGAAATTTTTAATTAAAAGAAATTATTCATGAGGAAGTGTAATGTCAACTTAGAGTTAGAGTCCTAAGTCAAACTAGACTCTAAATCCTAACTAAGAGAAGAGTCCTAATCAAAATCCAACTATAAATTAGTTAGGAGACACAATAAAGGAGAAATTGGGGAACTAAGGGACAACTAAGAGAAAATCTAGGAACTAATTGAGGAGGTGAGGAAAAATTCAAAATTTATTTATTTAAAAGAAAATAAAACATCTGCTACTTGAGGGAAGAGTGACATTTGTTTAGGGTGAATAATCTCTAAATTTTTATTTACAAATTATCTAATATTGCATGAGAATACAAGTGTCAAGATAAATATTTTTATAAAATAAAGGTGAGGAAGAAGGAAAGGCACCCTATTGTTGGATGACTGAAATGCTATCAAATTTTCAAATGACTTGTTTACTTGTGTGAGTTGGGCTGCAAGTTTTGCAAAGAGGTGGAAGCCTCTCCTTGCGATGGAAATATTGAGCTACGGTTTCTGAAATTATGTGTGTGACCCCTTTGCAGCTTGGGGAGCTAAGGGGGAAGAAGAGAACCTCTAGCATTGGCTGGCAGGTACAGGTGAAGTAGTATTGATTAGCATTCGGAGAAGGACATTACGCAAGCTTTCCAGGTTGAGGATCATCCTAATTTAACAACAAATCTTTGGTTATGGTATTTAAGTTTTTGGTTATTTTTATTGTTCATCAAATACTCTAGTTATTTTTTTATCCTTCGAATATTGTAATGTTCAATGATTATATGTTTTAACACTCTATTTAATCGACTATGTATGGTTTCTCCTGAATATCGATTCTAAAATATATGTAAATTAAAGTTTGTTTATTATCTTACTTGTCGTGAAATCAAGTTCCTTCCAATGACCTGCCTTTGTACATCTGTATATTTTTTTATAAAATTATGTTCATTTGCAATCCTAGATCATCTCATTATTTGTAAATCGTCGAGCTCATAACATTATTTTATAAATATGCTAGAGATCATCTTGTGCTCTCATAAGGACTCGATTCAAAATTTGTACGTGCGATGATGTTTCTGATGGAAATAATTAGTTTAAGTTTCGGTATAATTATGCTTAATCCCAGCTTCCAATACATTCACTTATCAACCCGACTTTCTAGCTTTCCATGATGTCAATTTAATTTGAAATTTTTTCATGAGTTGGCAAAGTAGGCATAGTTCACATTACCATATCATCAATTCTCAAAAGAGAAGAAGAGGAAATTATATCTAAGAAACCTGAAACTCATGTATTGGTCAGTTTTTTACTCAATCCTTGATAAAAAGTTCTTTGTCGTTGTCTATTTAATCAACATCTCCAGTATGCAGTCACCCGTCTTGTCAAATGCTTGACTGTGGTATCTGGATCATTACAATCACTTGTAAAAGGCTAGTGAGAAATATCTATTTATTAATTGGGTTAGTTGTCATTGATGTCAACCCTTGAAGAAATTTCGGTAGCGAATTCCGGTAGCACAAAGGTTTGGGTAATGGACCCAATTTTATTTGATGGATAATGATATTAATTTTTATATATTTATGATAAGACTGTTCTACATGGACAGTACATGTCATTCCATTTCCGGTGGTATGTGGAACGTCACATAAATTCTCACGGTTAGAGAGTTATGGCCATGTGAAGTTGGAGAATCCTCATGAGTCATCTAGAAGCCCCAAAAGGTCAAAGTAGTCAAAGTGTTTGCAAAAGAAATTATTTAAATAATAAAGTTAATGGAGAAATCCCTAAAATAAGGAAAGTGGGATGCTACATGAAAGTATAAATAAGAGGCAAGGCTCTCTCATTTAATCACACTTGAACTTATTGAATATTATTGAATATCTATTTTGTGAAAGGTTATTTTGGAAGGTATTATTGATAGAGAAAAGTGTGGCAGGAAACGTGTGGTAGGAAAAATGTGGCAAAAAAAGTGCGGCAGAAAAAATGAAACAAAAAAATCACGGCAGAAAAAGTGCGGCAGAAAAATCACGACAACAATATGGTTGGGGTCTATTTATGAGAGATATGGGACATCTTGTTTGAAATTATTGGTACAGGTTGTTTGGTGCAGGTTGATTGGTACAGGTTGTTACAGGTTATTGGCATAGGTTGACAGTGATAGGTTGATAGTGGCAGTGGTTGATTAAGTGACAGTGACAGGTTGATAGTGGCAGTGGTTGATTCAGTGACAGTGACAGGTTTTCTACATTTGGAATTTATATTTCAAGGTGGTTGGATGGGGCAAGGACATGTGGTTGTAGCCACCTTCCGGTTGTATCTGGAGAGCATAGGGGATTTTAGCCTCCTTCTGGTTGTAGCCAGAGAATTGGGGATTTGGAGCTTCCCTAAGGTTGTATCGTGAGAAACTAGGGGGTTGGAGCCTCCTTCCAGTTGCAGCTAGAAAACAAAGGAAGTTGGTGCTTCCAATGAATGTAATTCTTCAATACATATAAGAAAAATAATTCTGTGGTTTTCTCCCTCTTTGGGTTTCCATGTAAAAACATCGGTGTACGATGTATGTGTATGATTGCTCATTTGTTCATTGTTTATGTACTCTGTAATTATTGGATGATAATGCTACACTGATATAACACTTGCATTATATGGTTGAAAATGTTTAAATTTCTCTATTACTAATTCACCCCCTCTTTCAATAATCCAACAATTGATATCAGAGAAGGTTCCTTCAGAAATCAGTTTAACCACTGAAAGGTAGATCATGGAGAGAAACAACATGTATACAAATGGAATACCACAATTTGATGGAAAAAAGTATGCATTTTTGAGTAGAAGGATGAAAACATATATACAAGCACAGGGATTTGAAATTTGGCAATCAGTTGTAGATGGATACAAAGAACCAGCAGTTCTGTCGACAAATGAAAGAGCAATGAAACTCGGGAAAAATAATTCCAAAGCCAAAAATGCACTTATGAATGGTCTTTCTGAATTAGTATACACCAAATTTATACATTGTAAATATGCTAAAGAGATTTGGGACAAGCTCCAAAATATTTATGAAGGAGATTCAAAAGTCAAAGAGGCAAAGCTTCAAACTTACATAGGTTAGTTCGAACAACTAAAGATGAAGGAAGATGAAAATATTACAACTTACTTCTTATGAGTCGATGAATATTACTCAAATAGAAAACAAACATACAAATGAAAAAGAAACATAAACAAAGCTTATGCACCAAAGAAGACATATCCTCATGAGATGAAGATGAAGTCAGTGACGGTGAGACAAAAAGAGTTATATTCATGGCATTAGAAGACACTGACAAAGAAGACATTGAAGAAAAATATGAAGAGGTCTAAGAAGAATATGAAGAGGCGGAAGTTGACTATTGAGAAGAATTTGTGTGTGCCATAGAAGTTATAAGAAGAGAGAAGAAGAAAAACAAGAAGCTACAAGTGGAACTAGACTAGAAAGAAGACACTCAGGAACTAGAACAAATGATCACAAATTTGAAGGTTCAAATAGAAGAAGATAAAAGAATTGAAGAAGCACTCAAAGAACAACTAGAAGAAAGAGATAGGATCATTGAAAATTTGGAAGCAGATATTGTCACATTAAGAAAGGATCTTCAAAAGAAAAATATGTAGAACAACTGAAAAGTTTTGGATGAAATTACCAGCAGTCAAAAACTTCAACATGACAAGTCCGAACTTGGATACAATCAAATAGAAAAGGGATCAAGCTCCAAAACAACAGAACAAGAAACATATCCAAAAATATATGCAGAAACAATCAAAGGGGATAGGAATATCTAAAAGGAATATTACAGGGACACTCCTCCACCGAGAAGATTCAGATTTCAGAATCAACAATTGACAGATAGGCCTAAGGAAGAAGAATGATTCAGAAGAGAAAATCCTTTCAGAAGATCTTCGACTCCCAGTGATCAAACTATCTTTTTTTGTTTATGTTATGCATGTAATAATTTTGGACATAAATCTATGAATTGCAGAGCTAACAGCCAGAACATAAACAACTTTGAAATTCATACACAAAAGGGTTATCCAATAAGGCCTAGTGAAATACAAAGAAGAAGTTACAACAAGTTTGAATCATTGAGCACTGAAGTGGAGTGCTACAAGTGTAACAATTTTGGACACAAGGTCAAATATTGCAGAATGATAGTTCCTCCTAGAGAACCACAATAGAACAACAACAGTCATAGACAAGAACCTCAGAAGAAAACATGGATAAGAAAGAAGAATCAGTATAGCAATGAAGAATGCATACTCGCTCTACAAGATAAGAAGAAGAAACGTGGTCGGTATGTTGACAACTGTTTTTCAAAACACATGATAGGTGATAAAGACAAGTTTCTTACATTAAGAAAGGAAAGAGATGGATCAGTCTCCTTTGGAAATGATGATTAAGCTAAAATCATTGGAAAAGGCACAGTCATAATTGGAAACAAGAATACCAAGGAAAACAATGTTCTACTAGTAGAAGATAGGAAACATAATCTTCTAAGTGTGAGTCAAATGTGTGACCAAGGTCATAAAGTTAATTTTTATTCACAAAAGTGAGATATGAGAAAAGAAGGTTTAGGAAAATTGATTGCAAGAGTTGCAAGAACTTCAAGAAACACATATGTACTAAGTGAAATTGGAAATGAAAAGTGTTGTCTATCAAAGGAAGATGAAATTTGGATATGGCATAGAAGAATGGGTCACATACACTTTGATAACCTTGTCAAAGTCATAAAAAAGGAATAATTTAGAGAAATGCCCCAGATTACGAAACCAACCAACACTTTATGCAAACATTGTCAACAAGGAAAGAAAACAAAGACTAGGTTTAAATAAAAAGAATATTCAACGATAAGACCAATGGAAATTGTGTATACTGATCTAGTTGGACCAACTACAACAAAGGGTTTAAAATGTGAGAAATACTTTATGTTATTGATTGATGATTATACAAGAATGACTGCAATTTTCTTTCTCAGGTATAAGTCAGAAGCTTTTGAAAACTTCAAGGTATACAAGGAAATGGTTGAAAATGAAATGGATTCAAAAATAAAATGTTTGAGATATGATAATGGAGGAGAGTTCACTTCAAAGTAATTTATGGACTACTACAATAGGCATGGAATAAAAATACAATTCTCTGTTGCTAGGACACCTCAACAGAATGGAGTTGTTGAAAGAAATAACAATTCAGTACAGGAAATGGCTCGAACAATGTTAATGGATTCCAAATTGACAGATATATTTTGGACACATGCAGTGCATACAATGGTTCACATTCAAAACATAGTAATGCTCAGAAACACCACTGACAAAACTCCCTATGAGCTATGGAAAGGAAGACCAACAAATGGAAAAAAATACCAACAAGTGTAAAGCACTTCAGAGTATTTGGAAGCAAATGCTACATCAAAAGAGAAGATGGCAGAATGGGAAAGTTTGACCCTCATGTGGAAAAAGGAGTACTTGTTGGTTACTCAAGTACAAGGAAAGCATACAAGTGTTACAATTTGAGGTTGAACAAAGTTATGGAAAGCATAAATGTAACAATTGATGAAATGGGTCGATGAAAATTAAAGGAAGAAGAAAATGAATCAATGGAACAGCTTTATGAAGAAGAAGCATAAGATGAAGAAGAAGTAGAATGGGAAGGTGAAGACGATCAGATAGAAGTAGAAGAGAAATTTCAACAAGTGCCTCCAAATGCACCTAGAAAACGAGTACAGAAGAATCATCCTTCAGATCAGATTATCAGAAACAAAGATGCAGGAGTTGAGACTAGAAGAAGAATCCGTTCACCAGAACAAATGTACCTAGCACTCTCATCTATGATTGAACCAAAAATTTTTGAAGAGGCTAGCAAGGATGAATTTTGGAATAATGCCATGGATGAAGAATTGGATCAAATAGAGAAGAATGACACTTGGTAATTGGTTCCAAGAACAAAGAATAAGAATGTGAATGGAACAAAGTGGGTATTCACAAATAAATTAAATGAATATGGACAGGTTACAAGGAACAAATCTAGATTGGTATGTAAAGGATATGAACAGGTTCAAGGAATCGAATTTGAAGAGATATTTGATCCAATTTCCAGAATGGAAGCAATCCAATTGCTCCTAGCTTATGCATGCAACAAGAATTTAATGTGTATCAGATGGACGTGAAATCATATTTTCTGAACGGGGAACTTAAAGAAGAATTCTACATTGAAGAACCAAAAGGATTTCAGTTGTCAAAGAACGCAGATTATGTGTGTAAATTGAAGAAGTCATTGCATGGTCTAAAACAGGATCCTAGAGCATGGTACTCTAGACTGGATAAATATCTACAATAGGCAGGGTTCAGAAAAGGAAGTGCAGACAACAACCTCTACATCAAGGTAACTCAAGATAGTATTTTATTAATTGAAGTTTATGTTGATGATATTATTTTTGGAAGTACCGATGATAGGTTAAGCCGGAAATTTGCAAAGGATATGTAGAATGAATTTGAAATGTCATTACTTGCAGAACTATCCCTATTTCTGGGTCTTCAGATACATCAAAGAAACCAAGGAATTTTTATTTCTCAAACTAAGTATATCAGAGAAATGTTAAATAGGTTTAGAATGGAAGATTGCAAACTAGTTACCACTCCTATGAAAACCAGTTGCAAGTTGAGAAAAGACAATGATTCAAAGTCTACATACCAGAGGCAATATAGGTCAATGATTGGTAGCTTACTATATGTGACAAAATCCAGACCATATGTAATACAGGTAGTTGGACAGGTGGCACAATTTCAAGAAGCACCAAAGGAATCACATGTGTTAGCAGTGTAGAGGATTTTCAGATATCTCAAAGGAACATAAGAGTTTTGATTATGGTATCTGAAACAAAAGGATCTATCATTTATTTCCTACATAGATGGAGATTGGGCAGGTTGCATTGATGATCGACAAAGCACCAGTGAAGCAACGTTCTACTTGGGTGAGTGTTTAGTATCATGGTTAAGTAAGAAACAATCATCAATATCTTTATCTACGGTCGAGACAGGGTATATTGCAGCAACATCATGTTGTACATAGGTTCTATGGATGAAACAAACTCTGACAGATATATAGGTTGAGTATGATGATCCCATTCCAATCTACTATGATAATACAAGTGCCATCAATATCTCAAAGAACCCGATAATGCACTCCAAGACGAAGCACATTCCAATCAAGTATCACTTTCTACGAGAAGAAGTTGTAAAGAAGAACATCAGATTTGAATATGTGGGCACAAAAGAACAAGTGGAAGATATATTTACAAAACCACTTCCAATACAAGCCTTTGAATATCGTTTCCAGAGACTCGGAGTAATTTATACTCCAAAATGAATGTTTTTGGATGCTTATCTTATATGTCTAAGATTTACACGATGAAGCGCCATAAAGAGGAAAGTTTCGGTTGGGAGATCAGTTTCAAGAAGAGTTCAGTCAGGGGGAGCATCCCTCGATGGAAATGTACCTTTTCCATTGATGACAAAGGAGGAGATATTTATCATATGCAAAAATAGAATTGCTTGGAGAAAGAGCACAGAGGCATGGTTCTAGGGGGAGCGATGGTAATAGGGGGAGCATGAGTGATATGAATTCAGTATTGCATCAGAGTGTTTCCATCAATGCCAAAGGGGAATATTGTTGATTAATTAGGTTAGTTTCCATTGATTTCAACCCTTGAAGAAAGTCTGATAGCGAATTATGGTAGAACAAAGGTTTGGGTAATAGAACCATTTTTGTTTGATCGATAATGGTATGAGTTTTTATATATTTGCAGGTAATACTATTCTATATGGATAGTACATGTCATGTCATTTTCGGTGGTATGTGGAATGCCACATAACTCCTCACGGTTAGAGATTTATGGCCATGTGAAGTTGGAGAGCCCTCATAAGACATCTAGAAGCCCCAAAAGGTCAAAGTAGTCAAAGTTGGAGAATCTTCATGTAATTCTTCAAGACATATAATAATAAGAATTTTGTGGTTTTCTCTCGCTTTGGGTTTCCACGTAAAAACACTAGTGTACTATTTATGTGTATGATTTCTCATTTGTTCATTGTTTATTTACTCTGCAATTATTGGATGATAATGCTACACTGATATAACACTTGCATTATATGGTTGAAAATGTTTAAATTGCTCTATTACCGATTCACCCCCCCTCTTAGTAATCCAACAATATTTACTTTAGAGATGAACTTAGATTAGAATTCTTCCTTAACTATGAGAAAGGGACTTCATAATTTCCAGATAATGATCTTCACATTAGTTTTCAAAAACGGTTCCACACGATTTGGACTTAATAGGAAAAATCTATTTAAAGAACCTAACTTGGTGGGTCTGATAAATCCCTATATCTTGGTAAATCCAATAGTCATTGACAAATAATTATCCCTGCAACTTGGTAAATCCATTATCACTTGAA
Source organism: Picea engelmannii (assembly GCA_009831015.1). NCBI lineage: Eukaryota > Viridiplantae > Streptophyta > Pinopsida > Pinales > Pinaceae > Picea > Picea engelmannii. The sequence continues at coordinate 88,562 of ML778803.1, read as the reverse complement.
GTTCATTTCTCCTTTAGTTTAGTTTTCGATGCATTTTGTAACTAGTTAACCTATAGTTATATCTATTAGACATCGTAAGAATCACCAGTGTACTTAAATAGGTTAGCGAATGATTTTTTGTAAGTAACCATTAGGTGATATCACAACAAGTTACATTTTAATTGAAAAACAACCTGACTGAAAAATGTGAACACTGATGTTTTGTCTTAACCATAGTAGCTGAAGAAAACTATGGAGTCGAGGTTGTCAATGTCGAATTATTTAGTCTAAGGGTTATTATTTTAGATCGCGTGCCCTCACATTGATGAGATATGAATTGGAAGGGTGAAATTCAGAGTACGAGCTCTCCTTGTGGTTGTAGAAAATAAAAAAATTATGTTAGGGTTCAGAAAGATAATCTTGTAAAATATTTTTGTTAACATAATTCCTCGTGATGAACCCTCTCCATATATTTCCTAGTTTTAATGCAGTACAAGGTGGTCACATGTCAATCGAATGGGAATCCTTTTTGTTACCCTTGATATACAAACAAGGAAGAGATTCAAATCCCTTTAGAAACACTTTGGTCAGTAATACTTCATCAACAATCGTTGATGGGATTCGAATGCAAAAACTACTTCATTCCTGAAGTCATAATTATGTTGTAATAATAACTCCTCCTTTTCTATTCCCTCCTTTTTCATCGATCTTTTTGACCTCCATGCCCATCCTTATAGTGCAACAAGATCACCTCCACTTGACTTGTGGGTTCATTTTCTACCTATACCTAACTCGTGAGAAGAACAACAAGCATATGTGGAATAATATGAGTGAGAGTTTTATATGATACAAGGATTTGTTTGTTCCCACTCTTAAGAATATTTAAATAAAACAAGAACTTATCTTGAATCCGTGATAATGGAGGACAATAAGTCTTCTCTATTCATAACTAGATAATTAAATTCCACCACTAATGTTTTAAAATTTTCCAATTATAGCCATATGAAGCAAGGGTGTTCTCATGGGTTTGTAGATAGCAACATTTTTTACTTTCATTTTATTGGTGAACGAAGGATTTTCTATGACAAGACCATTGGTAGGAGTCACCTTGGAATTGCAGTGATAATTATTTTATTCAGATATGGAATTATAATTCCATCTAAACCTCCAGTCTTGTATTTTCTCCATTTGACTAGGTTCCCATATTTTGACTTTAACCTTAACTTTCCTTAAAGTCAATGCTGGTAGATGCTTACACTTTAGATAGATAATTATTTTTGCATTGTGTGTACTAGATAGATTACTTTTGGATTTATTGTAACTTATTACGAATCTCTTGATGAACTAAATTTGAATTTGTGTAAGCATTGTGTCATATATTCAATAATTAATGATTTGAAAATAATGGCTTCAATGGTAAAGTTTCTATGTGGTTATCATAATGAATTTTACGTTATATATATTTAATAATTATATTATGGAAATGGAGGGAAAATATAAACATAGTGATGACTAATTGAATCCTTATGCTTAATCAGTGTCAAACCCTTAAGAGGTTTGATGATGTAATTTTGTAGTTTTGTGAGTATGATGTACCACTTATATACATGTTTATGGTATTAATTTTAGATGCGTGAATTTTAAGGTTACTCTATGATTATCTTGACCAAATTTACACTTTTTCAATTGCTTACTTATTGGTGTTTAGTTTACTAGTCATATGTTACAAAACCCTTATTGTTTTTCAATGTAGACCTCTTCTTCTTATTCACCATTCAAAAATGTTGATTTTACATCCATGTGATATATATTGATTCTCTTGGAGCATGCATAGGCCAAGGTCAATTTGATTTCTTCCATTCTGGAAACAGGGGAAAATGTTTCTTCCAAATATACTCTTTCAACTTGTGTGTATCCTTTGTACACTAATATTTCCTTGTTTCTGGTTACTTGTCCATCTTCGTTTAGTTTTTTTTTGAACAACCATTTTGTACCAATCACATTTTTTTTCCTTGGTCTTGGTACCAGTTCCCATTTTTCATTCTTCTCTATTTGATGTAGTTATTCTTCCATGGCCTTAACCCAATATTCCTCAAAATTGTTGGGTTCAATTGTGTATAGTAGTGTAAGGTGTCTTTTCCCTGGTGTAGGAAACATTTTACTTCCTCTCGTCTCTATTCCTGCACATTATCTCCAATAATCTATTCTGGTGGATGATTCTTCTAAACTCGATAGCTAGGTGTCTTGGAGGGCATCACAAAGTCCTTTTGGTAATTTTCTTCCTATTATGCCTCTAACTTGTGTTCTTCCTATTGTTCGTGTTCTTCTTGTTCTTCTTCTACCTCTTCTTCTTTTAATTCTTCTCCTCTTTCCTGTTCATTTGGATCTTTCCTTTCATTGATTTTTTGTATACCTGCTTCATCAATCTTTACATTTATTTTTTCCACTATCTTGTTGAGTCTCAGACTATAAAATTTGTATTCCTTGTTTCTTCTTGAATATACGACCAATAATTCATCGACTTGAGAATCAAATTTTCCAACTTTGAAATCTTCTCTTTTTATGTATCGTTTTCTTCCAAATACTCGGAAATACTTGACGATTGATGGTATTCCCTTTCACAATTCATATGGGGTTTCGTCACTGTTACTTCTGAGCATCCCTTTGTTCAATATATGAACGGATGTGTGCACTTCTTGTGCCAAAAAGACATTTCTCAACTTTGAGTCTTTCAGCATGATTCTAGCCATCTCTGTTATAGTTTTCTTCTTCCTTTCAACAACTCCATTTTGTTAAGGTGTCCTAGCTACTGAAAAAATGTCGCTATATTCCATTATTTTCATAGAATTCCATGAATTATTTTGATGTGAATTATCCTCCATTGTCTGATCTTAAACACTTAATTCTTGAATCCATTTCATTTTGAACCATCTCCTTGTACATTTTGAAATTTTGAATGCTTATAATTTTTTCTTGAGAAGACATATTGCAGTCATTCTTGCATAATCATCAACAAGTAGCATGAAGTATTGTTCTCCATTCATTCCTTTTGTTCTTGTTGGTACACATAGATCAATATGCACAATTTCCAATGGCTTTGTCATAGAGTATTCCTTTGATCTGAATTCAGTTCTTGTCTTCTTTCCTTGTACGTGATGCTTACACATAGTACTGGCCGGTTTCGAAATTTCAGGCATTGCGTTGTGCACTTTGTGCACGGTTGTTGCACCTCTTTCATCACCTTGGTGAGAAAATAAGAGGTGCTTGCAAGCTCAGTTGGGTCTGCTGAGCAGGAAAGCTGTAAAGGAAAGAGTTAGAGAAATAAAAACAAAACTATAAGCAAGAATTAAACTAATAAAAACTAAAATCATAAGCACAGGGACATAGAGATAACAAGAACAAAACGACCAATATCACCAATGTTTGAGGCTTGATCTATTGATGAAAACAAAGCACCAAGAAGAAAGGGGACTATGAGTCCCTTCTTCCTCCAAGGGAAGGCTCTTGGACCCTTACTAGTAGCTCTTCTTACAACAAGAAAATGAAAATGGTGATGAAAGAAATCCTTGCAAATCCACTCAATGGAGAGGTGGATTGCTCAATGAAATGGTGCCAATGTGCTCTTGTCAAGGATGGAGTCCTTAAAACAATATAGGCAACATAACATTACTTAGAATTCCTTGAGAAAATGAGGTGCATTCATGGTTTTTTATAGCATTGCTTTGGGCTTTTGTTTAACTGCCTTGTAGTGTGAAAAGAGGCCATTTAGGGAATTATTAGGTCTTTGACCAGCCCACCATTCGAATCCAGCCCAGATTTGGATGTCAAATCGACTTGGGAGTTGATCCATAAGTGGTTGGGAGGCTGACCACATTCATAAATGCGTCGTTTAGCAAGTGCGCGGCTTTTTGCGCCAACAGGTGCGCATCGTGCGCGTATGCGCGCCTTCTACGTTCCTGTTACGCGCATGCGCGCGCACGCCCAACTTCTGTAAAGTGCTCTTCAATTTTGCACTACTTTGTATAGTTTTTTACCTTTTTGAATGTTGTGATATTAATTCAGGGCCATGAATGACTTCATTACTGTTTGACGATGCTAAGTTCTTGTAACCATGTGCGGATGAAATTTCAGTGATAACAGATGCCCCCTGATGGATGAGGTTAGGAGCAAAGGTATAGCCGAAATCCATCAATGTTTCTTCTACTGAGAATGTTGTTGTAAGATAGAGAAATAGTGGGATCGTTCAGAGCGATCCGTTGGAGAAAAGAGGAACCGGTAGGACCCGATCTTCCATGAGGTGTATAAAATAGAAAACTGTGTACAAACGAGGCGGGCATGCCCCATGCTCGTGTCATGTAACTCTGGAAAAAGATGACTGAAGTGTTGGTGTAGACAACTGCAGCGCCCTCGGGGGCGATCGTGATAGAGGAAGAAGACAATAGTAGCCATTGATCGCGGTAAGAAGTAGCAGCGAGGAGGTGGGCATTGATATCCCTGCCCAGTTCTGAGGTCTTCAGAAAATAAAAGAACTAACTGCAATAGTCACAAAGTAAGACCCACCGTAACATGAGAAAGTGTTGGCGTCGAATGTTACGGGGGTCAACGACAGCAGGGAGTAATGGTGTTTCACCCTGTTCCATCCGAGATATCTCATTGAGTGGAGAATGAGAATCAAGATACTGTCACCCTTCCGGAAAATGGTGTTGATGTCGACAAAAGGGGACGCGACTCCCAGAAGAAAAGGGCTTCGTGAAATCTACTGAGGTGAGGAAGTGGCAGAGGTACATGGATGAAGTCAAGAAGTGGGAAGACTCAAGACTGCCCTTGGTTGGAGGATGTATGAGATAAAAAGTAGCTGCAACCATGTAACGAGGTCGAGTGTCAGGGGGATGACAAGACCGGTGATAAGTTGTGCCAGAGGTGGGACAAGGTGAACAAATTCAGAGGGTAGAGGTAAGTGACCCGTGGGGTACTCTGAAGATATGGATGATGTCGGCAAGGGTAGATGATAAGTAATGCTCCAACCAAGGGTGACATGGGTTTCTTTTTGGCCAAAACGAAGGAAGCAAGTCGCCAAAGGTAATGACAAAAAGAGAATGTAATGACTGGAAATAAAGGTGTTTGTACAATAAATAACGAATAATTGGGGAGAAATGTACAAATACAGAAACGGGTGCCCCAGTGTGATATGGGTGGCCCACGTAGCGCATAATGTGCTTGGAAGACTAATGAAGGGTGGGGGCCCCATTGGTGAGTTTCTGTATGAGGTAGGTGAAATGAAGGTAGGTTCACATATGGGCAAACTGATTGTGGATGAAGTGGAGGGTTCATGATACTGCGGAGGTGCAGGTGAAAATAGAACCGGAAAGAGATAATCGGGGAGTCCATGTGGGAAAGCTAGCAAAATGAGGAGAAGGAGTATGTGGTTGATTCACGACATGATGAAATACTATCGGGACTCCCATCCCTAAAGGGTATTGAAAAAAATCATGAGTGTCAAAAAGTGGCAAAAGGTGCTATGAATGGGACAACTCATGTGGGTAAGAATGCTATCGGGTAATAGTACCGAAAGATGCAAATGGAGGCGTGGGTACTGCAGAGCCGGGAATGGGCATCCTAAAGGCTAATATCAGAGGGTGTGACTGGAAATGTAAATGTGATACAGCGGGAAAGACTACATACCAGTGATGAGTATATACCTGAAGGGGTTGTGTCGGTGGATGATGATCAAGTACCTGCACACATGAAAAACAAAATACCCAAAGTGAACAATATCTGAAGAGAATCAAAGATATGAGCATATATGTTGACAAGTGTGACTATGCGTATGCGTACCTGACCATGGGATGAAAAAAAGGTACCCTGAGGGCTCAGGATGAAAAGTGACCCAGGGACAGTTGTGATGTAGGTGGCGGGATGCTGATCCCGTGGCTGAAGACGGTTTGAAAAACGGACACTGTGAGCTCCTGGAATGGTGAGCGGAACTTTGGCAAAAGGCCTATATATAGCTGGAGGGCCCACATTGCCACCTCATTTGTACCTGTTGCAATAGTGACTGGACGAGCAGTTTTCAGAGGAGATTGGGAGATTCGGGGATGACGAGGCAACCGATTGAGGATCTGCGAGTGTCAGGTTAGTGGTCTGATCATCCTGCATAGAAATAGGTTTTCAATTTTTGGGTAGGGTTTGTACGGAGGGCCGTACAGAGGTATGTAGGGGGTAGGGGCCCCACATGCACGGGCGATCCGGTGAGAGGCGCGCATACGTGCGCGCCTGTACACCGAATACACGTGCATGGGTGCACGGTAGAAGAAATTTAAGGCACGCCCAAAGGGCGCGCCTGTCAGTTGGATAGGCGCGCACAAGTGCGTGGCTGTGGGTTTGACAGGCGCGCACTTGTGCGCGTCTGTATGGTGAACAGGCGCGCGTAGTGGTGTGCCTGTGAAGCAAACAGGTGTGCACTGATGCGCACCTGTGTAATGAACAGGCGCACATGAGTGCGCTCCTGTGTAATGAATAGGCGCGCATGTGTGCGCGCCTATGGGTAACAAAAACCGCGCCTAGGAGGCAAGGTTGAAGTGGAAAAAACTAGTCTTTTTTGAGACTGTTGATGGTTGTATGAGCTGACATAGGGATCTGTATTGTCTGCAGGTGGCCGGTGGTGACGATGCCAGTTCGGTGGCGAGAGCGAGACTGGGCCCAGTTGTGAGATGTCGTGGCCATTGAGGACCCCGGTGTGCGTGTGACTTTGGCAACATGTGGGTTGCTAAAGTTTTTTGAGTGCCCGTTGATACAGGCACAAGAGTACTTGCTACAGTTCCTGGTCTAGATGTGGAGTCCGGAGTTGCACTGCTTCCTTGTGCGAGGAGAGCAGATCCCCTTCACTGTGGTGGAGGATGTATATTTCCTGACGGGGCTCCCCTTTCGGGGAACACCCCTACCGGCGGAGCCGGTGATGCCGAGTACTACTTTGCTCATTGATGTTGGTCAGATATATTGTTCAGGTCAGAAATTTATGACCGGGACGGTGGTGAGAATTTCGGTGATAGATTCCCTGGCGCATCGCTGTATAGCAGTGATGATCGTGCAGGTCTATGGGTCACTGGCGACCCATCGGATTAGTGGTGGCCAACTGTTGGTGTTGGAGAGAGTGTTGGCCAGTGAGTGGTTCGCTTGGGGGCTGACCCTTCATGCTAGGATGGTGGCACAGTTGGATCACTGTCGGTCCACTGGTGGAGGAGAGTTTGCATTTGGGTCCATCCTAGTGGCCTGGTTCTTAGAGAGGGTGCCGATGTTGTGCCCGAGGATCTTACTGGAGATGTCGGGGGCACGAGAGCCGCGGTTGAGGTGGTGGTCTACAGTTTTACTTTGTCACGGTGGTGGCGAAGGTGGCCACTTCTTTTCAGTACAAGCAACACAGGTGTGGCGGCAGATGCCACAGGTGATACTGCGGTACCCCTATGCTGGGGTGGACTTCTTGGGTGACCTGGACATGGTGCTACCTCCCGGGGAGGTGTTTGACCAACGAAGTATGTTTAGTATCTGGTGTGCATTTTTTTTTGTTTATGTTGTTTGTTTGAGATATCAGTCCATATGTATATGATATAGATGTTGATACTATCATTTGTTGTTGTTTTTTGCATGTGCAGATGTGGCACCTCGCAGGTGCGAGGTGGAGATGCAGAGAATGTTGGCTCGTCGAGAGCCGGAGAGACTACCGCGTGGAGAGAGACATCGGTGGGAGGATGTCGTGGGGTGACCAGCTGAGCCTGAGAGGGAAGCGAGGAGGCGTCGATTCGATGACCCGGGTGCGGGGCCATCACACGCTCCTCCGGTGATGGTCAGAGTGTATTTATGATGATATACGCCGTCGTCTGGAGACGGTTTTACAGGACGTGCCTGAGGGCATGTGGACGCGCATCCAGGATGAGAGTTTCCTGGAGCAATGTGTGGGGGTGCCGCCACCATGGTGGGCCATAGTGCAGGGAGCAACAGTGCTTGTTGTGATGACGAGTGGACGCCTGCCTCCGGGGTAGGAGGGTCCTGTGGGTGGACCACCACCTCCTAAGGTAGGTGGTGGTGGGCCTCCACCGCCTGAGGGAGGAGCAGGTGGTGGTGCATGATGTATATCTTTTTTGTTGTATATAGGCTGGTGAGCCCTTTTTTGTACCGAGGTGCTGCATTGGCCTGCGGATACATGTATTTTTGTATGTAAACATTCGGATGGCCTGATGGGCCTTTATATATACATGAGTACACCTTTTTGAGATCCTGATGTTGTCTACATGTTTTTTGTTGAGTACGTCCATTCTATATATGTGCTGTGACAGGTTTTTGTGATATGTTTATGTATGTGTAGCTTGATGGGATATATGCCAATATAACACCATGTTAGCTATGTGATCTGTTATTTGATTCAATTGTCTTGGAGTATGTGTAAATGTAATGGAATCAAAATGTCGAGATAACAACCTAACCTGCAGGTATTTGCGAAAGAGGCACGGATCGCGTACACGGTACACATTGTTGAGCTGGAGAACGACTAGTTGAGAGTCGAGGAAGATGCTAAGGTGACGAATATGATGATGCTGGGCATCGGCCAAGAGGCCAATGACGACAGTGTATTCATCTTGGTTGTTGGTTGCTGGCCCCAAACATATGCCGCTTGAATGTAGCATTTCATGTGAGGGGGTGTAGAGAGCCCAAGCAGCCAAAGCGAGATTTTGTGTCCAACGACTGGCATCGTCGGCGTAACCAATGTGGTAGGCTGGTGGAGGAAGCATCTATCAATAGCACAAAGGATAGTTTAGACGAGAGGGGAGGAGAAAAAAAAAAAAAAAGATTAAAAACGCTAGAAAAAGAAATGACCTAAAGTAGAATGACTACTTTTAAGCATAAAATTTCTTGAGATACAACCCATTGACGGGTTCCTTGAGAGAGAGGCCTTCGGGGAGGCCAATATGTATGCGCCTTTGGTGAGGCAATGTTGGATAATGTAAGGGCCATGCCAAAGTGACTCGAATTTTCTGTGGCCAAAGGTATCATGAGCGATATCATAAGCCAGGATGAGGTCGCCTTCGCGGAATGATCGAAGGTTGACATGGCGATCAAAGGTAGCCTTGGATCATTTTTTAGCTGCCTCGTTGTTCCGTAAGGAATAGTGACAATCTTCATCCAGAGACTCCAAGTTCAGCAGGCACTGCTCCATTGGAGCAGTGTCAGGTAATAGCTCAATTGTGGTGCGTAAGGTGGGAATTTCGCACTCGATGGGAAGAGTTGCCTCAATCCCATGGAATAAATGGAATGGTGTGAAACCAGTAGCGGTTTTCACCGCCGTTCGATAAGCCCATAGCACAAAAAATAACATGTGATGCCAATTGGTTTTATGTTTATTAACTGTGCGTTGTAACATGGTCTTGAGGACTTTGTTAACTGCCTCGACCTGTCCGTTTTGACTGAGGGTAATATGGTGAGGCAAACTCATGAGAGAAGCCTAACTGAGATGAGAGTTCGATGAAGATCTCATTCTCGAAGTGTTTCCCATGGTCATAAACGCGTTGGAGGGGTACTCCAAAGCAGGATATGACGTGGTTAAAGAAAAAACACGTTGCAGTGTCAGTGATATTGTTGAAAGTGGGCATAGCTTCGGTCCATTTGGTGAAGTAGTCAACGGCGACAATGATGTATTTGTGGCCATTGCTAGAGGGGGGATTATAAGTCATAAATTCGATGCCCCATTTACAAAAAGGGCCAGCAGTAATGACAGGGTGGAGAAGAGCGGGGGGAGCCCAAGCTTTGTTGGCGTAGAGCTGACATTGCTCACATCATTTCATGGCATGAATGCAATCATGAAACAAGGTAGGCCAAAAGTAACCGGCTCGGATAATATTTTGAGCAGTGGATATGCCCAAAAGATGGCCCCCACAGGCGCCGTTGTGACAATCATTTCAGACTCGATCGGCCTCGTCAATAGTCAGGCATCGATGAAGAATGGTGTCGACGCCCCGTCAGTATAGGATGTCTTCGATGAGAAGGTAGCGGGGAGCCTGATGACGAATACGTCGACGATCATCCCGTGAAAGGTGGTTACCGAACTTTTGAGTTCAGAGGTAGATGAGAAGGTCACCGTACCACAGATCATCCGAAGTAATGTAAAAGAGATGTTCGTCGGGAAAGTCAGTATTGACGGGGGCACTGGTGGTGTCAGAGGGAAGGGTCGTGACAAGTTCAGCGAGAACAAGGGCCTTCTTACTCTTAGGTGTTGAGAACTCGAGGTCATACTCCTGAAGGATAACGATCCATCGAGCGAATTTTCCGTTAACATGCCGTCGGCTGAGAAAGTACTGCATAGGGTTGGAATCTGCGATGACCTTGGTGGTGCGAAGCAGAATGTAATGGCACAGTTTCTGGACTGCGAGGACAACTACAAGAGCAAGTTTCTCTTCGTGTTTATACTTCAAGGGTGGTCCTGAGAGGTTCTTACTAACATAATAAATGACATGTTCATGATTGTCATCTCCGAGCTGGACGAGGGCACCGACTACTGATATAGCTGATGCTGATACGTAGAGGATGTAGTCGTGATTATAGTCAGGTGCACTAATTAAAGGTGCATTTGAAAGTGTTGTTTTAAGATCGTTAAATGACTGTTGGGCGTGGTCATCCCAGTGAAATGGGATGTCGTGACGTAGTAAGCGAAGGAAGCCATGTGCGCGTATGGCGTAATCTAGGACAAAGAATCTAAGAAAGTTCACTTTGCCTTGAAGACTCTGAAGTTGCCGTAAATTCTGGGGAGGTGGAATTTCAGTGATGGCTTGGACTTTGAGGGGGTCCACGATAATACTTCTTTGGGAAACAATAAAACCAAGGAGGCACCCTGCGGTGACACATAACACACACTTGAGAGGATTCAAGCAGATGTTGTACTAACGACACCGTTGAAAGATGATTCGTAAATCATCGAGATGCTGGGTGCGTTTCTTGGATCGAGTTGTGAGGTCGTCCAAGTAGGCGAGGATGATTTTAGCCAGATCATGGAAGATGTATGTCATTTCCTGCGGGAAAGTTACGCCGGCATTTTTTAAGCTAAAAGGCATGACACGATATGAAAAAGTACCCCATGGGGTAGTAAATGCGGTTTTATATTGATCGGCAGGGTGGATTTGAATTTGATTATAGCCAAAAAATACGTCCATAAAGGAGAGAGCCTCGTGGCCGGCGCAGTCATCAATAATCTGATCGATGAAAGGTGTTGGAAAGTTGTCTTTTGGACACGCATTGTTGAGATCGCGAAATTCTATGCAAACGTGGATAGTGCCCTATTTTTTGTCGACGGGTACAGGGTTGGAAACCCATGAGGTATAAGAGATGGGGTAAATAAACCCGACAGCGTGTAATTTGTCAATCTCATCTTTGATATTCATGCCTTTGGATGGGTGTAGTGGTCGCTGCTTTTGGTGAACTGGTGTCATGTCGGGCCATGTGTCGATGTGATGTTCGAAAATAGAGGGATCGAGGCCAAGCATTTCCGTGTATGACCAGGCAAAAATATCCCTATATTCCTGGAAGATGGCTTTATATGCGGCGATTTCCTGAGGAGTGCAAGCAGCTCCAATGATGATTTCTTCGACGATGCCATTTTTAATGGAAATGTCAATTTTTATGGTGGGGGAAATGTTGGCCATGTTTCCTTCTTCAAATGCATCAGGGGTAGGAATGGGATTGTTGAACCAATCGATAGGCCCGGATGGGATAAAATCTTTGGTTTCGATTGTGTAAATGGGGTTTTGGTTAGGAGGCATGGGGGCTTCCTGTGGAGAGAAGAGTGCGCAGTGTTGTAGCGCATCCCAGGGAGAGTCTGGGCGGTTTAGCTCTTCGATTATTTCCTCGTCGCATTGGAAACGTCGGGAATACAAGGGGTTGTGAGGAGTGATCTCGGTGACAGTGTTGTTGCCCCCTGATGAAGAAGCATGGAGCACAATGATAGGAGATGGGGAGGGTTCACTCAACATAAACCATATATTGAAGTACTGAGGGGTACCCGTGGTGGTTGGGTGGAGAGTGTCCATAGGGGAATGGGTAGGAGAATTGGGGGGGTTGTGGGGTAAATCATCAGAGATGTCATCTAAGAACCATGGAGGTGTTGGGAGTGCCTCGGGCTCGGGAGAGATGACATGAAGATCCTCTAATGACGAGGTAATGTCAATTATCGCCTCTGTGGATTGGTGAAGAAGGGCCAATTGACGTTGCCTGTATTCAAGGATCATAGGACACTGGTATGAAAAATGAGCTAATGAATCGCAGAGAGAGAAAGGGCGTCTCATACATTCATTGACTGAAGTAGTGACATAACGAATGTCAGTGATATTTGTTGAAGAGGACGTAGCAGGGCGTGGGTTGTTCTAGAAGTTCTGGCGCACAGCGACCAATGTCTGTCGAAAGTGTGGCAGTGTTGGGCAGTGATGGGTGTAATGGCCATACTCTGAACAGATAGCATAAGCGTATTTGGTCCTCAACCCTTTACTACTGGAAGGGNGGTGGCCCTCTTTCTCACATAGTGCGCAAGGTGGTGGGATGCGTGGAGGAAGTGGAGCGGTGGGATATTTCTTCTTTCTCCTGCCCCCAGCTGTAGCTGGGAGGTTAGTGAGTGGGGGGGTGGTGGGGGTAAGGATGAGAATCGTCATGGGAAGTCCTTCCTTTGGGGGAAGGGATGGTCGGGGGACCATCTCTGGTGGGTGTAGATACCAAACTAGGATTGCTAACACCATATTCGGTAGTGTGAGCATTGCGGCTACCTGAAAAGATTCGATACCTGGTGGAGGGTAAAAGAAGGGAATTTGGGTGAGGGGTTGGGGGACTGTTTCCCAAACGAGATTATGCCCTTGAGGGGATGTGGATTTGTGGACTGTGGAGGTCGACAGATGTGCAGGAGGCTCCGGCGGGAGTAGTTCTATGACTAGTGGGACGTCAGGAATGACTGAAGACTCCTGAGGAGGAAGAGCATCCTCTGTGTGAGTTCTGTTAGATGATACGACACACACCTGATTAGTAGGATGAAGGAGTGGTGGTGCTCCGTGGTACGTTCCTAATAAGGATGGATCTTTGAAAATCCCAGGACCCATCTCTACGAGTGTATATGCATCTTGGTTGGTGTGGATGAGAGGAAGAATGTTATCGAGGTTGGCAGATGGGTTAGGCTCATAGTGTGAGACTTGGTCAATGGTAATGATCTTCCCATTGTGAGGGAACATCATTGTCCAAAAGACGAAAGATGCTACTGCCTTCATAGCATACATGTAGCTACGACCGAATAGAATATTGTAATCGAGCGGAGCATTGATAACTTCTATATCAATGAGAATAGTATTGCCCCCGAGTTCAACATGGACATTTTGGAAGAGCCCTTCAGGAGAGGATGGTCATCCGTCATAAGCTCGTAATGTGATGGCAGAGGGTATGAGTTCCGGGGAACCAAGTTTCTGCCATATGGTTTTGGACATGATGCACGTAGACGCACCTTCATCAATGATACACCGATGAACTGTGATGTTCCATATTTTGACTGGTATTTGAAAAGCGATCAAGGCGGGAAGATGAGGTTCTCCACTGTCAAGATCAAAGGTGATGAGTTGAGTATCTATAGGGTCGACTGCCCCCAAGGTGGAAAGTAATGATTTCCGCTAAGTAGGAAAAGTCTAGAGGACTTCCAAGACTGACATGGAAGCTGGGGATTGTGCTAAGTCATCTACCAAACTGTAGTTATGAGCTTCCCTAGCTTGTGGGTTGTAGACATTCCTGTGCAATGGGATGCGAGGGATGTGTAGTGGTGGTTCGGTGGAAGGGCGAGGGATCACTAACGGGGGTCCCATCGGTGTAGGGTTTGTCTCTGGAGAGATGGGAGTAGACTCAGCGGGTGCATGATACTGATGATTACGGGTCTGCAGAAGGATTTCTTCCTCACTGGTGAGGAGAATTGTACACTCTGCTGGATTGTTGGGGTTGTGGTATTGGCCCACCTAAGGTGGGGGATGTTTTGTGTCCTATTGGGTTTTTATCACACCTTGATGTGGAATAGGATTTTGCAGTACGGCGGGAGGGGGTTGTTGCACGTATTGTTGTGGTGCCTGTTGAGGGGCAGGTTGTGCAGGAGAATGGGGAAGACTACCAGAGTCTTTCAACCATTTGAAATCAGCGATCTGGGGGCAATGGTGAGTGTAATGAATGAAATCACCACAAAGGGCACAAGGGAAGATGTTTTTAACATTATTTTTCCCTTGGCGTTTGTTATTATTTCCCCCTTGGGGGTTTTGGTTCCCTTGGTTCTGGTTTCCCACAGGTGGTTTGTGCTGTGGGGGTTGATTCCTGCCTTGACCTGGGTTGTTGTTATTCCTATTCCTTCCTTTCTTCTTGGCATTGTTTGATGGATGAGTTGGGTTGGTTGTATTCAACTGTTCAAAACTTTGGTATTGTTGAGCAGCAGAAGGTTGAACAAAATTTACCCCCACATGTGGATGTGGGGAAGCCATGGGTTGTGGAGGACCAGGAAATGGGAAGTATGGATTTTGTGGTGGTACCAATCCATACGGTACATAGGAAGGCGTAGTGCTTTCACTAGTACTATAAGATGATGTTGAGAGAGTACCATTGTTTGTGGGAATAGGTGGATGTATGGGGCGTGCTGGTGGTGGTCCACTGATAGGTGGCGGTATAGAAACATGGTATGGCTTTTGATAAGGGGGTGGGGGGTAATAAGGAGTGCCCCCATATGCCAGCGGGTATTGAGGTGTTCCATACATCAGTGGTGGTTGGGGTTGTGGGCCGTGGTGTGTGGTGGCACCAATCAGTCTGTCTGTTGAATGAGACATCCCAGGTTTGTCTTAGCCAAATGGCACAGGTTTTGGAAGATCAGGAAGTACCGTATATAAGTACCCTGACTATGCATAAATGAGGTCATACTGCTAGGCCTTACTGATGGCTTCCTCTTCGAATTGAGGGAAGGTGGAAGCTACATCCTTTCCAAGGAGAGAGACCAGTGATCTAAGAAACCAGTCTAGACATTGTTGCTTGGTGGTTTCTGCTTTACACAAACTACATCGCCTACGCCACTCGTGAATATGGTCAGCGATGTGTGTGGCTGAGGTTTGTTTGAAGTTAGACAGTAGTTCTAGACCATTGTCATGGCGGTTGGGTAATTGGAAGAAGGTCAAGAATTCTTTGGCCAATGACTCAAAGGTCCCGTGGGACCCTGATTTTTCTTCAACATACCATTTGGCCAATGGGCCGGTGAGTGTACGTTGAAATAATCGCAGTCTGATGGAATCATCCATAATGTTGTTCGAAGAGCACCATAGGTGAAAGGTCATGACATGGTTGGTAGGGTCATCGCCTGCCTTTCCTTCAAACTTTGGTATGTCTGAAGGGAGTTTTGTTGGCATTGCAGGCCATGTAGGGTCATGCAATATAGGATCATTGGTGAGTTTGGTGAGATCCGGTATGTTGAGAGAGGCCAAGTATGGCATCTACAGTGGGGGGAGAGGATTAGCTCCGGCCATAGTGTGTTGTGAACCTGACCCTTGATGGGGGCTAGGTGGGTTGGTGCTCCCTCCTTGATAGGAAGTAGGTCCCCCGCTTCCATGTAAAGGAGAGCGAGTGAACGGGTGACCTTGGGAAGTGGACCCAAGTAATGTAGAACCAAGCAAAGCTGATCCTAAGATAGTAGCACTCACAAGAGTGTGTGAAGGAGGTGCCGATGAGCGGGCATGACCAGTTACTCCCCCTAATATAGGAGGGAGGTTGAGCAAGCGACGTGAATGACGGGGGTTCTGTGGTTCCCCTATGATGTCAGACTAACTATGTGAATGTGTGAAAAAAGTGGTGAGAGAAAATATAGAAACAAGAGCCTTTGCGTTGAATGTTTACACAATATATATATCCAAATCAAACTGTAATCAGATGTGCATCATACATAAAATGATAAAGAAGCATATATGTGGGTAAATGGGTTTTGTCCGTGTGGGGGAATCAAAAGAAAGAAAATGCTTGTGTCCTAGAAGACGTAACGTCCTTCCTCTCAAATAGCACTGGACCTTCCAATAGTACTCAACAGTGGGGTCTGAAGTCACTGGAAGAGAAACTAGTGAAGGATGAAATAAT
>ML778803.1:45223-62718 GCA_009831015.1 Picea engelmannii | reverse complement strand
GAGAATTCTTCTTCTTAAACTTTGTGACTTTCCTATTGACCTTGCCTAGCCTAGGAATCCCTTTCCCGGTGGAGTTTGGTCCCAGCTCAGGGGTGATCCACTGCTGAGAGTGATGAGCAGTGTGGTCTAAGGCTGGGAGGTTCATGGAATATTTGCACGTAGTTGGTGGTTTTACTCTAGTTAAAAGATAAGTATCATTTCAGTGTTGAATTATGTGTGTTATGTATGTATGTGATTCTTGAAATGTTATCATGTGTTCTATAGCATGTAGGAATTACTGTCAATTCCATTTGAGTATGTATGGTAGCAGTAACTCTGTGTTATTTGTTTTGAATTCATTAGAAATGCATGTTATATATGTATATTCATCTGTGGCGTTTCCCTGACCTGTTGGTGGCTGGGGACGTTACAAATTGGTATCAGAGCTAAGTAAAGTGTCAGAGTAGTGGTGTTGCCCAGCCTGTTGGTGGTTGGGGATGTTATAAATTGGTATCAAAGCTACGTGAAATGTGAGATTAATGGCGTTTCCTGGCCTGTTGGTGGTTGGGAACGTTACAAATTGGTATCATAGCCATGGTTTTGACATTGAGCATGGATGGGCAATGTTAGTGGTTAACGAGACAAAGATTTTAGAGTGAATTGTTGTCGATAGGGACAAAATTTGAGGTTCAAAGCGTCCCTGGGTGCAACGAGTGCATCAAGAAATAACTTGAGTTTTCTCATGAAGGGACGTGAAGATCTATTGTAATGAGTGCGCAGATTCAAAATTTGACTAAGTGTCAAAGAAACCCTCTAAGGAGAAAGGGGTTCGAGAAATGAATCTCAGGAGGAGGAGCGACAACAGTCATCAGATCTGTTATTGGAAGGAGTCTGGACCGTTAGATCTGTATCCAGGAAAGAAAAGGAGACCATTGAGGAGTAAACAGATCCTAAGTCGTCGGATCTAAGCGCAAAGGATGGACAGTTGTCCAATCTAGGTTGACAGGTGGCGCAAGATCCACAACTCTGGAGTGAGAGCACTTCGGAAGTTCTGTGATAAAGGAGAAAGAGAAATAGATGAAGTAGATCTTAGTTGTTCTTCACTAGAGGGGTACGTGTTAATATATCTAAGACTTCAGGGAAAGTCACTTCGGAGGATTTCAAGTGTGGAGTGTGAGCAATTCCCAAAGTCCCAAAGGCCGAAGTATATCGCAATCATCTGTTGCGAAGGACACGCGTCAGAAGATTATGAAATTTGGGTGAGAGAACTTCGGGAGGAACGAGTGTGCAGGACTCTAAAACTCCTGAAGCCCAAAGAGACGAAGTGGATAGCGGTCGTCAGATCAAGGGGGATACACACGTCAAGAGATCGTGTACTTCAGGAGGAGGAAAGTGCTGTGAGTTTGAAACTCTCGAATCCCAAAGTGTCAAAGTCATTGATAGCCATTGATCGTGAAGGAGGACATGCATCGGTAGATCGTGAACTACGGGGGAAAGCGCTCCAGGAAAAAGAGAGTAGAGAGGAGTTGAAAATTATGAAGTCCGAAGATTTGAAACTCGAAGAGCTGAAGTGGTGAGTCATGATGACATCACCTAGAGGTGACGTGGACCTCTCATATACCTACCACGTTCCCCCACCCAGAATGTTGACAGTTGTAGTATGTGGGCCCTGAGGTTGAATAACATAGTTAAAGGTTGGTGGGCCCACTAGTGTTGATCACGATACATCCATATCGACAGCCAGGAGGAATTGCGAGGACCCAAATTGCATGGGAATTAATTTCTCAGGGAGGTCTCGTAATCCAAACCATGGTTTTCCCGGGGGGTTACATGTCGGCATTAGAGGAATTGTGGGATGAAAGGCGGGTTACTCCAAACCGTGGATGCATGCCCCTGCAATTTGAAAAGCGTTAAGTGATGTGACTATTCTGTATCTTAGTTCAAGTATGGAAATTGTGGGTCCCAGTGGAAATGTAGCGCTAGTTGTGAAGTTTTAAGACTTGACACTCTGTAAGAATGGTTCATAAGGGAACGAAAGGAAGAACTTTAAAAAATTTTGCAATGTCGAGGTGACGAGACGTAATAACGTCACCAAAGGTGACATGGAAGTGTTCGGAGATTAACGGTTTGGGGCGTTGGGGGTGTGCGGATGTGAAATCCTCCGAAGTCTCGAAGCTCCGAAGCTCCAAAGTCCTGGAGCTCAGATTCCTGAAGTTCCATAATGGGTGTCATCCATTGGATGTTGGGTAGTTGTGGACTGTTAATCCACACTACTTCGCGAGTTCATTAATTCATAACTCCGAGAGATTTGTTGTGATATGATTTGAAAACTTCTGAAGTCAGAGGCCATAAGTCTCGAAAAAGCACCTATCGATCTAGCGCTTGGCCACAACCTGTGGTCACATGGGTTGGGGGCTAAGAAAAAGGGGCTAGTGCCCAAAAAATCATTTTCGAGAAGAGCTCAGAAAGAAAATGGAATATGAAAGTTTTCTTGAATTAGATTGGTTTCTGAATACTGTGGAATTTGTTAAGGATTGATGGCCTGACAAATTTCGGTTGACTGCACATTGTGTTTGCAGAATTAACCATTTTCAGACCGGAACCGAATTGCCACGTAGTGCAGAGAAATGGAGGCACAAAATGATTTCAATTCATAGAATGAAGCTAAAGAAATGGATGTCTATTTGGGAGTTGAAGGATCAAACTCCAATGGGAATGGAGAAGAGATATATAAGGAAGGAAACATGATGAAAATCATTGAAAGATTGTAGAAAGATGTCCAAACTCACTGAGCAGATAACAAAAATCTTATGAAAGTCAGGGAACAACAGGGAGAATTCAACATAAAGTTGATACAGAGCCTAGAAAGTATAGAAAATAAATTGGATAAGGAGAGTGACTCTAGTAAATCAGGAAGTCATGGGTCTCCTGATGAAAAGAGGAAATCAAGGAGTGTTTGTAGACACCATCATCACTCTCAATGGCACTCCAAGAGGAGGTCACATAGTAGTTCAAGCCCATATCCTATAAAAAATCATAGGAGATGTAGAGTGGATGAACTCAAGAGTGAAATGAACAATATTAAACCTCCTACGTTTGATGGAGAGCACAAGAAGGAGGAATATGTCGAGACATGGCTTCTTGGCATGAGGAAATATTTCCAACTGCAGAATTATTCCTCTCATGCAAAAGGAAGAATCACAATGTATCAATTGAAAGGAAAGGAATCCATGTGGTGGGATCAACTTGTGCCGGTGCGACACATTAAAGAGAAAAATGTTACTTGGAAGGAATTCAAGAAGTATTTCGAAAACAAATACTTGACTAAGAGATACTATGACATAAATATGAAAGATTTCTTTGAACTCAATCTAAGTAGCATGTCCATTGATGAATATGAACGAAGGTTTTTGGAATTGTTGAAGTATTTCCCTTTCATCAAAGATGAGACTGTCAAAATTCAAAGGTATTTGAGTGGAATACCATCTCCCATCAGTGACAATATCCAGTATGATGATCCTAAAACTATGGAAGAAACTATAAGGAGAGAAAAATGCTTATATGAGCAACAAAGAGAAAATCCCACTTTCTAGAAGGTTTGGGAAGAAAATAAGAAATTCAAGATGGATCAGAGGAAGAAGGGAACTAAGACATCCTTTTTCAGAAAAAATCCTTAGGGACAACCATTTTTAGAGAGCCCAAGAAGGATAAAATAGGTGGGCAAATGCCAAGACATCCACCTATGGAATGTTGGGGTTGTAAAGGAAATCATAGGTACAGATATTGCCCCCACAAAAATGAAAAGGTGATATTTTTCCACAATGTTCAATAGGAAGAAATAGTGGAGGACATGGTCAAAAGTGTACCAAGGATCTACGCAGCCCTGGACAACAAGCAAGAAAAATATTAGTCACGTATGATTGAAGTGGAAGGTATGATCAACAAACAAACCATTACTATTTTAATTAATTCATGAGCACGTCATAGTTATATAGATCCTAGAATGGTGGGAAGTTTTCATTTTCCAAGAGGAAAACATGGAAAATCTTGGTTAGTGCAGTTGGCTACAGGAGCCAAGAGAAAGGTTGTTGAGTTGGTTAAGTCTTGTCGAGTGGGCATGATTGGATTGAGCACAAGGGATGAATTGAACATATTACCTTTAGGTTCCTATGATTTTCTAATTGGGATGGATTGGTTGGACTAGCACCATGCCATATTAGACTATCGTAACAAGCCATTCACTTTCCTGGATGAGGAAGGAAACCCAAGGAAAGTGCATGGAATCCCAAGGGATGTTACTGTCAGAGAAATATCAACAATGCAAATGAAGAAGTGTTACAGGAAGGGCTGCCAAATATTTGCAACCCATATGGAAGAAGAATCTAAGGATAAGGTGTCAAATATATAAGACCATGCAGTATTAAAGGATTTTGAAGATGTATTCCAGGAGGTACACGGACTATCCTCGAAGAGAGATATTGATTTCTCTATAAACCTAATGCTTGGAGAAGCTCCAATGTCAAAAACTCCTTACAGAATGAGTAAACGAGAGCTGAAAGAACTACAATTGAAGGTTGAAGAAGTTCTGAAGAAGGGGTATATATGCCCAAGTGTGTCACCTTGGGGTGCCCTGGTCTTGTTCATGAAAAATAAATATGGGACATTGAGATTGAGCATCGATTTCAGGCAGTTGAACAAAGTGACTATTAAGAACAAGTATCCTTTGTCAAGGATCGTTCATCTCTTTGATCAGTTGAAGGATGCCAAGATAGTTTCAAATATAGATCTCACGTCAAGGTACCACCAGGTAAGGATAAAGGATGAAGACATCAGCAAGATCACCTTTAGAACAAGGTATGGTCATTATGAATTCATAGTGGTGCCATTTGGGTTATCAAATTCACCTGTTGTTTTCATGTGCCTAATGAATGTTGTATTCATAGAATATCTAGACAAGTTTGTCATAGTATTTTTGGATGACATCCTGGTGTACTCCAAGTCGGAGGAAGACCATGAAAATTATCTGAGGATGGTGTTGCAAGTGCTAAGAGAGCACCAACTGTATTCCAAATTGAGCAAGTGATCATTCTATCAAAAGCAGATCCATTATTTGGGACATATCATTTCAAAAGATGGGATAGTTGTGGATCCTGAGAAGATAGAAGCCATCAAAGAATGGTCAGCGATGAAGAATGTGACAAAAATTAGATCCTTTATGGGTCTATATGGCTATTATAGAAGGTTCATTGGAGGGTTCTCAAGGATATCTCACCCCATCACTTCCTTGCAAAGGAAGGAGAAGAAATTTCAATGGACAGAAGAATGTGAGAAAAGATTCCAACAATTGAATAAATTGCTAATCAGTTCTCCAATCATGAGGATTGCAGATCCAAATGAAGATTTTGTAGTGTGTACTAATGCATGCAAAGAAGGATTGGGGGGATTCCTCAGCCAGAATGGGTTTTTAATATGTTATGAGTCCAGAAAATTGAAAGAGCATCAAAGGATCTATGAAACTCATGATTTGGAGTTGGCATCCATAGTGCACGCCCTGAGGAAATGGAGACATTACCTCATGGGAAATAGGCTTGAACTGAGGACATACCATAACAGTCTGAATTATTTTTTTTATCATCCAACCTTGAATGATAGTGATGCAGGAGCATCACCCACATCAAGCGAGCCAGCGCGGAAGGCAAGAGACAACTGGACAAGTGCTAGCACAAATTTTGAAATCACCTTGGAAATTGTTGCACCAAATCATAAATGTAATAATTTAATGAATTTCACTTGTATAATGTAAATGGACCTTGAGCGGATTTCTCTCATCCTTAGTAGGTAGAAGGCTTTTAAAAGTAGTTAATGCAGGTAGATAGAATTAAATTCTAGATTAGACAGTTTTAGGAGCTGGAGGGAAAATGGATATAGACACCCTCATTGTATCATTGCAACATTATCCTGAGCATAAATTAATCAAATTGAAGCAGGAAGAGCATAGAAGAGAAGTAGAGAGTTGTGGAAGAACACCCATGTACAGATCTTGAATTAATAGAAGAAGTTGATTCAAATTCGTGGTTTAGTGTTTGTTCTCTGTGTATTGATGTTAAATGATATGCTCATGAATGTTTGTTGCCTGTTATGCATTTGATTTATTGTTGAGTATATGATTTCATGTTTGGGTTCGAAGTCTGAAGGGAAGAAGAAATGAGTTTTAATTGTTTCTCTATCTGAGCGAGGATTCCTGCAAGGAGTGCAGTTGAAGTTGTCCGCAAGGCGTGCGTTGACAGAAGGCTCAGATAGTTTAACTCTTGTTCTCGTTCACCCAGAAGTGAACTTAGGTTATAGAAGTTGTGCAAGGAGTGCACAGTCAAAGGAAAGTCTCAGTTGTGAATCTGAGTGAAGCATTGAAGGACTATTGTTGCAGGTGTGCGCAGGGTCGAAGGAATCCAAGCACTTGAAGTGTTTGAAAATCTGCCGCAAGGAGTGCGTGCAAGGACCCTCTTTGAGGCTCGAAGTCATGAGAAATATCAAGAGGGATAAATCCTTTGAAGCTATTGAAGGTAGCACAAGACATTGGTGCACATTGAGTGATTAGAAGGTATTTGGAGTTGTGGCATAAGTGGTTAAATCCGGGAAAGAGTCCTCGGACCATTTCGCTGGGAACATCAAGGAGGAAGAGACAGACGGTCAGGATTTTGTGGAGAGGATTTACGAAATCCCGCCAGTCGTCTGATCTTGTAAAGAAGTGGGGAAGTTACGACCATGCTCGGAGTTCAGCTCCAAGGGATCATGAGCCATCGGATTATCACCCGGTTACCCGTCAACCATCCGATTTGACAGGAGTTGCATAGGGTTTAAGTCCTCGTGAGCAAGGGGGAAAACCAGGGAAGGCATCGGGATATTGAGGCATCGGGAATTCAGAAGTCAAGAATCTGGGATATTTTTGAGTCTCGAAATAGCGAAGGGATCATAGCTGTGGATCTCAGGTAGGACACGTGTCGGTTGACCACTCGATCGGAGATTCGATCATCGGGGTTCATATGAGTGAGTGGTTTTGATTTTGCGTTTGGAAAATCCCAAGGTTCGATCTAAACCACCCATCATTTGGGACGCATGTTAAAAGATTTGAAGAACTCGGGGTTCAGAAATTCGTGAGTCCTGGAGACAAGGGAAACATTACACCAGAAATCACAATATTATGGAACGCAATATCCCGACAGCTAAAGGAGTGTGGGGCCACAGGAATCGGTGAGTGGACAAGTGGCGCACCGTTTCGGAGTTCGGGGAAAGGAAAGTCCCGAAACATATGCATTTGGATTCATGAATTTGCGAACTCTGAAATGTCGATGGGGTACAGGTGTTGAAGGGTCAACCCACGAGCGTGTCGGTGGTTCGTCACATCGGGGTTCGGGTGTCGGTATATCAAGATTGTTTTGACATCGCGAGTGTCGAATTCGCGATAGGATAAATCCCGATAGGAGTGGGAAAGGGTCAACCTTGACTCAGATCGGGGTTCGGGAAACTGAGAGTCCAACGTTTGACCCCTGACCTCGCCAAGTCACGAAGTCTGATTTCTCGATTAAAAAGGGGAGATATCGTGGAGAGTTTATGTGGGTGAAAATTTCTTGATAGGGAAATAGAAGAACATTTGAGTTCTTCGGGCCGTGGCAGAAGGAAAGGTCATGTGAGCGGAGGTGCTTGCAAGCGCGCCTACATCAAGTGGTATCAGAGCTCAGAAATATTCTTTGCTTTCTATAGTAGAGAAAGAGAATTCACCATACCACCAAGGAGAGATAGACAATCACCCAATACAGAGGATAGGGAAATACCCAGAAGAAGGGGCAGGGAGATAACAGATCTAGTTATGGAGAGACAAATGCGTGATCTTCGAGCTAGACTCGAAGACATGGAGACAACGCAAAGACGCATAGCCAGTGCGGGGGATCTTAGTGATTTTGAAAGCGAGATTGAGGCTGAACGTGAAGAGGAAGTTGCAACTGAAGATGCATCAAACGAGCGTTTTATCAGAGCTATTGCCAGGATGGGTGCAAGAGCGAAAATGGACATTCCATTTTATGAGGGAAACTTGGATGAAGAGGAGCTTCTAGACTGGATTAGAGCTCTAGACACCTACTTTGACTATGAAGAGGTCGAAGAGGAAAAGAAGGCCAGGCATGCTGTCACGAGATTGAAAGGACATGCAGCATTGTGGTGGGATGAGCTACAAGCTGACAGACACTGCAAGGGCAAGCAGAAGATCAAAAGATGGGATAGGATGATCGCGAAGATGAAGGCGAAATTCATCCCCAGGGACTATCAGATCACTTTGTTCAGGAGAATGCAGAACCTGAGACAGAAGCTGATGACAGTGAAGGAGTACACTGAAGAGTTCTATAAGATGAACATCAGGGCAGGTCATCGAGAGAGCGATGATGAGAAGGTTGCTAGATATCTGAATGGTCTGAGATATGACATTCAGGATGAAATAAGCATGTTAACCATCCGAATGGTGGAATATGCTTATCAATTGGCTCTGAAAGCGGAGGATAAGTTGAGTCGAAAGAAGGGTCAGAGAGGGCACGACAGAAGTCATCTCAGAGGCAAATCTGTTGCCCAAGACAGAAGCCAAAAGCCCAAGGAAGACTGGAAGAAACCTCAGACTAGAACTGAGAGAGGTGGAACCTCACAATGTGGGAAATATGTTGAGCAGAGAGGACAACATACTAAGAAGAAAGGAGATTACGCTGATAACAACACTTTTCATCGTACTAGAGGTAGAGGAAGAGGAAGAGGTGGAGTAATCACATGCTTCACATGTGGAAAGAATGGGCACAAGTCTTACGAGTGTCCAAATAAAAAGAAGGAGACTGGGGAAACTCACATCACCAAGGTGCAGAGGAGAGATGTTGAGGCAGAAGACGCTGAAGGAAGAAGGTCATTGATGATGCGAAAGACTCTTTTGACACCTGAGAAGGAGGTGGAGAGTTCAGTCCAAAGGACCAGACTTTTCACGACTGCTTGCAAGACCAAGGATAGGGTATGCAAGGTTATTGTAGATAGTGGTAGCACGGATAATCTCGTTTCAACCGAGATGGTAGAGAAGCTGGAGCTAGAGACGATTGATCATCCAAACCCGTACAGAATTTTATGGCTACAAAAAGGACACCAGGTAACTGTCACTAAACAATGTTTAGTTGAATTCAAGATAGGAGGGTATAATGATAAAATCTTGTGTGATGTTATTCCTATGGATGTTTGTCATCTATTTCTGGGTATACCATAGCAATATGACAGAAATGTGATTCATGATGGGAGAATGAACACATATACCCTGGAGAAGAATGGGAGAACCCATATGTTGCTTCCGATCAAGGATAAGGAGGTGAAGCCAGAGGTAAGCAACATTGTGCTTCTCATGAGTGGGAAGGAACTTCTTACAGAGGTTAAGAAGAAGGAAGATCCACAATTCTTTGTGGTCAGGAAACCGAGGATTGTTTTCACCAGCACAAGAGTGGATGATCTACCAGAGGAGATTCTGGAACTGCTGGAAGAGTTCACTGATATAGTCATGGACGAATTACCTCATTCGTTGCCACCGATCAGGAGTGTGAGTCATCATATTGGTCTCATACTAGGAGCCAGTTTTCCGAACAAAGTTGCGTACAGATTGACACAGCAAGAGAATGAAGAGGTTAAGAAGAAAGTCTAGGATTTGATGGACAAGGGGTTGGTCAGGGAAATCTTGAGTCCATGTGTTGTTCCAACAGTACTCAGTCCGAAGAAAGACGGAGGTTGGAGGATGTGTACTGACTCGAGGGCAATTAACAAGATAACCATCAGGTACAGATTTTCATTGTCGAGGATGGATGATATGATGGATTGCTTGAGTGGAGCAAAATACTTTTCAAAAATTGATTTGAAAAGCGGATATCACCAGATTCGCATGAGGGAAGGTGATGAGTGGAAGACAACATTTAAAACAAATGAAGGATTGTATGAATGGCTTGTTATTCCATTTGGCTTAATAAATGCACCGAGTACCTTCATGAGGTTGATGAACGAAGTCCTGAGGGAGTTCATCAGAAAATTTGTCATCGTGTATTTGGATGACATACTGATTTTCAGTAAATCAGTGGCTGAACACTTAAAGCATTTGGCTACAGTGATGCGGAAGCTACATTAGGAGAAGTTGTTAATAAACATGAAGAAATCTTCGTTCATGAAGACAGAGCTCATTTATCTGGGATTTTTTATTTCTGCAGATGAGTTGAGGATAGATCCGGATAAGGTAGAAGTGATCAAGAATTGGCCATCACCGAAAAACATATTTGAGGTGAGAAGTTTTCATGGATTAGCTAGTTTCTACCGAAAGTTCATCGGGAATTTCAGTGGAATCAGCGCAGCAATGCTGGACACAGTAAAGAAAATACATAAATCTTTTCGCTGGACAGCAGAGGCTGAGAGGAGTTTCAACTTGTTGAAACAGAAGATTACGGAACAACCGGTTTTGGTGTTGTCGGATTTCCGGAAGACATTTCAGGTGAAATGCGATGCAAGCGGGTTTGCAATAGGAGTGGTCTTTAGTCAGGAAGACAGGCTAATTGCATACTTCAGCGAGAAGTTGAATGAGACGAAGGTGAAATAATCCACATACGATAAGGAATTTTATGCTATCATACAGGCATTGAAGAAGTGGAGGCATTACTTAATCCCAAAGGAATTTGTTTTGTATAGTGATAATCATGCACTGCAGTTTGTGACTCAACAGGAGAAGTTGAATCAGAGACATGTCAAATGGGTAGAGTATATGCAGAATTTCATATTTTTGATTAAACACATTTCTGGTACTGCTAAAAAAGTGGCTAATGCTTTGAGCAGGAAGTGTTTGTTGTTGCATGAGTTCAAAGTCAAGACGTTGGGTTTTGATGATCTCCAGAACATGTACGCAGATGATCAAGATTTCAAGGAAGCGTATGAAGTAGCTGAGAATCCAGTTCTCAGAGATAGAAGCCAGTGGGCCGAATATATGATCCAGGAAGGATTGCTCTTTAAGGGTAATCAATTGTGTATTCTGAATTTCACCATGAGGGAGAACCTTCTTAAGGAAAAACACAGTGGAGGATTGGTCGGACACTTCGGTCATGATAAAACATTCGCAAAGATAAGAGAATCATACTTTTGGCCAGGGATGCGAGAAAAGGTCAAGATATTTGTGGATAGATGCAGGATTTGCCAACATTCAAAGGGAAGAAGGCAGAATGCGGGTTTTTATCAACCGTTGCCCATACCTGAGAGGCCATGGGATGAAATCAGCGTGGATTTCATATTGGGATTGCCAAGAACACAAAGAGTATTTGATTCGATCTTTGTGGTAGTGGATAGGTTTTCCAAGATGGCACACTTTATCCCATCTCATAAAACCAGTGACGCGACTCATATCGCGAATCTGATTTTCAAAGAAGTCATTCGACTTCACGGCCTACCGAAAAGCATAATTTCGGACAAAGACACGAAGTTCATAGGGCACATTTGGAGGACGTTATGGAAGAAGATGGGAACTAATTTGGCATTTAGTTCTACTTATCATCCTCAGACGGATGGACAGAGGGAAGTGGTCAACAGGAGTCTGGGAGACTTACTGAGGAGCTTGGTGACAGAGCACCACAGCCAGTGGGACAATATATTACCGCAGGCATAGTTTGCGTATAACGACTCAGTGAACAGGAGCACAGGCCAGAGTCCATTTCAGGTTGTATATGGCATGCAGCCGAGAGGAGTTTCTGAGCTAAGAGATTCAGAACAGACTGGGACTAGGAGCGCTAGTGCAGAAGATTTCGTAGAGGCGATGAGAGAACTTCACAGCCAAGTGAAGCAACGACTGTTGGATTCAAGTCAAGAATATAAGCGCAGAGCCGATCAGCAAAAGAGACAACTTCAGTTCGAGGTTGGTGAGTTATTTCTGGCACACTTGAGAAAGGAAAGGTTCCCGAGAGGAACATATAATAAGCTCAAGATGAAGAAAATTGGGCCGTGCAAGGTCTTGAGAAAATTTGGGACAAATGCTTATGAGATTGAATTACCCGATGGGATCAGAATTTCTCTGATATTCAATATCTCAGATTTGTACCCATATAAAGCTGAGGAAGCAGGAACAGGAGATGAGCAGCCAGAGGTACAGTGGCGAAAGCAGATGCCAGTTGTAGAGAAGCCGCAGATCGAGTGCATACTGGATAAGCGAGTGGGTAAGAAGACCAGAAGGAAAGAATACTTCGAGTATCTGGTCAAGTGGAAGAACCATCCAGTTGAAGATGCCAGCTGGGAGAATGAAGAAGAGATACAGAGGCATGGACGAACCGTGCACGAGCTCATGGACAGGATCCCATGAAGATTTTTCAAGCGAGGGAGTATGATGCAAAAGCATCGCCCACATCAAGTGAGCCAGCGTGAAAGGAAGGAGACAGTTGGACAAGTGCCAACACAAATTTTGAAATCACCTTGGAAATTATTGCGCCAAATCATAAATGTAATAATTTATTAAAGCGCACTTGTATAATGTAAATGGACCTTGAGCGGATTGCTCTCATCCTTAGTAGGTAGAAGGCTTTTAAAAGTAGTTAATGCAGGTAGATAGAATTAAATTCTAGATTAGACAGTTTTAGGAGCTGGAGGGAAAACGGATACAGACACCCTCATTGTATCATTGTAACATTAGCCTGAGCATAGATTAATCAGATTGAAGCAGGAAGAGCATAGAAGAGAAGCAGAGAGCTGTGGAAGAACACCCATGTATAGATCTTGAATTAATAGAAGAAGTTGATTCAAATTCATGGTTTGGTGTTTGTTCTCTGTGTAGTGATGTTAAATGATATGCTCATGAATGTTTGTTTCCTATTATGCATTTGCTTTATTGCTGAGTATATGATTTCATGTTTGGGTTCGAAGTCTGAAGGGAAGAAGAAATGAGTTTTAATTGTTTCTCTATTTGAGCGAGGATTCCTGCAAGGAGTGCAGTTGAAGTTGTCCGCAAGGAGTGCATTGACAGAAGGCTCAAATAGTTTAACTCTTGTTCTCCTTCACCCAGAAGTGAAATTGGGTTACAGAAGCCATGCAAGGAGTGCGCAGGCAAAGGAAAGTCTCAGTTGTGAATCTGAGCGAAGCATTGAAGGACTGTTGTTGTAGGTGTGCATAGGGTCGAAGGAATCCAAGCACTTGAAGTGTTTGAAAATCTGCCGCAAGGAGTGCGTGCAAGGACCCTCTTTGAGGCTCGAAGTCATGAGAAATCTCAAGAGGGATAAATCCTTTGAAGCTATTGAAGGTAGCACAAGACATTGGTGCACATCGAGTGATTAGAAGGCATTTGGAGTTGTGGCATAAGTGGTTAAATCTGGGAAAGAGTCCTCGGACCATTTCGCTGGGAACATCAAGGAGGAAGAGACAGACGGTCAGTATTTTGTAGAGAAGATTTACGAAATCTCACCAGTCGTATGATGTTGTAAAGAAGTGGGGAAGTTACGGCCGCGCTCGGAGTTCAGCTCCAAGGGATCATGAGTCGTCGGATTATCACCTGGATACCCGTCAACCATCCGATTTGACAGGAGTTGCATAGGGTTTAAGTCCTCGTGAGCAAGGGGGAAAACCCGGGAAGGCATCGGGATATTGAGGCATCGAGAATTCAGAAGTCAAGAATCCGAGATATTTTTGAGTCTCGAAACAACGAAGGGATCATAACCATGGATCTGAGGTAGGACACGTGTCGGTTGACCGCTCGATTGGAGATTCGGTCATCGGGGTTCATATGAGTGAGTGGTTTTTATTTTGCGTTTGGCAAAGCCCGAGGTTCGATCTGAACCGCCCATCATTTGGGACGCGTGTCGGAAGATTTGAAGAAGTCGGTGTTCGAAAATTCATGAGTCCTGGAGACAAGGGAAATGTTGCACCAGAAATCGCGATATTGCAGAACGCAATATCCCGACAGCTAAAGGAGTGTGGGGCCACCGGAATCGGTGAGTGGACAGGTGGCACACCGTTTCGGAGTTCGGGGAAAGGAAAGTCCCAAAACATATGCATTTGGATTTGCAAATTTACGAACTCTGAAATGTCGATGGGGTACAGGTGTTGAAGGGTCAACCTGCGAGCACATTGGTGGTTCGACACATCGGGGTTCGGGTGTCGGTATAGCAAGATTGTTTTGACATCGCGAGTTCCAAATTCGCGATAGGAGAAATCTCGATAGGAGTGGGAAAGGGTCACCGTTGACTCAGATCAAGGTTCGGGAAACTGAGAGTCCAACGTTCGACCCCTGACCTCTCCAAGTCACGAAGTCCGATTTCCCAATTAAAAAGGGGAGATCTCGTGGAGAGTTTCTGTGGGTGAAAATTTCCCGATAGGGAAATAGAAGAACATTTGAGTTCTTCGGGCTGTGGCAGAAGGAAAGGTCCTGTGAGCAGACGTGCTTGCGAGCGTGCCTGCGTCAGATAGGCAGAGTAGATGGTTGGAATTCCTTTTTGAGTATGAATTTGATATCAAGCATATCAAAGGAAAGGAAAACAAATTGGTTGATTCACTCAGCAGAAGAGTGCATGAACTACATGCTACGACCAGTAGCATGTATCAAACTGATATCAAAGGAAGAATTTCAGAAGTTGCAAATGTAGATTTGCAATACATGCAATTGGTAGAAAAGCTACAACAAGGTAAGATGCTGCAGAAAGTGGAAGATTATAAATTGGAAGTTGATGGAACACTCATGTACAAAAACAAAATTTATGTACCTAATTCCCAAGAATTGAGAATTATGATCTTGAAGGAAATGTATAATGTGTCGTATGTTGGGCACCCTGGATATCACAAAACGGTGGCAGTGGTTAAGAGACATTACTTTTGGCCATGTATGAAGAAGGAAATTTCATAACACATCGCCAGATGTATAGAGTGTCAGAAGGTCAAGGCTGAGCATAGGCACCCAACAGGGTTGCTACAACCATTACCCATTCTTGAGTGGAAGTGGGAAGTGGTGACAATGGATTTCATCATAGGATAACCCAGAACAAATAAGAAACATGATTCCATCATGGTGGTGGTATATAGGCTTATGAAAGTTGGCCATTTTATTCCATTGAAGACTACTCACAAGGAATCTAATGTTGTTGATATCTATATGAGGTAAGTAGCACAATTTCACGATATTCCCAATACAATTGTGTTTGATAGAGACTCAAAATTTACCTGAAAGTTTTGGAATGGGTTATTCAAAGGGTTCAGAATGAATCTGAACTTCATCATTTCTTATCATCATGAGTCTGATGGGAAGACAGAGAGGGTGAACCAAGTGATAGAAGATATGCTAAGGATGTATGTGATGGAAAACCCATCTAAATGGGAAGACTACCTACACTTGGTAGAATTTGCCTACAACAATGGGTATCAAGAATCACTAAAGATGAGTCTGTTTGAAGCACTTTATGGCAGAAAGTGCAACACACCAATAAGCTGGCACAACCCAGCTGATAGTGAAATGGTTGGTCCAGAGTTTCTCAAGGAAATGGAAGAGAAAATGTTGAATATTAAGAAGAATTTGAAGACCGCCCAAGAAAGGAAGAAAAGTTATGCTGATAAGAACAGAACCCACGTGGATTTTAAAGTGGGTGATCATGTTTTCTTGAAAGTGAAAGCCAACAAAAGTACCCTGAAGCTAGGAAACCATTCCAAGTTGGCAGCCAGATATTGTGGGCCATTTGAAATCCTAGAAAGGATTGGGACAATTGCATATATTCTTGCATTACCTGCATCCATGACTGTACATAATGTGTTTCATGTTTCATTTCTTAAGAAATATATACCTAATGCTAATCATGTTATTGATTGGAATGTGACTCAGGTGGAGCAAGAAGGCATCTTCCAAGTGCATCTAGTGCGCATATTGGACCGGAAGAGAAAATAGCTTTGGAATTGAGCCATAGGGCTTGTAAGGGTCCAGTGGACCTGGTACGGTCCTGAGGACGCAACATGGGAGCATGAGGATGCTATGCGGGCTGAATACCCACATCTTTTTGAAGATTTTGAAAATATTGTTGATGTTGTGTAAATAAGTTGCACTAGGGATAGTGAAAAAATAAGGGGAGGGGATTGTAATATCCCTAGGATGAGCCCCAGTTGTATTATGAATTGTAAACATGTTTTGTAGGCTAGTGAGTCAGGAAATTATAAGTTGGTATGCTTATGTGTTAGTAGGCCAGAGATCCTAAGTGTTAAAGGCGAGAAGCCTGTTTTGTACATGTAAATATTCATATTATTAATATAAAAACATCATTTCATGTAGATCGACCACGATAAAAGAGAATGGGGGACTATACTCCACTAGGCTAGGTAAGGGAGAGGGGGGTGAGAGGATGGAAAGAGGGGCTAAGTCTAGGGGCTTAAGTCCAAGAGAATAATAATTTATTATTATTCCAAAAAATGTTTAGAAGGATATGCTTTCATCCTAAGTTCCTTGGGGAGGACAGGTGACTTCCAAAGGGAAGGAACGTGCTTTCATGAGTGACATGTGTCAGCTCAGGCACATGCATTCTTAAGGTGGGAATTATTGTTGGGGGAGCACTCAAGCGCACACACTCACTCATGCATAGGGAGGAACTCACTCACGCAAAGGGGTTCATGCATAGAGATTTTTTTCTCTCACGCTCTCACCATATTCACTATGCTAGACCCGTCTGCCCCATATATCCTCATGAGTTTACTCACACACTGAGAAAGCACGCAACAAACCATTTCTTCCATTTTTTAACCTGTGGCCATTGTACACCTCTGTAAATTACTGAGCCATCCCTTGCCTTACCTGAATTAGCTATTGTGGTTTGAAGAAGCGGGTTGTCAATCCCACGGTTGAAGAGGCAGGCTATCAGGCATGTGAGAAACTCTCTCTCTAGGTGAGAGAGGTTGTTGTGGATTTAAGAAGTAGTTTGTTAGGCCTGTGATCAACTCTCCCCAGGTGAGAGAGTGTGCTAAGGAAGTGAGTTCTCCTAGAGGGAGTCTCATAGCTGCTATAGAGCTTTGAGAATTATGGTATGTCCTATTGTTGAATCCTAAGGTAAGGGAGGTGGAGCATCCGATGGACTGTGTGACAGTGAAGGTGTATACTCCTAGGGTGGGACAGGCATGTGGGGAATGAGATTCTGTGAGAAGTGGGCATAAGTGGCTCCTAGGAGAGAATCATTCTTCTTAAACTATGTGACTTTCCTATTGACCTTGCCTAGCCTAGGAATCCCTTACCTGGTGGAGTTTAGT
This sequence comes from Picea engelmannii, assembly GCA_009831015.1. NCBI lineage: Eukaryota > Viridiplantae > Streptophyta > Pinopsida > Pinales > Pinaceae > Picea > Picea engelmannii. The sequence continues at coordinate 45,456 of ML778803.1, read as the reverse complement.
CCCAACTCAGGGGTGACCCACTGCTAAGAGTGATGAGCAGTGTTGCCTAAGGCTGGGAGGTTCATGGAAGGTCTACACGCAGTTGGTGGTTTTCCTCTAGTTAAAAGATAAGTATCATTTCCGTGCTTAATTATGTATGTTATGCATGTTTGTTATTATTGAAATGTTATCATGTGTTCCATTGCATGTAGGAATTACTGTCAATTCCATTTGAGTCTGTATGGTAGAAGTAA
>ML778803.1:0-45153 GCA_009831015.1 Picea engelmannii | reverse complement strand
TGTGTGTGTGTGTGTGTGTGTGTGTTTTCCTCTATGGTGTTGCCTGACCTATTGGTGGTTGGGGATGTTACAAATTGGTATCAGAGCTAAGTGAAGTGTCATAGTAGTGGCATTGCTCGACCTGTTGGTGTCTGGGGACATTAAAAATTGGTATCATAGCTAAGTGAAGTGTCAGAGTAGTGGCATTGCCTAGACTTTTGGTGGTTGGGGATGCTACAATTTTCAACAGGGAAATCAAACAAAGACGAGGTTTAAATCAAAATAATATTCAATGACAAGACCACTAGNAGTAACTCTGTTTTATTTGTTTTGAATTCATTATAAATGCATGTTGTGTGTGTGTGTGTGTGTGTGTGTGTGTGTGTGTGTGTGTGTGTGTGTGTGTGTGTTTGTATGTATGTATGTTCCTCTATGGTGTTGCCTGACCTATTGGTGGTTGGGGATGTTACAAATTGGTATCAGAGCTAAGTGAAGTGTCATAGTAGTGGCATTTCTCGACCTGTTGGTGTCTGGGGACGTTACAAATTGGTATCATAGCTAAGTGAAGTGTCAGAGTAGTGGCATTGCCTAGACTTTTGGTGGTTGGGGATGCTACAATTTTCAACAGGGAAATCAAACAAAGACGAGGTTTAAATCAAAATAATATTCAATGACAAGACCACTAGAAATTGTGCATACTGATCTAGTTGGACCAACTACAAAAAAGGGTTTAAAAGGTGATAAATACTTTATGTTATTAGTTGATGATTATACAAGAATGACTGCAGTTTTCTTTCTCAGGAATAAGTTAGAAGCTTTTGAAAACTTCAAGGTCTACAAGGAAATGGTTGAAAATGAAATGGATTCAAAAATAAAATGCTTGAGATATGATAATGGAGGAGAGTTCACTTCAAATAAATTTATGGACTACTGCAACAGGCATGGAATAAAAAGGAAATTCTTTGTTTCTAGGACACCTCAACAGAATGGAGTTGTTGAAAGAAAGAATAGGACAATATAGGAAATGGCTCGAACAATGTTAATGGATTCCAAATTGACAGATATATTTTGGACACATGTAGTGTATTTCACATTCAAAATAGAGTAATTCTCATAAACAACACTGACAAAACTCCCTTTGAGCTATGGAAAGGAAGACCAGCAAATGTGAAGAACTTTAGAGTTTTTGGAAGCAAATGCTACATCAAAAGAGAAGATGGTAGAATGGGAAATTTTGACTCTCATGTGGAAAACAGAGTACTTATTGGTTACTCAAGTACAAGGAAATAATAAAAGTGTTACAACCTAAGATTGAACAAAGTTGTGGAAACCATCAACGTAACAATTGATGAAAAAGGTACACAAGAATTAAAGGAAAAAAAATTGAATCAATGGAACAGCTTTACGAAGAAGAAGCAGACAATGAAAAAGAAGTAGAAGGGGAAGATGAAGAGGATCCAATAGAAGCAGAAGAGCAAGTTCATCAAGTGCCTCCAAATACACCTAGAAGATGAGTATAGATAAATCATCCTTCAAATCAGATTATCGGAAACAAAGATGTAGGAGTTGAGACTAGAAGAAGAATCTATTCACCAGAACAAGCACACCTAGCACTCTCATCTACGATTGAACCAACCTGTTTTGAAGAGGCCAGCAAGGATGAATTTTGGAATAAGGCCATGGATGAAGAATTAGATCAAATAGAGAAAAATGACAATTGGGAATTGGTTCCAAGGCCAAAGGATAAGAATGTGATTGACACAAAGTGGGTATATAGGAATAAATTGAATGAATATGGATAGGTTACAACGAACAAAGCTAGATTGGTATGTAAATGATATGCACAGATTGAAGGAATAGACTTTGAACAGACATTTGTCCCAGTTGCCAGAATGGAAGCAATCAAATTGCTTTTAGCTTATGCATGCTCCAAAAATATTAAAGTGTATTAGATGGATATAAAATCAGCTTTTCTAAATGGGGAACTTGAAGAAGAATTCTACATTGAACAACTAGAAGGATTTTAGTTATCAGAGAACACAGATTATGTGGGTAAATTAAAGAAGGCCTTGTATCGTCTAAAATAGACTCCTAGAGCATGGTACTCTAGACTGGATAAATATTTATAGCAGGCAGGGTTTAGAAAAGGAAGTGCAAACAACAACCTCTACATCAAGGTAACTCAAGATAGTATTTTATTAATTGAATTTTATGTTGATGATATTATTTTTGGAAGTATTGATGACAAGTTAAGCCAGAAATTTGCAAAGGACATGCAAAATGAATTTGAAATTTCATTACTTGGAGAGCTCTCCTTCTTTCTGGGTCTTCAGATATGTCAAAGAAACCAAGTAATTATTATTTCTCAAACCAATTATATCAGAGAAATGCTAAAAGGGTTCGGAATGGAAGATTGCAAACAAGTTATTGCTCCCATGAAAACTAGTTGCAAGTTGAGAAAATATGATGATTCAAATTCTACAGATCAGAGGAAATACAGGTCAATGATTGGTAGCCTATTATATGTGACAACATCCAGACCATATGTAATGCAGGCAGTTGGACATGTGGCAGGATTTCAAGAAACACCAAAGGAATCACATGTATTAGCAGTGAAGAGGATTTTCAGATATCTCAAAGGAACAAAAGAGTTTGGATTATGGTATCCAAAAGGAAAGGATGTATCACTTATTTCATACACAGATGCAGATTGGGCAAGTTTCATTGATGACCGATGAAGCACCAGTGGAGCAACGTTATACTTGGGTGAGTGTTTAGTATCATGGCTAAGCAAGAAACAATCATCAATATCTTTATATACAGTCGAGGAAGAGTATATTGCAGCATCATCATGTTGTACATAGGTTCTATGGATGAAAAAAACTCTAACATATATGCAGGTTGAGTATCATGAGCCCATTCCAATCTATTATGATAATACAAGTGCCATCAGTATCTCAAAGAACCTAGTGATGCACTCCAAGACAAAGCACATTCCAATCAAGTATCACTTCTTATGGGAATAGTTTGCAGAAAAGAACATCAGAGTTGAATATGTGGGTACAAAAGAACAAGTGGCAGACATCTTTACAAAACCACTTCCACGGGAAGCCTTTGAGTATCTTCGTCAGAGACTCAGAGTTATTTCTACTCCAAAATGAATTCTTTTGAATGCTTATCTTATATGTCTTATATGTACACGAGGAAGCACCATAAAGAGGATAGTTCAAGTTGGGAGATCAGACGAGTCAGTTAGGGGGAGAAGCCCCGAATAGAAAGATACATAGGCATTGGTCCAGAGGGAGCATTGGTCACAAAGTTGTAGGCATGGTTCCATGGGGGGAATGAGTGATATGATTTCAGTATTTCATTGGAGTGTTTCCATCAATCCCAAAGGGGGATATTGTTGATTAATTCGGTTGGTTTTCATTGATGTCAACCCTTGAAGAAAATTCAGTATTGAATTTCGATAGCACAAAGGTTTGGGTAATGGACCCAATTTTCTTTTATGTATAATGGTATGTGTTTTGATATATTTGCATGTAAGAATATTCTATATGGATAGTACATTTCATGCAATTTCTAGTGGTATGTGGAACGTCACATAACTCCTCACGGTTTGAGATTTATGGCCTTACGAAGTTGAAGGACCCTCATATGATTGGCTTGAAGCCCCAAAAGTTCAAAGAAGTCAAAGTGTTTTCAAAGAAGAAATTATTTAAATAATAAAGTGAAGTGACAAAGTCAACGAGGATTATTTAAATAATAAAGTAAGTGGAGAACTTTCTAATTATGGAAAGTGGTTATAAGAATGTTAACCCTAAAATGAGGAAAATGGGTTAAGTGGTCAAGTGGCTATTGGATACATGGACAAGTGGCAAATTGGGCAAAGTTGGACATAGGTGACTATGTGGACAAAGTGGCCTAGAAGATGCTTCTAAGGAAGCTACTTGGAGAGTATAAATAAGAGGCAAGGCTCTCTCATTTCAAAACACACTTGAGCATATTGAATATCTACAGGTGACTAAGGTAACCAAAGGATATCTAAGCTGAATTTCAGAGGGAAAGTGAAGTAAAGAAGGCCGAAATTCAAGGGAGGGTAAATTCTTTTGATGATTCTTTCCAAGGTATGTTATTTACATGTCATCTCACCATTTTTGCAATAATGTTTTTTCTAGAATGATTCAGACCGTAAAATTTGGAGGCCATTGAGGAAACATATCCAAGTAGTTGTGGTACAAATTTCAACTTGTGGGTCAATGTATTTTTGTTGTTACACTCCGTGGAAAATAGGGTTTGTGGCTAGTCCTGAAACTAGTCTAAAACAGGTGTTTTAGGTAAAAACATCATAACTTATTCATAACAAATCCAAATTCAGTAAGACCAAATGTGTTGGTTAGAGTACAGTATGTAGTATTCTATGAAAAATTTTCAGATCCAAACAACAAATATTTCGTGTGGGGCACGGTCTTCAAGTTCTCTCTCTAGAATAAGCCAGAATTCAACAAGGTATGCCATTTTTTCTATAACTCCTTTTCTGAGAGGTTCCATGTAGTGACACCTAGAGGAATTGCATAAAACGCACTGAAGAAAATTGTGTACTATTTTTCAGATCTTTATTCATTACAAGTACATAGTTATGATTATTTCAAGTTAGGGTTGTTGACTAATCCAAAACTAGTCATGTGAGACTAAAGTAAAATTTGATGAAAATGCTAGTCTCTTGTTGTTAAAGTTAAGAAAGGTTTGTAGGTTGAGGTACAGGTTGGTGCATGGTTGATGAAATTGTTTATGATACAAGTTGATTACAAGTTGTTTGGTACATTTTTGTGATGTAAATGTGTTGAAACTGCACAGAATAGATCTAGCTAAACAATAATACACACATTTGCAGAGAGAATTGGAGAAGGAAGAAGAAGGAGAGAAAGAATGGAAGAATTCTCAATAACCGTTTTCCACACTCAAAGAGTGAATAATTTATAGTATATATAGGATACATGAGTAAATAATGAGCCATAGTGGTGGTCTAGAGTGATATGGACACACAAAAGCAATTACAGGAGTAAACTTCCACCTAGTCTAGTCTCTGAGGCAGTTACGAGAGTGAACTGCCACCTAGTTGAGTTAACTAGTCAACTAGTCTTCAGTTAACTGAATGAACAGAGAGTAGTGAGGAGATAACTCAGGAAATCAAGGGTAATGCGCCAGTATGGTGATGAACCCAAGGAAAATGTGCATTAGTTGGTGATGATCCCAATGTTTCATGGTGACAAAACCAATGCAACATCTAAACTCAACTCAACTAGTCAAATTAAAGTGTCAACTGAAAGAGAATTTTATCCAACTGGAATATTCTCCCCTAAAATATAGGAGACTAGATAATGACTAGTTATGACTAATAAACAAGGAAAAATATTAGGAAAATTAAATCCTAGGTGTGTGTGTGAAGTAACTCCAACACCCCCCCTGAACATCACTATGGTGAAAATAAAGAATGGGTCCCGGCAATGAGGCCATATTAGGTACCCAAATACAAAAGATACACTAAAATAAACGAGGAAAGAGAGAAAACATCATGGGAAACCCCCCCCCTCAAATTACAATGCATAAAAAAAATAAAAATGAGAAGGAACAAAAGTAGTTGTTAAGCAATCGTGTCCTTCACTCCAAGAAAACCTCACAAATGTGCAATTTTGTGCTCGTTGAAGATTTTGTTGAAGATGTAGATGTCTGCATGGATATGATGAAGTATATGCACCATTGATATTTCCAAACATATCCACTTTATCTTCTTGTAATGAATAATATCCAAATAAAGTTTGGATGAAATTTTGAAAACTGTGCGGTCGTTTCTGGAAAAACACTAAAATTTTGTTTATTTTGAAATGATCATAACTTCACTTCCCGGACTCTGTTTCGAACGATTTTGTTTTTGGAATTAGATATTTTCTCGAGAGGAATTCAAATATCCAATTTTATTCTGCAATTGTTTCTCAGAAATTATCATAATGGAGTCTGATGTGTGTGGCTCCCTTTTTGTCTCCTGAGATGCATACATTGTGCATGAAAAAGTGTCTGCATGTGACCCCTGAGATGCATGCCATATATATTCCACATTAAATTCATAAAACAAATCTAAAATGGAGTAGACATCATCTTCAATTAATGAAATACAAATTTGTGCAAATACTTTTGTAGAACACTCTTCATAATAAGAGACTTGATCTTCTGATGGCTTCTCTTCTGGCTTTATCTTTCCAATGCCCTGCATGTAATCTTCACAATCTTATTTATTCCCAAATAGAACCTCCAATCTGGTCCATAATGCATTTGGAGTGAATTCTTGCGAGTCATCGTATACTTAATGGATAATTTCAGGAGAAATAAAATAGAGGATACATCCTATGGCCATATCTTGTCTATTGAGAAAATAAATTTTCTCATCGACATAATCAAGCTCTACTTCCATTTCCATAGTTATTTGGTACAGGCCTCGGAATCTAAGAATAATATGAATTTTTGGCTTCCATTCCAAATAGTTATGAGGCGTGAGAAGTATTGTCGATGAGTAAAACATAGATTCCATCTTTTTGTGTTCTTCAATCTTCACTACCTGCAAAAATAATTTGGTGTAGATTTTTCTTAGCAGTCCATCGGATCTAATACCATGTAAACGTGTTGAAATTTCATATAATAGATCTAGATAAACAATAATACACACATTTGCAGAGAGATTTTGAGAAAGAAGAAGAAGGAGAGAAAGAATGGAAGAATTTTCATTAACCATTTTCCACACTCAAATAGTGAATAATTTACAATAGATATCAGATACATGAGTAAATAATGAGCCATAGTGGTGGTCTAGAGTGATCTGGACACACACCAGTAGTTACAAGAGGAAACTGCCACCTAGTCTAGTCTCCCAGGAAGTTACGGGAGTGAACTGCCACCTAGTTAAGTTAACTAGTCAACTAGTCTTCAATTAACTGACTGAACAGAGAGTAGTGAGGAGTTAACTCAAGAAATCAAGGTTAATGTGCCAGTATGGTGATGAAACCAAGGAAAGTGTGCATTAGTTGGTGATGATCCCAATGTTGCATGGTGACAAAACTAATGCAACATCTAAACTTAACTCAACTAGTCAAATTGAAGTGTCAACTGAAAGAGAATATTCTCCAGGTGGAATATTCTCCCCTAAAATACAGGAGACTGGATAATGACTAATTATGACTAGAAAACAAGGAAAAAACTTAGGAAAATTAAATCCTAGGTGTGTGTGAAGTAACTCCAACAGGTGCATGGTTGATGCACTTATTTATGGTATAGGTTGAGGTACAGGTTGGTGCATGGTTGACGCACTTTTTTATGGTACAGGTTGAGGTATAGGTTGATGCATGGTTGATGCATGGTTCATGTTATTGGTACAATTTGTTTGGTGCAGGTTGATTGGTACATGCTTACATCAGTATATCTCACAATGATAGTGTAGCAGTGGTTCCATCATTCTACTTATACATCATGGTGATCTGACGAGGAAAGGACAAGTGGTTGTAGCCACCTTCCGGTTGTAGTTGGAGAACCTGGGGGGTTGTAGCCTCCTTCTGGTTGTAGCCAGAGAGTTGGGGAGTTAGAGCTTCCCTCAGGTTGTAGCCTGAGAAACTAGGGGGTTGGAGCCTCCTTCCAGTTGTAGCTAGAAAACAAAGGAAGTTGGTGCTTCCATTGAATGTAATTATTCAAGACATATAAGAAAAAGAATTATGTGGTTTTCTCTCACTTTGGGTTTCCTCGTAAAAACATTGGTGTACTGTGTATGTGTATGATTGTTCATTTTTTCATTTGTTCATTGTTTATTTACTCTGCAAATATTGGATGATAATTCTACATTGATATAACACTTACATTATATGGTTAAAAATGATTATATTGATCTATTACTGACTGACCCCCCCCCCCCTCTCATTAATCCAACATAGGCAACCTTATAGCTAGAGGAAATCTAGTACAAGCATACAGATCCAGCTGTGGAAGAACTGAAGCAAGATTTGAAGAACTTAACCTTCCAGTTGAATCAGAACAAAGGAAAAGATAAAACAGAAGATGTTTGGTGTACAATGTTCAAGATAGAAGGCCATCACAAGAATAAGTGTCCATTATTTGCACAGTATATTGTAGTGGGTATGTCAAACCCTTTAGCTTCAAGAGGACCATGCTGTGAGATTTGAAAAACACATGGGCATGATCCCTATCATTTCCCCCTGATGCAGAAGTATCAAACAATACCAAAGAGTACATTTTGTAACTTTTGTAAGTCAGTTGGACATGAAGAAAAGGACTGTAGAACCTTGGATATGATGAAACAATGGATTTCATATACATATAGGGTGCAGGATGAACATGTAATGTAACAGGACAACCTGTGAAGCAGCCACAGTATAACAATGTGCAGCAACCACAGTATAATCTCGCATAGCAGTTCGTAGAAGAACCATAGTATAATGCACAACAATTTCAAGAGAAACAACAATATAATCATTCATTGTAGTGCGCAGCACCACCATAGTACAATAACGTACAACCACATTATAATTAAGGACTGAAGTATAACACACCGCGTGAAGATAATCAAGGAAATAGAGAAGGGTTTAGAGGAGGAGGTCGTGGAGGAAGAGGCTTTGGAGAAGGTTTAGGACTAGTTGTTTGTCATAATTGTCAGAAACTAGGGAGCTATGTAAGAGACTGCCCACAACCACTTGCGAGATGTATGTATTGTCACACAATAGACCATGAAACATAATATTATCCCACGCTTTTGATAAATATAGATGACAAAAGGAACCATAATAATTAGAACGTACAATGGATCATGATGGAAAATAGAGAGGAAGATGAGAATAATATTAAAATAGTTACTAGAGGTGGAGCTAAGACAGGAGAAGATGAATTCAGGAAGGATCAGGACCAATACCAATGGGACAGGAAGAATACAACACCTGAGAATAAGTTTGATGCGTGCAAAGAAAAAGAGATATTTAAATAAGCTAGGAAGGATATTCTGAAAGAAAATGTTGCATCTACTTTAGGACCAAAACTAGAAGATGAGATACCAGTGTATGGCATGCCCTCATTTTTTTATCATACCAATAAAGAGCAGTATTCAGACCAAGTAAGTAACTTAAGAAACTTTTTGGGGTCATGTGTCAAATTGTTGAATGATAAAAAATCCTTACAAGTATTTCATAATTTGTTAGAAAATTTTAATCTTCGAGAAGAAGGGGTAAAAAGAGTAAATCGGTTCTGGAAGAAGAGAAGAACGAGTAGGGAATTCATATTGAATGCCAACATAGGATATTTCGACATGGGGGATATCATACTAGACTTAGGATCTGAGGTCAATTTTCTGCCAAAGAAGACATGGGAGGCTATGGGAGAACCTCAATTAGGGTATTCACCTAAGTTGAAGTTGGAAAGGCATAACAAAGTGGTGCCAATTAGTAGGTTGAAGGGGATTCTAGTAGATCTAGATGGTGTGCGCACCATGGCAAACTTTGAGTTCATTGAAATAGTATACAATACTTTTCCATATCCAACACTGTTGGATTTAGATTGGGATTTTGATAACTAGACTATTATCAATTTGAAGACAATGAAGATGATATTTGAGTCCAGAGAATACAGAGTTTTTGGGCCATTAGATCCCTCAGAAGGAGGTAGGTATGTGGAACCTGCAACAGATAATATTCTTATAGAATATGTGAATCAACTATACAGAACTACCACAGATGAAGAGGAGTATATCAACCCAAATGTAGATGGCATGCTTAGTTCGAGGAGTATTAGTTCTTGTGCTTCAAACTCTGACACATTTACGGAAAAATAACAACAAGGACTACATGAATTATCTACCAGGAGATGTGCCAGAATGATGCATGTGCTGAGATGGGTTGGTACAGAGGTAAGAGAACCTTCTACTTTTTATGGTTTGCATTATTTAGAAGAATTTTTAATGAATTCTAAGGTAGAGATTATGGAGAATCATAGATTACCAACATTAGATATTGCTTTAAAATATACACCTGCAAAATGGTGGGGTACACACAAGGGAAAAATCAACAATTGGTTTCAGTGAAAAAGGTTACTGTGCATCATATTCGGTGCCGAGAAGGAGCATAGTTATGAGGAGAAATATGAGGGATTTGGAAAACCTCAAGAACATGTAGATAAGTGCATATTTCAATGGAGATTAGTACCACCATTAGAATGGACACACCATTTTATTCACACACTAGAAGGCATTTTGAAGAACTAGTACATAGAACAGGAAGAACGCGGAGAAACTGCTAACTAGAAAGAGATACAACAAAATTTCATAGTTACATTTTCCTTTGATCATGACTGTCTAGAGATTGATATAGCATTGAAAGTGGTAAGAGACAAGATATTTGAAGAAACAAAATTTGAAATAATCCCATCATATAAGAAGAAGGATAAATAGATAGTTAAACAATTGCTACACTATTATCACATCACAAAAGAAGAAGATCCAACGGAAGATAATCCACACAATATACAGATTCCATAAGTGTATGGTGAAAGGGAAGTAAAAGGCCCCAAGATAGATTTAGAATATTATGTTGCACCATTAATATTAAGAAGATAAACATTTGAACTGCAGAAAACCCAAAGATGGCCAATATTGGAGATTATTGGGATAATCAGACAGTAGAAAGTATCACATAGTTACTACACGAATATAGTGACTTATTTCCAGCAACATTCTCAGATATGAAGGGGTTATCGGAAGATCTAGGAGAGATGAAGATCCATTTAAATCCAAAAGAAAGACCTGTCAGACAGAGACCTTACAGATTGAATCCAATATACAAAGAGAAGGTGAAGGAAGAAATTGACAAGATGCTAGAAGTTGGTGTCATAGAACCTATAGAAGAGTTAGAATGGATCAGCCCTATGGTGGTGCAGGAAAATAAGCAAGGACGGATTAGGAATTGTGTAGATTTGATAAAATTGAATGTTTATTTCCTACATGATCCTTTTCCTACCCCATTTACAGATGAAGTTTTGGATCATGTAGGGCGTCAAGAAGCTTATTCTTTTACAGATGAATTTTTAGGATATCATCAGATTAGGACTGCACCATAATATAGACACAAAACTTCATTTTATACAGAGTGGGGATCATTCCATTATACAGTTTTTCCATATGGATTGAAGAATGCACCAATCATTTTTTCAAGGGTAGTAATATCAACTTTTAAGGACTTTATTCACAAATTTTTGGAGGTTTAATTGGATAATTGGACACTGTTCAGTTTGTTGAAGGATCATGTTGAAGTATTAATGCTGATGTTGGACAGATGCAGATGGTTTCATATATCATTGAACATTAATAAATGTTTTTTCAGTGCACCTTTTGGTATTTTTTTAGGACATGTGGTGTGTAAACATGATCTTCTGGTTGATCCTGCTAAAATTGTTGTCATAGTTAACTTACCACCACCAAAGTTAGTGCGCCAGTTGAAGAGTACATTGTTCCACATGAAATTACAGGAAGTTCATAAGAGGATATGCACATATTACTGCACCAATGGAGAATTTTTTGAAGAAGGACACTAAGTATTAGTGGAATGATGAATGCCAACAAAGTTTGGATATTTTGAAGGAGAAGATGGTTACTGCATCAATTTTAATATTTCCATATTGGGAAAAATAATTTCATGTGCATGTGGATGCATCTACAATAGAATTAGGAGTAGTATTAAACCAACCAGGAGAAGGTGATATAGATAACCCTATAGTTTTTTTCTAGAAGAAATTTATCCGATTCAGAACAAAACTATAACACTGCATAAATGGAACGATTAGTTATGGTGTATGCTTTGCATAAATACAAGAATTACTTGTTAGGGAAACATTTTAATATGTATACAGATCATTCCGCTCTGAGATATTTATTCAATAAACCATTGTTGGGGCGAAGGATATGCATATGGCTACTCTTGTTTCAAGAATTTGACTTTGAAGTTGTGGTGAAGTCTAGAAGATTGAATTCAAGACCACATCACTTATCCAGGATAACTAATGGAGATGAACCCAATAACTTGGAAGACAACTTTCCATATGCACAATTGTTTTCAATACAGATAGTTAATGAGTATTTTGTGACATTATTGCGTTTTTTAGTACAATATTTGCACCAAGATAATTTACTACTGCGTAGAAGAAAATTTTAGTGGTCAGATATGCATACAATCAGTTGATTTAAAGTCATTTATACAAATTGGGAGAAGATAGCATCTTAATTATATGTGTGATGGAGCATGAAAGGCCTATTATTTTGGAAGAGGCTCATGAAGGGATTGTTGGAGGGAATTACGCAGGAAAATCTACCGCACAAAAGGTATTGCATGCAAGATTATGGTGGTCAACAATTCATAAGGATTCAAAGGAATATTGTCAAAAGTGTGATGTCCTACAGAGAGTTTGGAAGTCATCCAAGAGGGATGAAATTTCATTAAGACCTCAGGATACTCTACAAGTGTTTGAAAAGTGGGAAATATATTTAGTGGGACCAATCAATCCACCATCCAGAAGATTGGGATCTAGATATATCATTACAATGAAAGAATACTTTACTAGATGGGTTGAGGCAACAATAGTAAAATATTGCAGTGCAGAGACTGCAATACACTTTTTATTTGAACATGTAGTGACAATATTTGGATGTCCAAGAATATTGATGAGTGATCAAGGGACTCACTTCATCAACAGTGAAATTGAGGCAATGCTTGAAGAGTTTAATATACATCACCAAAAGAGCACCCGTTATCACCCTCAAGAAAATGGAACAGTGGAATCCTTTAACAAGATTTTGGAGAATTCATTAACAAACATTTGTAATGTCAACAGAGATGATTGGTATTTGAAGGTACCAATAGTACTTTGGGCTTATATAAATACCTGCAAGAAGATAATAGGGAAGAAACCCTTTTGATTGGTGTATGGACATGAGGCATTAGTTCCCTTATATTATTTGGTACCAAGTCTAAGCATTGCAAAAATTATAGATATGACAGAAAGGGGTGCAACGCAGGAAAGATTGGTTCAACTGATGGAATTAGAAGAAGACAAAATCATAAAAGGTTTCCATCAGGAGGTGCAAAAAGAAAAGGACAAAGCATGGTGTTTGTACTAGAAGTCTCACCTATAATGTTATAGGTGTGAGTCTAATACCCATCATAAAACTTGTAAGTTTGTAAAATATAAGAGTTTATTTCAATGTGTAGAAAATGGGTGAGAAACTTAGTTTAAAACATCAACACAAAACTTCCACAAAATATACACTAGCAAGCAAGTATTGAATAGTATCAGACCAACATTTAGAATATCAATGGAATAATGGAAGACTTGGTAGAAAATGTAAAATACATGCATCAAGTTACATCAGGTAATTCTGAGACACACACAATAGAAATCTCATCAAGTATGAACTTCCTAATCAACAAGAGAGTACTTTGATAACACTTGCACCAGTAAATAAACAATAAATAATTCATTGTATTCAGGAACAATTACTAATATGAATCCTTCATAAATACTTAGAATCAAAGCAAGAATGAAACAAATAATGTGGTAGTAAGAGAAGAAACTGATCATTAATCATGAAAGATTCTTAAGTTTGAGTACATATAGTCTGGAAACTTTTACAGTTGAGAGTAAAGATATGAGTCTCGCAATAGATACTCTCCCCTTATCCAAGAGTTACCTCCCATAAAATATAAAAATACATAAAACAATATATGTACGAGGTCGCATCCTTCTCCATGCATTGGATTTTGTGCCTTGGATGTATGTGGCAATAGACAGACAAACAGAAATACAACAAACTGCTAGATTTTAGGAAGTTGTTGGTAGTAATAAATACAACTGCAACCAACTAATTGCATGGAGATTTAATGAAGATAATTATCAAGAAAAAATGTCCATTGATGTCTAACTGATCTCTGAGAAGTTACTTGAGCCTCTTATGATAGGTAGCATCCCTCTAGCAAGTTGAATTTCCTGTAACTATCAATTTTACAATGCATTTGCTGTGAACTTTTTGTAGCTGATGTTTTTATTTTTTTTCTCAAATGATGAACTAGGTCAATTTGTTTTTTTTTCAAAAAATTAACCACATCCTAATTCTTCTCCAAAATTTTTTTTTGAAGAACCCATATCAGAATTTAAAATTTATGGTTAAAAAACTAAAAACGGTTGCCCTAGGAAAGTTTCCAGCGCAACTTCAGCAGTTCACAGTGTCTCAATAGGATGTGTTGTGAATTTTCCTTTACATGTCATTTTTATTTCTAATCACTACAAATGATGTGAAAACCATAGAGACAAAGCTTCAAACCTCTTTTTATTCTTTGTATAACCTATGAGCCATGAAGGATGACTCCCAGAAACAACAAGTGAGAAAAATCATCAACAACATAAGACAAAAATTTTCTTTAGAGCTGCGAACCAACATATATGAGCAACCATGACAAAACGGATATACTGCTACAAAAAAAATGGTGCTCTGTCTTCTCCTTTAACTGTTCCACTTCTTCCTTTGGTGAGTATCCATGACAACTAAATCAAAAACCCCCCTCTGATAACAGTTGCTACCAGAGTAAGTGATGGAAACTGACAATTTAGGGTTTCATTGCTTGATTGGAAATGGTTAGGGCTTTGATAGAAAGAGAATTTTTTGCTAAAAAACACTACATAGGTTGAACTAAGACTGAATATAGGAAATTTGAAGAAAATATGACAAGACAAAAATGGAAGAAATCTCAAATAGACAAAATCTCAGAGCGACTATATAAAACAGGGGATTCACAGCATAAATAGTTGGCATCAAATTGAAAATTTGTAGTAAATGGAGTTATGGTTGCAAGGTAGGATGAAAATTTAATCCTTTGACAAGAAAACATTCCTCCATAATTTACATGTGAGTTTTAGGGTCAAGGAAGTGCAGAATTAACCAAACAAAGAAGAGTTTGCAGCGCCAATTGTATGAACTAGTTAGCAATGCTAACTGTTCATAGCACCAAGCAGTTAGAAACAATATAGTGGTTATACGAATAAATGAGATTTTTCACTTAGGTGATGGGAATAGGTAACCAAAGACTGCATGAAGGGTGTAAACTTGAGAGAGTAAAAATTATTAAGAAAAACTACAATTGGCAACGCCCCCTAACTCAGTTTGCAACAACAAGTAGTTTTCAGCGCACTCATTTTACACATGACACAACTCTCAAATGGTTGGATGTGACTTTAAATATCTTTGTACACTTGATTTAGACAAAACACTTGATGATGAACTTCAAAAAATGCATATAAGACCAATACCTTCCCTCTTTACAAATAATGACCACCACCATAATGATATGAAGACTCTTGTACATGCATTTTGATTAGCTTCCTAAACCTACGATAAAACCAAAACCATGATTTATTGGTATAAAACATGACTCAAGAATTTAAGAACCATGACCCTATGACTCAAAACTAATACTTCAAAAGAATGATTGACATAGGAAGGACTGGTCACATGACTGACAAAGACCAATGGTGTTCTTTTGAGACCAAACTAACAAAAATTTAGAAATAAGTAAAATCTTGAATCTTGAACATTCCATGTGTTAGCACATGGCATGATAGACATATCAAGAAGAAGAATTTTAAGGAAGGATATATGGCTCTCCTCTATGATAGTAAGTATTTGCAACACCAATGGAAGCTTAGAATGCATTAGCTAGGGCCATATCAGATAAAGTCTATCACAGATGGAGGTGTTGCAAAACTGCAAGATTTAACAAGCAAGGAAGTTCAAGGACTCGTAAATGTTAGTCAACTAAAACTGTATAGGGAAATTCGACCTACTAACCCTCAGTAGTTGCAACGCATCAATTAAAATTGTAAATATTGTAAATATTATGAGTTCAAAGAAGAAAAAGGAATAGAAAAGTAGAAAAATGAAGAAAAACCAAAAAGAAGTAGTTAGAAGAATAACTGTTAGACATATAATTAAGGATGATAGTGCATAGCAGACATCAAGTCTGTGCAATGATAAATTAAGATAATTTATGCAGAACAATTATAGGAGAAGGAAGTATCAGTGCACCATAAATGTAAGACAATAACAAATTACAGTGCACCGAAAAAACAACACAGTCGAGAAATGAAAAAACGGTCATCGGAAAAGCGAGGTGCGAAACACATAATTATGAAACGTGCACATGAATATTTGAAATAGTTATGGCAGTTAATGAGGTGTGATCGGGAATATTTGGAGCATTAATGACAACACTTTAGAAGAAAATTTAGGGTTCGAAAAGCTTCTTTATGAACTTGAGAAAACACATAGCAAAGCAGCGAGAAGTGAAGCATATCCATCAGATTAGCAGGAGAACAGTAAGATATCAAACAAAAACCCATCTAGATTCTATCATGATGGCACCACCTAAGGTCAGAGAACCAAGCCATATGATGAGAAGAAGTAGCATGAACAACAGATCATCGCCAGAGCCACTATTAGCAGCCAAAAACACTGCACAGACAGAAGTTGTGGTGGATTTTGATGTCATTCCTTCCCCAAATTCGGTAATCCCTACATTAATCGAGGAGAAAACAGAAAATATGTAAGTGGATCCACCAAGCACGGTAGTAGAGCCAAACTTGACACAAGAAATATTTCAAAACACAGATGTAGCAGACAAGGAGAGGACTGAGTCTGACGAGACAAGGGGTCAACTTAGAACAAAACAAACTCATCAAGAACAAATATTGTTTGAGGAAGTTACAACAAAGTAGGATTCTGGTAGAGAGGAAGAAGGGGATGAACACACATATCAAGCAACAGGGCCTTCTAGTGTGCCAATAAAGGGGAAAGGCAAAAAATACGTCCAGATATCCCCACACAAGCATCGAGAGGTAACCATTGTGTTAGCGCATGTACCAACAGGAGTAACAATTGTCAGAGACTTACTTGGATGCATAGATAGACTACACTACTCGTATCATGATGTCAGGGAAACAGATAAGTTCTTGGAGTTCATGCAGAAGGTTTACCTAGAAATCAAAGGCATTATCACAAAGGGAGTTCCCATAATGGAACCTAAGCAGTGGATACAGGGGTTGTACAATATGAGTATCATGAACCTGTTGGACATCCCCCACTTTGGAAGGGGAGGGGAAGTGAATAATTACATCAAGAAGTTACTGGCAGTAATGCATGGAGGAATTCTATGTTTAGATACACAGTTATCCATTGATTTTTATAAGATCACAAAAATAACAGGTCTTCCAACCAATAGGGAACAACCTACGCAGTACCTAGACGACAAAACCAAGGAGAAGGCCTTGGAAGAAGAGATAAAATAGATGTATGGAATAGAGAGAGGATCTAAGGGGATCATCATAAACTGGATTAGTGAACCAACAAGAATATTAGCTACAAAACTAATGTCTTGTAAACTACTCAGAAAGTTTTGCAAGGAGGAAGTGCAAGCAGGTTTCATTGTAGTAGTCGCGCAGTGTGCGAAGCGCACTGGATTAACTTGGATCTCGTACTTATTAAATTTGTTTTTGGATGAATGAAAAGATTCCCAAGATGTAGGAACATAGTTCCATTACTCCTGGATTATCATTTTGATTTCATTAGTGGGTTGGAAGCACCCCAAACACACCATGTTTCTGCAAAGAACTGGAAGGTGCAGTACAAATTGTTATGGCATAGCACTATTGTGAAGGATAGATAGGAAAATACCAACATCTTTAAAACTTACCTTGAATAAATCTAGGAGAAGGTAGTAGAGACTTTGAGGATCCCACCAGAGGTAGTGGAACAATACAAAACGATATTTAAATTCAAATCCTAGAGACATAACATGTGAATTCAGGTGAAAAGGGATCCAGAAAAGGAGTGGTTGTAGATGAGGTACTGCGCCACAACAAAAGAAATCGAGTAGGTGATGAAATACTTACAGGAAGAATGGAATATTCTAGTCGATTAATCAATGGATAAGAAACCAACCAAAGAAAAACAACCAACAAAAGCAGGTTCATCTAAAAACAAAAGTACCCCATATCGTCAAACAAGGAGTGCAGAACAGAGAAAGAATTCAATAGGGTGGAGTGCAACAAAAAAAATAAGAATATTCCCAAGCCGATCACATAGAAGAAAGACCGTGTAGCTTCCATTAATGGCTAGGAACAGAAGAAGGACAACCTCCCTACACATGAGGGATAGACATGAGGGCATATACTAGATACTCCAGGAATAACACAACCAACACAGTCAAGACCACCAAAGAGACTAGTTTTGCCGACAGGTGGGCCATGCAAGAAGATGAAAGAACACAAGAAAGTCCCATAAAACACAATAACAAAAGATGATGCAAAAATAGTCACAAAGAGAGTGCAAGATTGTGTCTTTGAAGAATATGAGGAGGAAGAGAAACAAAGGGAAAGAATAATGCAACAGTTGATAGAGGTCAGACACATCTTAGAGAAAATATGTGTAACCAAGGTACAGAATGAGGAGACAACATAACAAAAAATAGTGCAAAGTGAGGAGACAATAGTACATATCGCAGCAACCGCCAGTGAAACCTTCAAAATTACTAAGCATATGTTGCGAGTAGATGAATACATGGTGCAATCACAACTTAAGGATGTCAAACAGTTGGTGTTGGTATTAGCAAGGATACCAACGAAGGCCTTATATAAATTGTAGGTAAGTGTGGTGCATGAGGTACAGTCCAGGTCAAGGATGGATGCAAAAGACCTGGAGATGACTAGGGAATCTAAGGAAGTACTGGAGACAATTCTTACAGAGGCCAAATTGCAACAAGAGGAAGCAAAAAAACGTCCATAAATACTTGAGAAAAGACTTGAAGAAGTCTTCCAAGTAATTCTAGACAATGCACTAGCAGAAGAAATCAACACAGAAGAAAAACTCAAGAAGATAGCGCATAATATGGAGGAATATAAACAAGAGATAGTAGATTTGGTTGGAAATATAACACCAACCACACCTCCAAAGATCAGATCCGAAAGGGAGGAGAAATCCTTAGAAACAATTGCTCACATTGCGTTGGAGGTTAAAGAGATAAGAAAATTGTATGAAAGGACCATAGAGCTTTGGACAAGCCTAGCGGAAGATGAGAGGATCCAACAGCTGGAGAAAAAAGAAGAAAATATGAATACAATAGTCCAGGATCTGAAGCAAAGGTAGAAGACAATGCCCATCTTGTAGAAACTGAGGGTTGCACGGGAGATGAAGAACCTCTAGCTAGAAGTAAAGACACTCCAGGAGGAACGACAAGTCATACAGTCCTAATTGGAGCCCCTACAAGAACAAGTAGAACAAATGATAACAACGTTGGAAACGGATAAAACCAGCATGTAGCAGGCACACATAGAAATCATACAAGTTTTGAAGGATCATGTTACGATGCAGGTCGTGGAGACCCTCACAAAAAAGCATGTGCAGATAAAGGAAAAAGAAGATGAGCTAGCATAAAAAATTTAGGAGTTTCATAAATTAGTGCAAGAAGCACACATGACCTGAGTGGCTCGGGACAAGCCACAATTTAGTGTTGGGGGCCTACTAGAGTAGGCATTTTTTGGAGTAAGTGCAACAAACAAGGAAAATGGGCCAAAGGGAACATCGTGTGCCAAAAATAAGGAATACCAACCTGACAAATGGAAAAGGAAGCAGTGTGTGACAAGATTTGTCGAAATCCAACACATATGTGGAAAAACCTAGACATGTTAGGGTTAGGGTTTTGGAATGTATTGTAAGGGTTTTAACCCATTTTTGTAGTAAAAATAGAAGAGGTCTAAGTTAGATTGAGGAATCCTTTGGTGTAAATGTCTTTGGAGAGATCTTTGTGTAAGGTTTTGCATGAACAAAGTACTTGGAGCACCTTTTTGAGTTGAAATTTGTTTTTAGAGTTGTGGAGCTTAGGTGGAGTCAATATGGAGATGTATCTAAGGTTCAGGTCGCAAGATATGGAGCTTGGTGTGATATTGGTCTGCCTCACTACTCTCTATTATTCTATGATGTAATGCATGTAGCACCATTTTGATGAAGAAGAAGAAATAAAAATAAGAACTTTGTGGACATAGCCCCAAAGGGGGTGAACCATGGTAAAACCTTATGTTGCAATGTGTCTGAATGGTTTTGTTATTTCTTTAATTATGGTTAAATGGTTAGATGAATGAATTGTTTAAATTATAGCACGCACTAGAAATATGTATGCAGAATGAATATTATGAATGAATGAAATAGTAGATCTGAGGAATGGTATGTTAGAATGCATGGTTAATTATAAATAGAAGTAAGAATAACAACCCCAATCCCTTCCATGACTGCATACACCTACATCCTACAGTCACCCATAAACCATCTCGGGTGAGACTGCGTTGCGTGCAGTGTAGCCTATTGGTTTAATATAAGGGATGATGGTGAAAAGGGTTTTGTTGGAGAACTAAGATAGAACTAGGGTCAACCCATATATCCAACACTTCCAGACATCAAATTCTTGTGCTTGTACATATTTTTTCATCTGTCTACTCCAGAAGGAATAGTTATGTCCATAAAATTCTGGTACCTCAATCTTAGCATACTCCATGATCTTACTTTCAGTGATTAAACTGCTTTCTGAAGGACCTACTATGATACCAATTTTTGGAATACTAAGAGGGGGGATGAATCAGTATTAATAAATATTTTTCCACTTTTAATCAGAACATGTAATCATTAAATTTATCAGTAGTATATCATGAGCAGTATCAATCAATAGAGCATAACAAATAACCACAGATACACAATACACCAGAATTTACGTGGAAACCAAAATGGGAGAAAAACATGGAATGATTTCTTATATATAAAATATTACATTCATAGGAAGCACCAACTTCCAAATTATCCATCACTAACTAGAAGAAGGCACCAACCCCCTGATTTACAAGCCCCAACCTGAAGGAAGAACCATATCCCTGAGTTATATAACACCAACCAAAAGGAGGCTATGAACCCTTGATTTATAGGAACCGTCCTGAAGGAAGCACCAACTCCCTGAGTTCTTTGGAACCAACCAGAAGGAGGCAACGACCCCCTTTCTTCTCCCCATCCTTCCACCCTTAAATATAAGTTTAGACTCATTTTCACTACCATGGATCAACCTGTCATTTCCACTGTCACTACCACTGATCAACCTATCACTTCCACTGTCACTACCACTTCCACTGCCACTGGCACTGTCACTACCACTTCCACTGCCACTGTCACTGTCACTACCACTGATCAACCAACCATAACCAAATCCACTCACATGGATACCAAAACCATCACCATACTATGTACATCAATAGATACCATACCATGCATCAACTATGTACTAGAACCTGTACCATACCATATGTCAAGTATCCAATATGTTTCAATATCTCAACAATGTGCCTCAAGTATCTGATAACATCACCATGACATATACCAAACTATATACCAAGATATCCAATATACACTTCTAACAATGTATCATATCATCACAAAGGTGTACCATCATAATCAAGACATGCCTCAAGCATGTACCATAAACATAAGCCTCAATAAAACATGTAAATCATACCTTTGATCCTGTAGCAAACCTAATACACAAAATTACAGACCTGTATCTCTTCCTCAACTTCAACAACAAGAGAATAACATCTTCATCAAACTTTACCTCAGTCTCGCGGGACTAGTTTTGGATTATTCAAAAACCCTAATTTTTAACAAGGATAACTATGTACATTTAATACACAAAGGTTTGAAATTTTAACCATAGATACTCTAATATGTTTTATGGATCTCCTCAAAATTTAAGGGTTTAAAACTTATCAAAACAGAACTTATAGGACAAATGGAAAACCTTCTTGAATTTTATCCTATTCTAGACAACAGACTTGTATAGCATGCAACACACTCAATATTTGATATTTGATTCTGAAATAGGCACACAAGATAACAAAGTTTGTTATATTTTCACTAAAATTGGTCTCATAGAATTTGTATCCTCTATGAAGAAGTTATGAATGTTTTACCTGGAACACCTGTTTAAGACTAGTTTCAGGACTAGTCAAAAACTCTATCTTCCACTGAGTGTATCTCCAACAATTCAACAACCTAGAAGATGAAAGTTTTACCACATATACCTTGAACTATCTTCTTAACCCCCTCCAATTTTCACTGTATGAATCATTCTAGGAAACACATTATAGTGAAAATGGTAAGATGACCTTTAAATAACATACCTTAAAACACATCATCACAAGACTTCAACCTCCCTTGGAATTTCGTCCCTCTTCACTTCATATTCCATCTGAAATTATCCTCATATCTTCTTGTTTACCTAGGTTAAGAATCACTTACTCACATAGAAGATATTCAATATAATGTGTGTGTGAATGTGTTTATGAATGACTTCTTGAGGTGCATTTATACCTTTTCTAAGTAACCTCTTCCCTTAACTTTAGGTCTTCTTGAACTTTCTTGTTACAACCACTTTACCCTTTCATTTATGACTTGCAACCAATTAGGGGCTTATTAACCCATATTTGGGGCTTCCAACTTCATGACCTCATAACTCCTCAACCATTATGAACTACGTGGTTTTCCACCTACCATTGGAAATTGCATGACGAGGACTATCCATTTATGAGTATTTTACTTGAATTTACAGTGTCCTTCATGTTCATATTCCTCAAACAACTTCAGGCTTCATGACCAAACCTATGGGTTTCTTGTAGACTTATTCAAAGAATATTCCTTTGAGATCCATTCTTAAAGCTATGCCATAAGGGAACCACTTTGGAGACTTCTTCAATCATACCCAATACTTCTAGAGGATTTTATACTTCCTCTAATGTTGACATCAATGACAATAAATTTTCCAATAGGATGTACCTGTGTAGGACATTACATTAATTCAGAACCAGGTGTCTCTCAGACTCTTGAAAACCGAACTTTGAGTGCAAGGTATGGAATATGTTTGTATACTCTGGCAGTATTTGGTACCTCTCCTGATGCAAATTTTTCCATCTCATATACTGGCCATCATAACTTACAACATGGTATAAATCCTCCTTGAGGGAATCCACAAAGTCCTCCCAACTGGTTTATCTCTTGAATGGAATATATCCATCTACAATGTGTCTCTCTCAGCAACCTTCCCACCAAGATTTTACATGGGGAAGGGATTCAAGGAGAGAAATTTTTTCGGTGTCGATTTTTTTTTAATAGATTAATACCCTTCTAACATATTCAACCATTTCTCCAAAGCAATTTCATCTCTCTGGACTTCAAATAAGGGGATATCAAAGTTAAATTGTACCTTCAAGGGTGCGACAACTCCAAAATGGTTGTTTGTTGAAGGTGTCTTTCATTCCTTTGGCAATCATCAAACGATCTAGGAGAGGTTTTCCATCATTTTCTTTTGTTGTCGTGTGAGGGCCTCCTCAAGAAACATTTTGAAAATACCTCCTTCTCTGTCATTTGTCTTTTCTTTCTCCATGGGAGGTTTATTGGATCAAAAAGAGTGGTATTCAAGTGAAACTATCTCAATATCCAACTCCCTATACCCTGACCTCATCGGGGACATGCATTTAGAAATGAAAAGGAGAAGATTTCTCTGATACCACTGATATTGATTATATTGAGAACGAAATGAGATACCAAAAAAAATATAACAAAGAATACATAAGTACAGTGAAACCTAAATTTTATTAATGAATAAAATAGAATAGTACTATAGAATACAAACTAGTTAGAATGGTGGTAGCTTATCTCTGAAGAGTAACATATGTCAGCTATGCTCATTCACAAAAATATATTACAAGAGGTACAAAGAGTGACCTTGTTGACTACATCATGAAGGAATAATAATATGTTTTTCTACAAATGGGGGGGGCTCATATATATAGTACTTACATATGCCCTTTCCCTCAAAATTCATATCATTTCACTTATTTTAATATTACTATATGTTTTTATTTTCTTTATCTCATTTTACAATACCATGGGTTAGAAAAACCATGGGCTCGAAAATGTTGATTTGGTGGAAGATGTGGATGGACACTAACTTCCACCTAGATCAAAATGTAACTTAAACGCATGAACATATTCGATTTGACCCAAAATTAGATATAAATACATCATGTAATGACCATCAAAACAAACAGAATAATCCCTTAAGCAAGTCTAAAGCATGCAAGAGAAGTATAGCCCAAAACTGGACGTAGTGTATAATGCCTCCCTTTGATAAAATATTGATTGTTTGGTGAAAATAAAAAATCTAAGTCTAAAATAAGAACAAGTGGTAAAATAATGGAAATATTTTGAAAATCGACTACAATGAGTGGCACCACATATTCATCAACTTTGAACCAAGACATTCATAGCTTCCCATGTTCTAGAAAAACTAAGACCTACTCCTTCCCCTCCTCAACCAAGATTTAATTTCTTCAAATCAATCACATCTATCAACTAACTTGATATGGAAACCAAAAACACTACAATATAAACAATTGCAAAGGGTCCATATTGGTCAGAAAAGTTGAGAGTTGAATGTGAAGCTAAATCACATCTCAATGAGGTATTAGTCGATCAACCAAAACCATCAATGCAATCCGTTCCAAAATCACAAGTAGAATCATCTATGGTAGAATCAATTCCAACAAACACAATTGAAGCAACACCACCATCCAACACTCAAGAATCACCTCCATCAAGTACTCAAGTAGCAACACCAGCAACACTAAAGAAATATCATCATGAACACTCTTTTGTAAATTTTGGTACTTAGTCATATATTGTAGTTTTCCAAATATTCCTCTTTTTCAAGATGAAGAAGGATTTTAGAGTGGGGGAGATGTTTGAGTTCCTAGTCAACCAATTCAACTAGGCCAAGCAGTCGACCAAGGTAAATTTGCAGTCGACTAGGAAAGTCAATTCAATCAACCGTCGGTTTGAGTCGACCAACTAGGATAGTTAGTTTCAATTGTAACTACCTTCTAACTAAAGCATGGTATAAATAGATGTGATCATGAATGTAACAATAGATAATAGTGGTTTTTGATCTTATATAATAAAATACTACATATTGTTGGTTCTACTACTACTTCTCTCCTTTATCTCCTTCTATGAATGCATGCTTGTATATTATTATATCATGCTTTTGTACATTATGTGTATGTGCTTGTTGGTAATTTCCCTTGTGTAATCCCTTAGATCACAACATATCCTATCTCTCACAAAAAATTTCATGATCCTCTAACTCACACATGGAATCAAATCCCTAAAGTGAATCTAAACCAATTTGATGGCTTCAACCCCATAGGTTAGGTCACTAAGATGGAACATTCTTTTTCCCTAAATGGCATCACTAATGAATTAATGAAACTTCATGTATGTGTATAAAATTTAGATTATAAATGGTGTCAATGGTGGAAATGGAATACGAACTCCCATAAGGGTTATATTTCTCAGACATAATTTGTTACAAATATCTATTGAATGTTTTGAATCAGACAATCATTATTTGGGTTTCCTAACCATGTTCAAACAATATGGTATAGTTGAATAATTTATATCTACTTTTGAAAAACTCTCTTTATAAACTAAAGACATGTTAGATACCTTCTTTATGGAATTATTTATTAGTTATTTGAAGGAAGAGATACGTTCCCAATTCTTAATGGCTCTCCCTACTACTTGGGTAAAATTCTCTCAAAGAGCCAGGGAAGCCAAAAGGTGGTAAATTCCCAATCGAAAAAAAAAAACTCCTTTATTCCTTATCCATATCCCACCAATCCCTCTCCTCCTCTCAAGTTCCAAAATTTAACCCATGCTAAAATGGTGGAGCACCAACTTAAAGGAGTATGTTACAATTGTTATGAGAAATATTTTCTTAGGCATAAACGTAATGAGAAAAACCTCTTTATGGCCATTTCAGAAAACAAATTGGAGGATGACACTAAAGATATGCCTCAAGAACATCTTCCTCCACCATTTGAAGATATTCCTCATTTGGACCAACTGGATGTGGAATCCCTAATCTCCCTACATTCCTCGACTGGTATTTTTTCTCCTGAAACCCTCAAATTAATTGGCTGCATCAAACATATTAAACTCATTATCTTAATTGATAGTGGTATCACTCATAACATTATTCGCCAATAGGTAGCCCAATAAATGCACTACTATATACATTATTTCAACAAATTCCATATCACGACTGCTAATGGAGGTTCCATGAAATGTGGGGGTCATTATGAAAATATGTGGCTTCAAATGGGTGATTATTCCTTGAAAACCCACATATTTTCTAGTGAAATGGGTGGTTGTGATATTTTTTTGGGTTTGGAATGGTTAAGGATATTAGGCCCCATCACCATGGATTTTTAGGAGTTATACATGAGTTTCTAGTAAGAGGGGAATTTCTATACTTTACAAGGAATCACAATTGGTTCTCTAAAGATCATTAGCTCACATTATATGGAAAACAATATTTTAAAATGGAGTTTAGTAATTATGGCCCAATTCCATGACATTCAAGCCTTTGATACACCTTCTCAACCCATGAATCCTAACATGTTGTTCATCTTGTCCAAAAACCAATTAGTCTTTCAAAGCCCCCAAACTCTCCCACCGTCCCATGGTGCACATGACCATTCCATTATGATCATACCAGGTATCCTCCCATCCATTTCTCCACCTATTTTCCCAAAAAATGAAATTGAAAATATAGTTTAGGACTTGCTAGCTACTAGTGTCAGTTTCCCCACTTCCATTCCTTATTCATCATGAATTTTCATGGTACTAAAAAAATAAGGTACTTGGAGCATGTGTACCAAATTTTGATAACTCAAAACAATAATTATCAAGGATAAGTTCCCTATTCTAGTCATTGAAAATCTCTTAGACGATCTCAAGGGTGCTAAATTATGCACCAAACTTCATCTGCAATCTTTGTATCACCAAATTTTCATGAAGGAGGTTGATATCTGCAAAATAGATTTTTTCACTCATGAAGGCCATTATATGTTCTTGGTGATGCCCTTTGGCATTTGAAATTTACCTTCCACCTTCAAGAGAATCATGAAACACGTATCTTAACCCTTTCTAAATCATTTTTTCCTCATATTTTTGAAACTATACTGATCTATAGTAAAACTTGGCATGCCCATGTAATGCATTTGGATTAGATCTTATATTTACTATATAATCATCAAGTCTTTCTCAGTAGGCCCAAATGTGTTTTTGGTGTCTCTAAAGTAGAATATTTGGGTCATATTGTTAGTAAGGATGGTATATGAGTGGACTTGAAGACAATTTAAGAAATGAAGGATCGACCATGTTATCACATGAAGTTGTCAAGGGTCACCTGTAATTGTTGTTAATACCTAAGTCTGCACCATTGCCTCATCTCTCTCTTTTTCGTATGCCAGTCCTAAAAATTTTCCCTTCTCACTGGTAAAGTCGATTTACGTTTTTTTTAAGGAGTTGGTTTCTCTTGGTGCCTCGCTTGACTGAGTCTCGGCCCAAATTTTTTATGTTTCTCTCGAAGGATAAACACTTATCATCATTCGGGTTCAAGGTATTGTTCATCCGGTTTTCCTAAGCTCAGATCAAGTCATTCAAGCCCTTTGTTGATACAGGTGACAACCATGAGCACGAAGCATAGTGGCCAGAGGCAGTCCATTTGGGCTTAAATGCAAGCAGTGGGCAAGTTCATGTTTCAACGGCAGAGATCCCAAGGCCATTCATATCAACGACCATGCTTCATTTCGGCACCACAACATGATCGTGCATTAAAATACTTGAGCGCGACAAAATCTAAACCATGGTATTGTTGGAGAGCTACGTGGCGGAAGGTGGTGAGATTCGGGCCCAAAAGTTGTGTGGGTCCAAACCTCTTTCGACGACCCCAAAATCACGTGCTCATTTAGCACTGAATCCATTAGCAGAACGTGGCCACCCCCTAGTCATCAAGCCTCATCCTGATCTCGAAGATAAAGTAGTTAATTAACAAGGACGGATAGTTGAAACCTCAGCTCACTCCACAAATAGAAGGCATGGAGGGTCTGGCTGTGGAAACAAAACTGTCAGCTCGAGGTACCACGATGGATAGTTTTTCCTGCAGGCCCATGCTAATCTGAGCTTGCATCTAACATAAGGATACACACACATTCTGACAAAAATATGTAGAGATGAAAATCCTTGGGCATGATGGCCAACTCGCGCTCCTAGAGGTTGTCCACTGTTTTGAGTATAAATACATCAGCTAAATAATATGTTATGGTCGATGGTTGAGCAAAGCTCCCTATTTGTAATAGTTTGATAGAAGAGTTTTTCTTTGATTATGTATGCGACCTATGACTTTATCATTAATAGAAGTCAGTTTCTTTAATCATCTTGTTTTCTCTTGTGTTGAAACACGCGTGCGTGGATGATCCAGATGAGGTGTTGTAGTTGTATTGTAATTGAGGTTTGATTATAATGTTGCTATGATCTGTTTCATTATTTTCTTTCATTGTCTTGTTTCCTCTTACGTTGAAATGCTTGTGCATGGATGATCCAGATGAGATGTTGTATTTGTATTGTAATGGAGGTTTGATTATAATTTTGTTGTGATATATTTCAATATCTTAAACTTAATTTCAAGAGTGTTATTGTGCCTGAGTTTTTCTGCACAAAGATGCTTGAAGGTCGGATGCTCATAGAAGACTTGTCCACTTTCCTCACTAATTCTTCCTCCTTCTCACCTTTAGCCTTAAACCACTGACTGAATTTATTGAGACCCTCATTTTATTATGCATTGCTAGCCCATTTTTTTGCATTTAAACATTCTGATGTTGAGCTTTGTCCATTTGACCTCCAATCATAAACCTACCTCCACAAACATTTTGATGGGTGTTGGGATTATCCTCTTGCAATATGAGGGTGACTCTCAGTGCTAAAATTCTTGGCATCATTTCCGGGGAACAAATTGAATACATTTCCCTGGGATTGAACGACAAAGAAATTTTGATTTTGAAGGTGCATCAGAAATCAGTACATTGGATATTACAACTTGCACCTAGTGACTCCACTGTTTCAGTTGTGGCTCCTAAAGGAAGAAACATGAGGTATACTCCACATCTACCTCTGGATACACCTGAAGATGACCCAGAGAATTATATCAAGAAACAAATCTTTCTCAAGAAGGATTTCCAGCTGCTATTCCATATTGAAAATATCCCTTGGAAGAACGACACTGCACAGTTACAACTTTAGATGGTCACTGAAGTTGGACACCTTTAAGACTGCACATTCGGCATGGTGAATCTGCAGGAGTGAGACAAGTTAAATGGCTATGGAGGATATCCTGGACGAGAGGTTTTCCCCACTCAATTTCTCGGCCATATCTAGTTATCCACATCTTGTGGCTCAAATTGATGAATGGCAAGATCTGCAGCCAAGATTTTACGAAGGTGATAATGACAACCCTATTGAGAATATTCTAGAATTTCATGCTTTGATGTAGTAGCTTGACATACAAAATGAAGACATAAGTATGAAGTTGTTTATGTACTCTCTTCAAGGAGATTCTCATATTTGGTATCGCTCTCTTGAGATTTATATCGTTTCTTCACTCGAAGAGTTTCATGCCGCTTTCAATATTCATTGTCAAAAGTTTTATTCCTCTGAGTTAATTTGTCATAGTTGTTGTGAGTATAAAGACTATGTCCAGGATATAATTGATTCTTATGAAGGATGTGAGAAAGAAGAAGATTCCTTGGATGAGGAATCAACTCTTTCTCTTCCATTTTCATCTGCATCAGATGAAAACTTTGTTTGTTGTCTCAATAAGGAAAGCCCAGAAATTGAGTCTGTTTTAGAAGCCGATACTCTTTATAACCCAGTCTCTAAAAAACCTAGATATGAGAAACCTATTTTTGACTCATATGGTGATGATAAGATATTGCTTCATGGATTGAATCTTGAAAGGTGGCCCGTGTTTAATAATGAAGAACAATTTTCTAATGTTGGGCAAAAGATACCTCTTGGTATGTCATTCAAGACTCCTCCTTTATTTGATCATTATGGAGACAGTGATGAAGATGTTGAGGTGTTTTTTGTCTTAGAAGCAAAAAGCATTAGCGGCCAACCTTCTAATGGAAATGAAATATTTTACCAAGAGAAGCATGATAAAGAGAAAGAGCCATTCATTGATATACATGAGGATATTTCTTTCCATCAGCTAGTAGATGTTATCAGAGAATATAAAAGAGAAGTAGATTATCATCCCGCATCATCCATTCACTCACATGTGATTTCCACAGACA
Source organism: Picea engelmannii (assembly GCA_009831015.1). NCBI lineage: Eukaryota > Viridiplantae > Streptophyta > Pinopsida > Pinales > Pinaceae > Picea > Picea engelmannii. The sequence continues at coordinate 14,751 of ML778803.1, read as the reverse complement.
TTCAACCATATGTGAGCAGTTGTAAAGCAAAGCAGGCTTTCTGTTACCAACCCAGTAAGTTGTATCACCTATTTTATGACCCTGTAGGGGAGTACATGGAGTTGCATTTCCTCAATGTATTGAAGCCTCCAAGCTTTATCTTACCTTCATCATTGGGAGGTAATATGAAGAATGTAATTAATTTATTTTCACAATTCTATTGTCCCTTATTTATCAGTGACATAGTAAATAATTTTTCAGTTAGGAAGTTACTTGAATGGCTCTAGTGGAAGTTTGTTTTCACCTAAAGCATTGTAAAAATCCGTTAGTTTAGGATTGTACATAAATAAGCTCTTTCTAGAGCATGTGTGTTTTTTTTTATTTTTACGTTAAGTAGTTTACATCTCAGCTTGATGTCTTCAACAAAATGTATTTGATCTTGAATCCACAACCCAACAGCTAAGGCACTGAAACTGCTTGTCCTTGGCAACTCACAGGAAGCATGCCATCCCCTTTGGAGCCAATGTTATCACATGAAATTGTCAAGGGTATCCTATACTTTTTGTTAATACCTAAGTCTACACCATTTCCTCATCTCTCTCTTTTTGGTATTTTAGTCTTAGAATTTTTCCCTTCTGACTGGTAAAGTCGATTTCCTTTTTTGTTTAAGGACCTGTTTTCCCTTAGTGCCTCGCTTGACTGAGTCTCGACCCAAATTTTTTATGTTTATCTCGAGGGATAAACCCTTGTCATCATTCAATTTCAAGGTACTGTTCATCTGGTTTTCCTGAGCTCACAACAAGTCATCCAAGCCCTTTGCTAATATAGGTGACAACCATGAGCACGAAGCGTAGTGGCCAAAGGTAGTCCATTTGGGCTGAAATGCAAGAAGCGGGAAATTTCATGTTTCAACGACAAAAATACCAGGGTCTTTCATATCAACGACCATGCTTCATTTCGGTGAGGCAACATGCTCGAGCATTAAAATCCTTGAGTGGGCCAAAATCTAAACCATGTTATTGCGGGAGAGCTACGTGGCAGAAGGTGGTGCGTTTCGGGCCTAAAAGCGGTGTGGGTCCAAACCTTTTTTGACGGCCCCGAAATGACGTAATCATTTACCACCAAATCCATTAGCATCATGTGGTCGCCCCCTAGTCATCAAGCCTTGTCCCAATCCTGAGGATAAAGAAGTTAATGAACAAGGACCTGTAGTTGAAACCTCGGCTCACTCAATAAATAGAAGGAGTGGAGGGTCTGGTCATGGAGAAAGAAATGTCATCTCGAGGTACCCTGATAGACGGTTTTTCCTACAGGCCCATGTTGATCTGAGCTTGCGTCTAACAGAAGGATACACACACAGTCTAACAGAAAAATGCATAGATGAAAAGCCTTGGACATGATGGCCAGCTCACACTCCTAGATTTTGTCCACTATTTTGATTATAAATACATCAGTTGAAGAATATGTTATGGTCGATGGTTGAGTAGAGCTCCCTATTTGTAATAGTTTGATAACAGAGTTGTTCTTTGGTTATGTATGAGACCTGAGACTTTCTCATTAATAGAATTCAGTTTCTTTCATCATCTTGTTTCCTCTTGTGTTGAAACACTCATGCATGGATGATCCAGACAAAGTGTTGTAGTTGTATTGTAATGGATGTTTGATTATAATGTCGATATGATCTATTTCAGTATTTATTTCATTTTCATGTTTCCTCTTACGCTAAAATGCTCGTGCATGGATGATCCAGACGAGATTTTGTAGTTGTATTGTAATGGAGGTGTGATTATAATGATGATGTGATATATTTCAGTATCTTAAAATTAAGTTCAAAAGTTCTCTTGTGCCTGATTTTTTCTTCACCAAGTTGCTTGAAGGTCGGATGCTCATGGTAGACTTGTCCACTTTCCTCACTAAGTCTTCCTCCTTCTCACCTTTAGCCTTAAACCACTAACTGAAGTTAATGAGAACCTCATTTACTTATGCATTGCTGGCCTAGTTTTCTATGTTTAAACATTCTTATGTTGATCTTTGTCCATTTGATCTCCAATCATAAACCTACCTTGATCCAAATTTGGATCCAGGAGCTTGATGGGGTGCAGAAAGGCCTAAAAATAAAATTTTTCAGAATGGATTCAAAATGGACATGTGTTTATTTCTCATCGATACGAACCCAACGCAACTTGAACGGGCTCAAATGGACGTTGTATGCTCAAGTTATGGTGATCTGTTATTTTTTCCAAACAAACAAAAAAGGATGATTGTATAGTCTGTACATTCCATACAATTCCATGTGGTAGATAACTGTATAGGACATACGTTCGTACAACTGATGTGGCATGCATAGTTGGAAGGTTGACTAGGCATATTGAAATTGACGTGTCAAGCACAATCAATGCTGACGTGGCAACTTCTAGAGGTGACACATGGCAGGTTGATTGGTCGTACAGACACCAACATGGACAGGATAGGTGGACCACTCCAGGAGTGACACATGTCACCCTTGCAGTGGTGACATGTGGAAATTTTGTACAGATGATGTGCCACATCCATATATATGACTTTTCACACCTGTACGGTGACACATGGTAGACGTTGATTGGGCAAGTATGCTGATAGGGCAGGTATAGGTGGCAGACAACTGGCCAATCAGATTTTGACACTTGTCATGGAATTAGGAGAATGAGGAGGTGCCACATGGCCCAGACATGGACTTCCATGTGGCACCCTTTGGTTGGTTATTGTTTTTGGTAAAATTTTGTTGGAGTTTCAAGGGTTCGAACCAAAGACCTCCCCACCAGGCAGTGCCTTCCCAGGGTCGGGCTAGTCAACCCACCCGCTATATAAGTCTTAACTATATATAGATTTGTATATATTTAAGTTTGAAAAGGGGTTTGGATGGAAGAAGAAAGGGTTGGGGCTAGGCCCAAACCCATGGATTTGTACAAAACCATACGCCCATACTCTAGTAAACCGGTGTGGGAAACTCTTCACGATGAGGACTAGCGTAGGGGCTATGGAATAGCACCCTCCACCATGGGACTCATGGCTATGAACAACCACCATTCAGATCATGTGGATAATATCCAGTGGTTCCATGGATTTACCATATAACCACTGGCTAAAGAATTGGGAGCTCTACACTTAGTTCATGCGTGGAGCTTTGGGCTAGGGCCATATGGCCATTCTTGTGACCAAGGGCCAACGCGTTAGAGATAAGCTTGAGGCCATATGGAATGTTCCTATACGACCAAGGGATAGTGAACTAGGGGGATGCGACCTATATTATTGAAAAGTGGGTTTATTAACCTTATAATAATGATTATTATTGATTTTCTCAGCAGATTTGGGGGATTTTGCCCATTTTGGGGGGATAATGGGCCCTTTTTTAGGCCAAATCTTCGGAGGAAGTTGGGAGATGGTTACTAACTTCAGATATATATAAACCAGGCCTTTTTTAGGCCATGGGAGGAGTTTCATAACAGGTTTATGATGCCATATTGTTGAGCCAAATCCATTGTCATGCAGGGAAGCTAATGAGGAGTGCACCTTTGCAGGCCATTTCTGGGAGCCTAATTCGTCCGATCATCCGATTTGAGTGTCATCGATTTTGATGGGTTCATGGGATTTGGTAGAAAATGAATAGATCATTGTTGTAATCCATTCACACTGTCATGATGTACTTGAAAAGATTCAAACATAAATAAGCAAATCCCACACAGACAAGGCCCAAAGACGTAGGCGAGATTGTCGAACTCCGTTATCACATTTGTGTTATGTTTTTTTGTTGTTTTATGCTTCATTTCATATCTGTACAGGTTTATATGGTTGTGATGTTTCTTCTATAACTTATTCCTCTTTCTTTAAGATTCCTAATTAGTTAATCAAAACATGCTTAATAACTCAACCATAGTCGTGTAAATGATCATTTTGGATCAAGTGGTATCATAGTTAGTTGATGTTTGGAATTTGATTTTTTCATGTTAACCAGGGTAGAGATCATATTAAGGGATAAAATGGAATCTACAGGAGGACTTTCTCAATATGAGAAGGATTTCCGAAATTCATTGTTTTCCATGTCCGAGATGGTGAAAGTGTTGTATGAAGACTACTTGGAACGAAAGAGAATGGTTCAAGAGAAAGATTCAAAGAACAACAAAGTCAAAGAAGGATTGAAGGAAGTGACTTCTACATCTATTTCAGAAAACATATTTGAAGTATGCAATGATGGTCATTCATCAAATTTTCCTTGTTCCCATCAAGATTGTTTTGGTGCATTTGAAAAACATACAAGAGGTATAGGTTTGAGATTGCTAACCAAGATGGGTTATGAAGGAAAGGGCCTTGGAATTGAGGGCCAAGGTATCGTTAATCCCATTGAGGTTGTGGAAAGGCCTCGATATTTATGATTTGGATATGGTGAAGTGGATATTGGAGCATCCTCCAAGATGGGTTCCAAAACTTCGGAAGCAAGTAATGCTTCAAATGATCAACTTAAGTCATTGCAGGATCGATTCACGAAAGGTAATGGCCCATCAATTCATGATTGTGGTAGTGAATGAAATTCATCTCCAAAGCAAAGTGAATATCAGCATGGAAGGTATAATGGTCATGTTTTTACCAATTCTCTTTTTTATTATAAAAAATATAATCATGTAATCTGAAACTTGTGGATTATGTATCCATGTACTTTTTGTCATTCACCCAAGAATTATGTTGATAAGTGTTGGAAGAGACAAACTTTGTACATGAAACCTATGTCGACCAGGTAGGAAACATGACATAAAGACTCAACTCCACAACGGAAGAAAGAGAAGGGTAAGCAGGTCTGGATGCCAAAAACTCAGTGCACTTATTGCAATAGGAGTGGACATCAAAAGGCTAGTTGTTGGAAGATTAATCTGGAGCTTCGTCCAAGGAAGGAAAAAAGGATGGCACATGTACTCACAAAGGAAGAAGGATTACCAGTGAAGCAAGAGGAACACCATGAAGGAAAGAAACCAGCCACTTGGTTTTGCCAGAAGTGGATGTCACAACTTCATTGTATTTTGCTTCCATTAATGTAATCACACATGTTGAAATGATGACCTGTTATAACATCACTTTTGTACAACATCGTGTTTTTTTTTCATCCTTATGAGTATGTAATCAATCAAAATCCATTTTTTTAACCTTTTGGGGACCAAAAGGTCCTTTAGTGGGGAGGTGTGATCCAGATTCGAATCCAAGAGCTTGATGGGCCTCAGAAAGGCCTAAAAAAATTTGTTCTCAAATTGGCTTCAAAACACACATGTGCATATTCCTCGTCGATACGAACCCAACACAACTTGAACAGGCTCAAATGGACGTCATATGCTCAATTTATGGTGATCTGTTTGTTTTTCCAAACATGCAAAAAATGATGACTGTACAGTCCGTACAGTGCCATGTGGAAGCTGAATGTACAGGTCGTACGGACTTACAGCTGATGTAGCAGGAACAATTGGCAGGATGACTGGGCATACGGAAGCTGACGTGGCAAGAACAGACAAGACTAATGTGGCAACTTTTGGAGGTGACACGTGGTAGGTTGAATGGTCGTATGGACGCCGACATGGACAGGATAGGTGGACGACTTTGGGAGTGACACATGTCACCCTTGCATTGGTGACATGTGGAAAATCCATATGGATGGCATGGAACATCCGTATAGATGATGTGGCATTCCCATATGGTGACACATGGAAAATAGTGATTGGGAAAGTATGCTAACATAGCAGGTACAGGTGGAAAACAACTGGCCAATAGGTTTTTGACACTTGTCATGGAATTCAGTGAATGAGGAGGTGCCATCTGGCCCAGAAGTGGGCTTCCACGTGGCACCATTTGGTTGGTTATTATGTTTGGTTAAATTTTGTTGGAGTTTCATGGGTTCAAACCAGAGACCTCCCCACCGGGAAATGCCTTGGTAGGGTCGGGTTAGCCATCCCACCCTCTATATGAGTCTTAACTATATATATATTCATATATATTTAAGTTTGACAAAGAGTTTGGATGGAGGTGGAAAGGGATGGGGCTAGGCCCTAACCCATGGCTTTGTACAACACCATATGCCCATACTCTAGTAAACCAGCGTGAGAAACTCTTCACGATCAGGACTGGTGCAGGGGCTATGGAATAGCACCCTCCACCATGGGACTCGGGGCTATGACCAACCACCACTTAGAGAACGTGGATAATAGTTTGTGGTTCCGAGGATTTACCATATAACCATTGGCTAAAGAATCGGGAGCTCTACACTGAGTTCATGCATGGAGCTTTGGGCTAGGGCCATATGGCCATTCATGTGACCAGGGGACAAGGAACTAGGGGCCAACATGTTGGATATAAGCCTGAGGCCATATGGAACGCACCTATAAGACCGAGGGGCAATTCACTAGGGGGTTGCGTCCTATATTATTGCAAAGTGGGTTTATTAACCTTATAATAGTGATTATTATTGATTTTCTCAGCAGATTTGGGGAATTTTGCCCATTTTGGGGGGATATTGGGCCCTTTTTTAGGCCAGATCTTGGGAGGAAGTTGGGATATGGTTACCAAATTCAGATCTATATAAAATAATACTTCTTGAGGCCGTGGGAGGAGGTTCAGAATAGGTTTATGTTGCCAAATTGTTGATCCAAATTCATTGTCATGCAGGGAAGCTAATGAGGAGTGCACCTTTGTCAGCCATTTTTTGGATCCTTGTTCATCCTATTTGAGTGTCGTCAGTTTTGATGGGTTCATGAGATCTAGTAGAACACAAACAGATCATTTTTTTAATCCATTGGCATTGTCATGATGTACTTGTAAATATTCGAACATAAATAAGCAATGCCCACTAAGACAAGGCCCGAAGACGTAAGCGAGATTGTCGAACTCCATTATCACATTGGTGTTATGGTTTGTTGTTGTTTTATGCTTCATCTCAGATCTGTACAGTTTTATATGCATGTGATGTTTCTTCTATAACTTCTTCCTATTTCTTTAAGCTTCCTAATTGTTTAATCAAACATGCTTAATAATTCAACCATAGTCGTGTAAAATGTCATTTTGGATCATACCTCCACAAACATTTTGATGGGTGTTTGGCTTATCCTCCTACAATCTGAGGGTGACTCTCGGTGCTACCATTTCACATCCTAAAACTATTAAAATTAATGAGGTTTTTTGGGTCTCATCAATCACTACCACAATTTTGTTAAGAAATATGGAAATATTTATTCTCCCATCACCACCTTGCCTTAAAAAAATGATTTTAGTTGGAAAGAATATTCAAATCAATCCTTCTAGAATTTTGAAGAATTATATATGTACAACCCTAATTCTTTCTCTTCCCAAATTCACTAATACCTTTTTTTTGGAATTTGATGCCTTAGATAAAGGAACCAAAGTAGTTCTCATGCAACAGGGAACACCCCTATATTTTACTAGAAAAGAAATCTATGGGAGGAACTTGGAAAAATCCACCTATGAAAAAGAAATGATATTTATCTTCCATGTTGTGAATATATGGCATCCCTACCTATTGGGGAAACAATTCCATAATAAAAATGATCATCACAACTAAAATACTTTTGAGAGCAAATAATTTCACCCCCATAGAAACAACAATGGGTCACCAAAATGTTGAAATCTAATTATGAGATCATTTATAAGAAGGGAAAGGAGAATGTTGTAGTAGATTCTCTATTTAAAACTTATGAAGAGGAAGGGTCCCTCTTTTCACTCTCCTTCATTGTAGTGTATTGGTTGAATGAGGTCCATAGAGAATGGTACATAAATCCCAAGATCTCCCACCTAATCCAACAACTTAAAATGGCATCCCATGCATCTCAACTATACAATTGGAACAATGATGAGATTCTTTATAAAAGGAATCTATATTTGAGAAAATAGTCACCCTTTAAACCAATAGTGTTATCAAAACTCCATGTATCTCCAATAGTATGTAATTATAGCTTAAATAAAACATATAAACAGATGGAATTTTCATTTTTGTGGGAAGGCATGAAGAATGACATCTTGACTTTTGTGGTAGAATGTGATCTTTTCCAATGACACAAGGGAAAAATAGTGAAAACTCCAAGAAAAATATAACCTTTACCTATTCCACTAATTGTATGGACTAACATTTCTACGGAATTCACTATTGGATTACCCAAATATGGAAATAAATTAGTCATCATCATTGTGGTTGATCACATTTCCAAATATGATCAATTTTGTTCTCTCCAACACTCCTTTAAAGATTCCATAGTCACTCCAGTATTCATGGATAATATCATTAAACTCCATGGTACACTATAATATATTGTAACAAACAATGATCTCACTTTCACTAGAAATTTCTGGTAAGAACCATTTCAACTCCAAGACACTCAATTGCATTTTAGCACAACCTATCACTCCTAGATTGATAGTTGGATAGAAATTGTCAACATGTTTTTGGAATCATACTTGAGGTAATTTAATTTAGAACACCAATCCCAATGGTTTCATTGGTTACCCACAACATAATCGTGGTGAAATTCAACTTATCATGGGACCATTTGAATGATCCCCTTTGACGTTTTCTATAACAAAAATCCCCCATCTATTTTATCCTACTTACCAGGACTCTCTAAGATATAAGAGGTTGATAATTCCTTGACATACTAGGTCGACATTGTATAGAATCTCAAATGTAATTTTTTCATGGATTAGAATAGGATGAAGCAACATGTTTATCAACACTACTCTGAATGTCATTTTAAATAAGGGGATTAGGTGTTATTTCATTTGAATCTTTATATGAAGACCTCCCTCAAGTAATACCACAACTAAAATATTTCTCCTGCACATTTTTTCCCTTATAAGGTCCTCAATCATATTAGATCAATGTTTTACAAATTAGAACCTCTGAGCCACTCTAAAATCCATTTAATATTTCATGTTTCTTGCTTAAACAAAGTGGTTGTATCTCATTTCCATGTTTGAACTATCCCTCCCAAATTGGATGAATAAGGTTCCATTTGGAAGCAGCCTAAGGTTGTCCTTAACAAATGTGAGCATTTTCTACACCAATTCACTATATAGGAGGTCCTAACATAATGGAAGGATACAAAGCCTAAGGATGCCACATGGGAACCAACATCAATTCCTTCATCTCTAGAATTAATGGAAGTTCTTCCTTTTAAGGGGGAGGGAATGTTAGAGTCATAATATTTGTAACCCCATAATTATATGTGTGTGTGTGTGTGTGTGTGTGTGCATTTATATGTATGGAAGCCATCTCTAGTAAATAAGGCCCATGTAGTATTGTGAAAGCAATAAATGTAACAAGGATTACTAGGAGGTTCTACCTACTAGAAAGTTTCTTCTCTATAATGTTTTGAGGAGGAAAATAGTGTTGTAATATGTTGCCATTGATATCAAATGGTTGATTCCAAGTGGTGTCCTAGTGATGTGTTGTCATTGATGTCAAGGTTGATATAAAAGGAAGTTGTATCATTCGTGTCATGTCCAAGTTAGTCGATGATCATGAATGTTTCTATGTAGGAATTAATAAATGGATGAACTACAAAGTGGTCCCCTTATGGTGCAATCCCTCACATGAATATTCTCTTGGATAAAGTTCTCAAAGTGGTCCCCTTACGGTGAAATCCCTCATGGGAAAATGCTTTGAAAATTCCAAATGGTTTGGTGGTTGAGTAATCCTAGAATTTTGGTTAAGGAACCCAAGCAGAAGAAAAGAAGAAGGCAGATGATGAGATTAGAAAAATCTTTGAAATAAATGTCAATCTAAGGACCCAACTTAAAGAATCCAAAAGGATAGAGGAACTATTGAATAATTAGGTAAACGAAAAGGAAGAATCATGTCATAAGATGGAAGAAGAAGTTTTTGATATTAGAAGGAAATCAGAGAAGGAAAACACTCATATCAAGTTCATGAACAACTCAAGAATTTTGGATGAAATCATGGATAGTCAAAGATCAACAAATGATCAATCTGGTCTTAGATACAACAAGGAAGAAACACACTTTGAAGCTAGAACTCCTGAGAATCATGATGTAGGTCCTTAATTTTCAAAGGGTGGAAGCAAAGTTGTAATAAAGGAAACCTTTAGAAGATTAGAACAAGGAAGACACCAAGAATCCATTACTACACCTCAAAGAAAATTCAGAAGAGAAACACCTTCAAGGTTGACACAAAAGCACAGGTATGAAAATGTTTTTCATGGTCATTGATTCTCATGTAATGAATATGGTCACAAATCTTTGGATTGCAAACATTATGCAAGGAAATATGTTGGATTATTAAATAACATATTAAGATGTTGGAGATGTAATCTGGTGGGACACATTGTCACACCATGAGATGTTATAGTTGCAGTGGGTTTTACCACAAATCCCAGGATTGTTGTAATTCAAGGATAAAATCAATGAGGAATGCTTCATATGATATGGCAAGAAGAGCATGGAAGAAAGATAATGTTGAAATGATGGAAGCTCAAAGTACAAGTACTGAGAAACCAAGACACTCTTAGAAGTGGGTGAAGAATACTGAACAACTAGACAAGAATAGATGCCATGAGGCAAGCTCAAGCTTAAGTGTTTTTGGAGGCATACACGGGTTCTTGTGGGAACAATCGTGTACATATGCAAGTTGTCATATGTAAATGTCATGTACATATGCGAGGTGGATTACATAAAGGTCACGTACCCAAGGTAAAGCTCTGAAAAAGGGTGTACAGATGAGTTGCAACATGGTTTTATGGTACAATATAGTTTATGTAGGGTCTGAGATGGTATGTTTTAGGTTTTCATGAATAAAGGTTTGCTTATATGTGTGTTTGATGAAAGCATGTTGATGATATATGGTTGAGTTTTTTTGGAGCATGTGCTTGAGGCCTATTTTGGATGCATGGTACAAACTCTAGTATGTGGATTGAGGTATTTATGTTAATATACAATGTTGGTTATGCTAGGTACTTATCAGTAATATTATGGCACTTTATTCATGAGGTATATCATGGGTAATGTGATAATAGATAGAGATTCATCATTGGTCTATTGAGGCATATTCTTGGCACATGTATAGAGGTATTATTGTTTCATTATACTTGTTGTAGTGAATGTTTTTGAGGCAAATTTGTTGTATTACATGGCTGGTACATATGTGAGCTCTATTGATATATCTTGAGGAATATTGTGAGAAGCATTTTTTTGGTAATCTTGGTATATGGTTAGTTCATACTTGAAGATACATATTGGGACATATTTTTAGTGAATTTTTGGTACATGGGTTTATGAAAGTGTGATGTATTTTTGGAGGCCTACTTGTTGAATATATCGTCATTTGGATGATGTACATGTTGGGTACATGATTGAGAAACGTGTTGTGGTGTATGTTGATTGAGGCCTACTTGATGGTAGATATCTTGGATACATTGGCACATGGTTGGAATGTTGTATGGTTTATAATGTTATTGATGCATTTGTATGAGGCACTTGTTGGTGATCTATATAATGCTTGGTACACATTTGGAACATATTCTTGGCATATGGTTGAGATACATTTCATAGTATATGATGTATGGTATATGGTTGATATGCATGGTTGGCACATATTATGGTGATGTTGGTACATCTTGATGAAATCATAGCTTGATATATAGTTGATGCATGATTGGTACATACTTGGTACATTGTTAGAGGAACTTGCTAGTTGGAACATGGATGATGTGGCATATATGTATGGATATACTTTTATCACATCTTGATTGTGGTACTTGAGTAGTCTTGGTTGATACACATCTTGGTGACATTGTGCATATGGTTGAGAGTTTTCATGGTGATTGATCTTGGTGAATAAATATGATTTGGTTGATGAGATTGTGGTAACAGGTTGGTTTGGTGCATGGTTAATACATTAGTTTATGATATAGGTTTGGTGCATGGTTGATGAACTGGTTGGTGATACATGTTTGGTGCATGTTTGATGCATTGGATGGTGATACAAGTTTGGTGCATGGTTGACGCATTGGTTGATGGTACATGTTGAGGTACAGATTGATGGATCATTGTATGATGCATGGAAAGGTCCAAGGATCATCAAAAGGAACAAAAATCATGGTGCATTATTGTTGAGAAGAAGCATCCACAACAGAAACAGATTACAGTGGTAGCATATTGTTCACAATTATTACCCAACATATTGCAGAGAAGACAGGGGGAGAAATACCCACAAGGGGAGTTATTATTTTTTCCCATGATTGGTTATATAGGTATGATTTTAGGAGGATAGATGATAGAGATAATAATAGAGAGAGAATTGGCATCCATGCCATCAACATTGCATCAAAGAGATATAATCTATCAAAGGATGAGAGATTCATCAAATGCATGGAGAACAACCAAATGGAAAGTGAAGACAAGGGGAGCAGCCACAAGGACAATTCGGTCAAGGGGAGTATCCCCAACGAGATATACCATTTTCCATTGATGTCAAAGGGGGAGATATAGAAACATTTATGAGGAGTGATTATCACATAGGGAGAATGAGCATTTCCATGCCTAAGTGTTTCCATCATTATTTCCATCAATGATTAGTGTTGACATCAATGTTGGTGTTTCCATCAATGCCAAAGGGGAAGATTGTGGTACTATGTTTTCATTGATGTCAAAGTGTTGATGCCAAGTGGTGTCATAGTGATGTGTTGTCATTGATGTCAAGGTTGATAGCAAAGGATGTTTTATCATTGATGTCATGTCCTAGTTAGTTGATGATCATGAATGTTTCTATGTAGGAAGTACTAAATGGATGAAATCCAAAGTGGTACCCTTATGGCATAATCCCTAATGGGAAGACACTCTTGGATAAATTTCTCAAAGTGGCCCCCTTATGGTGAAATCCCTCATGGGAAAACGCTTTGAAAAGTCCAAATGGTTTGGTGGTTGAGTAATCCTAGCAGTGTGGTTAAGGAACCCAATTTTGGTTGAGGAATAAGGAAATGAATATTAGTGAATGAGCAGGTGAGACTATTCTATATGGATAATACATTTCGTTCCATTTTCGCTAATATGTGGTACATCACATAGTTCGTCACATTTGAGGAGATATGGCTTAGTGAAGTTGGAGAAACCTCATGAGTTATCTAGAAGTCAAATTATTCTAGAAGGTCCTAGAAGAGTTGACTAGTCAAAGTGGTTGTAACTAGGAGTTAATCATGGGTTAAGTTGTTGCAAAAAGAAAATAATTAAAAATAAATTAGTCGCAATTAGAAGTGGTGAATTTACTATTTGTGTATAAAGTGGTTGTAAGTGGACAAAGTGGTTAGAAGTGGGTTAGCCCTAAAAGAAGGAAGTTGGTTAGAAGATAACCCCTAGAGGAAGATACTTGGAGAGTATAAATAAGAGATAAAGGGTCTCTTATGGTGAATAATTTTGATCATATTGAATATATATTATCTTGTGAAATTTTTATTACAGGTACCCATTGATACATCTGAAGTTACGCAAGTTTGAGGTAGAAAAGGAGGGTTGACAATGGAAGTTCATAGCTTAAGAAAAACCCTAATTTTTTAATAGTACATGAGATGTAGTGGAGGAGGTCATGTACATACGCGGGTTGTCATGGTTGAGGTTGCATACATACGCGGGCTATAGAAGGACAGGGCGCGTACGACTGAAAAGGTCATGAAAAATTGAGCAGATGTTGGTGGTAGGTCCCTGAAGTCTGAAGCAAGTTCCTAGGTCAACATTCTATAGGTTCATATCATCTAGAGAAGTTCTGGTATGGTTACATGTTTATTTTAATGATCACTCTTTCTTAAGGAATGGTGAATTCTTGAGAAATTCGTGGTATGGTTGTTGTGATATCTGGATATGGTATATGTTGGTTGGTTGGTTGAGTGAATAACACTCTTATGTAGGTATAGTTTTGATATGGTTGAGGGATATCTATGTTGTATGATGATGTATGCATGAGGGACATGCATAGGTTGTTGGATATGCTTCATCGATGACATGGTATAGATGGCATAGGTTGGTTGGAATGATAGGTTATAGGTGGATGTGACAGAGGAAGTGAAGGTCTGAAGGGCCAAAAGTTTAAGAGTTGTAGAAAGCTGGAAAACCCTAGTTTTCTGAAGCAGTATTCAAGATGACAAAGGGAAGGTCATGTACATACACATGATTCAGTATAGGAAGGTCACATACATATGCGTGTTTAAGTATAGACAGGTCGTGTATATATGGGTACATTTGAGGAATTGTTTTTTGTCTACAAGCTGGGTATTTTACTTGAGGATTGGATTCCTCACTTCTCAGTTGGTCCTGAGATCTGCAATCTGGGTCTTGTATTGATAGTTGGTACTCTCTTGGATTTGGTGTTGATAAACCCCAAAGATTGTAGTCTCTTGTAGCACATAATACAAATATCTTACACAAATATCTTGTGTTCTTTGTGTTTATTATGGTGATGGTTTATATCTCTTTATTATTGATGAATGTTGTTGATACATGCAAGTAGCTAAGTATGAATGAATAATATGTTTGAGCTGGTTGCTAACTAAATTTTTGAAAGTAGTGTAAAAAGATCCCTACACTGATTCACCCCCCCTGTTAGTGTGGTCGGTGTGTCCAACAAATAGTACTATATAAAGAAGTAGAAGAAATGTAATGAGATGTCTTGTGAAGTTATTTGTAATCAAATATTTTCTCAATTGAAGGTTTCCCCTCAAAGAGGTAAGTGAACAATAGTTCCAATAA
>ML778802.1:1152531-1162626 GCA_009831015.1 Picea engelmannii | reverse complement strand
CATTCAAGGAAATTAGTCCCAATTTGTGAAATCGTTGTCACTTGTGTCATTCGAGTCGTCGTTATTCCTGTAGGATCATGACTGAACTCATCCTACGGATTGACTTTTCCATCGCCTGAAACCATTAAACGGAACATATGAATACCTTAGGCACCGCCGCCTGTGTAAGCATGTCTATATAAATTTAACGAAAACATAGGGAGAATTCACACAATTCTCTGTAGTGAAACTGATAATGGGGCGCGCGGCTTGCTGTAGGGATCACGAAGGCCAGAGGAGAGGTCCCTGGACGCCCGAAGAGGACCAGAAGCTAATCCATTACCTTCAACGCCATGGCCTTTCCAACTGGCGCACCCTTCCCAAACTTGCAGGTATTTTCTCCTTCTTACTCTATTATTATTCAACTTTTCTAAATCCATGGGGCTTAGGAATTTGTCCTGATGAGAGATATTTTGTGTTGGGGCACTGCAGGATTATCTAGATGTGGAAAAAGCTGTAGGGTGAGATGGACCAATTACTTGCGACCTGACATCAAGCATGGAACCTTCACCATTCATGAGGATCTCACTGTGATTCATCTGCATGCGATCCTCGGAAACAAGTAATATCTTAATCTTCTATCACCTGGCCTTTCATTACATCTTCTTCATCGCACTACTGATGGTTATTGATTGTCCTCTGAATCTGTTATCGGCAACTATTGATTACCCTCTGAATGTGCTTTTCTGCATTGAGACAATATTGAAGTCCTGTTTCCCGTTCTTTGTTTAATTGCAGATGGTCAGCTATAGCCTCTCATCTTCCCGGAAGAACCGATAACGAGATAAAGAATCGCTGGAACACTAAACTGAAGAAACAACTTCTTTTAATGGGAATCGATCCAGTCACCCACGGGTCAGTGCCTACGCCAGATTATACGTATTCTTTCGTAGCATCGTCTTTGACTGTCAAATCTTCCATAGCTGCGGGATGCAATACTGCGTTGGTTGAATCTGAATTAGGACGACTGGCCAGAGACTATGTGAATAATATTGCTCATGTCTCTGCCGGCGGTTGGGGACCATCGAGAAAATCGAATCCCTTGGGCACGATTAAAACCACGGTCGAACCTCCAGTGTGGGCATATCTACCAGGAGCACGCACATCCTGTGAAAATTCGTTGCCATTGCCATCTATTTCAATGGATGAATTACTCCAGCCCCGTACATCAAGATGGCTGCATGGCTTCCAGAACGAGATCAATCAGGGTTTCGATTCAAGGCAGATCGATCCTATTGAGTATAATGCATTTTCACAAGAACCTTTACAATTTTCCAACCTGGAAAGAAAACCAGAAGGCATGAGCAGCAATCTTAAAAACAAAACAGTTGTTTTCCCCGAGGGATCGCCATCCGATGAGGAAATCAAGTACGACGAATCGAGGCATTCGTACAAGGGAGGAATATCAGAAATTCATGAAAACGCCATTCAATATCACCGGGACGACCCGTTCGGATCACCGATAATCACAGCAGATTTACCAGCACCAAGAGCAGATCTTCTGAATAAGGGGGACGAAATTAACTACTGGTATAACTTGTTAAATGCAATGGAGAACGGTATGCCAGATTCTAATGGAATCATATAAGCACGCCTTGCATAGTTGAACCTGCTCATATCAATGTTCCTTCTTGTCATTTATTCCGAAACATTCCTTCCACTCATGGTTATGCTAATGTATAGGAAGACTGTTTAGTGAAAGGTTGGCAGTTCCAGTATAATTAAGTATAATTAAGTTGATAGGTATATCTATGGAAAATGTGTAAAATTAATGATTTTTTAATTTAAAAATCTAATTTATAGTTAGCAATAAAAGATGTTAGCATATTTTTAGTCATCCTCTCAAATCAAATCAATGGATAGAATTTATTATTCATAACTTTTTTGCATTTATGAATTTCTCTTAAATCAATAGATAGAATTTATTGTTCATAACTTATTTACATTTATGAATGTATCAGTAAATTTTTTTATTTTTTCACATTTACTTAATTATATTAAGAAATTACTGTAAGGTTATATAATTGCCAAGTTTATATGATTAACAAAAATTAACATGTTTGAAATTTTTTATTGTGACGCTTACATAAACTTGATAATAATGATCCATTGTTTAATGTAACACTGGGTTTAAACTAGTTTTAAGTGTGTGCTCCTAGTTTTAAGGCTACGTTCAACAGTGGACTTTGAAACTGTGCTTGTTATTATATCTGAATTTGAAACTCTGGCATACATTTGAATTATATATATATATATTAATTAATTATTTTAATTATTTATTATATATATATATTTTTTAAATATTATTATTTATTTTATGATTATCTAATTTATTCATTTTAAAGTGTTTATTATATTTTATTATTACTATTTACTTATTTATTTATTAACAATAAGATAATTCACTTCACATAATTGTTATTAATATTTAATCATAATCTCAAAATAATCCTTTTTAAAATAATAATTTTCTTCTTATTATTATTTAATTTACTGTCACTTTCTTCAAATTAATTTAATATGACATAAATACTAAAAATTTCACAAAATAATCCTTTTTAAAATAATAATTTTCTTCTTATTATTATTTAATTTGCTCCTCATTTTCTTCAAATTAATTTAACATGACATAAATACTAAAAATTTCAATAATACATAATAAGACATTTGTATTAAGAAGATTCTTCATAAATTAATACATGGAATATGTGAAAATATACAACTAGGTTTTCAAGAATGTAGACTTTACAATGCATAAGAGTATTTTACTACTATTCTCCCTATGTCCCATTATTGTATTGGGAATTCTCTTATTTTTTAATTTTTTAATAAGAGGTTCCAAACTTTAACTATTTACTTCCAGTTATAATTCGATGACCTGGTGATTTCCTTTCCTTATGGTGAGTACACCTTTTGGGCCTTCTTCCTTTATTAATCCTTTTTTCTTATTATTATTATTTAATTTACTCCTGCAAATTAATTTAACATGACACAAATACTAAAAAATTTCAATAAGACATAATAAGACATTTGTATTAAGAAGGTTCTTCATAAATTATTACATGGAATATGTGAAAATATACAACTAGGTTTTCAAGAATGTAGACTTTACACTCCATAAGATTCTTTTACTACCATCCTCCCTATGTCCCATTATTGTATTGGGAATTCTCTTATTTTTTTAATTTTTTAATAAGAGGTTCAAAACATTGACTATTTACTTCCAGTTATATAACTATTTACTTTCAGTTATAATTCGATTACTTCCAGTTATAATTCGATGACCTGGTGATTTCCTTTCATTAAGGTGAGTACACCTTCTCGACCTTCTTCCTTTATTAATCTTTCTTTGTCTCTTTCTCTTTTTGTCATTTTTGAGGTTTCTAAATGCCCTCAGGCTTCTGGTAAAAGCCAAGAACTTTCCTCTTTATTCCCTTCACCGCTTGGTGGTGGTCTTGTTGTAACTTCTCCTCCTCAGGCTCTTTTTCATCCCAAGGTTTCAGCGCATCATTGTAGGAAAGGATTTAAAGGTGGAGCACTAGATGGCCGGGTTAGTACCTCTTTACTAAATGGTCCACAGACTAGGCTTAAGAAAAAATGGTGGAAACCAAACAAGAAGGTGAGGAGAATGGTTTTAGGAGTGGATGTAGGCCTAGAAGAGACTTGCAGGCTAGCGATGTGTGGGTTGGTAGGACGGATCTTCTGTGTTTATATTTTAGATTGCTCAATCTTTACCTGGATGCAAAAAATATGGAAACTCGTTCTTGGATACTCACCTGAGATGTACATTATCTCACGAAAGGGTGGATGGGGTTTATCTGCATATCACCAGAGGATGCCACCTTATTATCGGATAGATTTTGGATACTGGGAGATAGCTCTTTAATGTTGAAAAGGTGGAGGGTCGCCTTTAACCCTGCTACTGATTACTTCCAACTTAGGCACCTATGGATTTTATTGCCTGCACTTCCCCTGCATCTTTGGAATGAGGGGGCTCTGAAGGCTATTGGAAATGCTCCGAGGCATTTTCTTACTCTGTATTTCTCATCTTTGGCATCACCTGCAAGAAAAACAGGCAGGTTAATGGTGGAGATCGATCTAAATGAAGGACTTCCTGAAGTGTTGGACATTGAATGGAGAGGCCGCCATATTAAACAATGTCTAGATTATCAAGGCATCCCTTTCATATGCAACTGGTGTCATTGTACTAGCCACCTTCGTAGGGACTTCACTGGTAAAGTCACTGAGGAAAAGTTTGAAGATTTCATGATCTAGGAAGACCCCCCGGCTTATATGGATGAAGATGCGTCATTGGGGGCTATTCCTTCCTTCTCTGCAGCAACATCTGAGCACATTTCAGAACCTTCAAGCTCACTTTCGAGTAAGATTAAACAATACTTCACTTCACTCTTTTATTCATCATCTGAGTGGGAAAAAGAAGTAGTCGATTCTTCTGAATGGCTATTACAATTAACTACCTTTTCTAAAGGGGTATCTGAGGGGTCACAAGCTACTACTAGTCTTGGTAAGGAGAAAATGGATGGGGAGAGACCCTACTGTATTGATAATTAATTATATGCAGCGAGTCATTCTACCTCTCCCTCCTTCACAGCTACAGTTTTTCCCTCCTTTCTAGACACACTAGAGGGTGAGGCAAGAAAGTATGAGACACTTCATAGTCCTACCATCCCTATATTAAATGACTCATTGTTGGAGGTGGGTTTCAGAGAACCAGAAGAGGAAACGAGTTCACTCAATACTGTTATAGAATATTTGATCTCGTTTATTAAGGATAATGAACATGCCATTAAACTTCATATTTATATGTGGAGAAAATGCACTGATCGTGGAAAGTCTTCTGGGATTATTAGTTCCAATAACAAACCGAATAGTCAGGTAAGATATTTTTCATGGTCGAGGTGTTTAGGAGTCGAGATATCTCCTATCACAATGAGAAGCAACTAGAAAAAACAATCACAGAATGTAGTGAAGATCCCTAAAGCAACCCCTTCTTCCAGTGAAACTGGGCCTCTTAGAGCAGTGAAAGCCTTGGCGAGTGCAAAATAATGTTATTGCTCTCCTTAAATATTCGATGGATTGGAGGCACCCTCAAAGTTGCTTCCATTTGGTGCTTGTTCACACTCACTCGACCTGAAATAATTTTTTTCTAAGAAACTTTAGTTACTGCTAAAAAATCGAGAGAATTTTTACTTTCCTTCAGATCAGAGTGGGAGGTTTGTTTGGTAAGTTATGTGGGCACTTCTAGTGGATTACTTGCAACATGGGACCCAACACTGTTTGATCTGTCTCCTTATCTTACAATGGGGGGCATTTTATTATCAATAAAGAGTAACTTCAACATTCGGGAGGTTTCCTTACTCAATGTATATGCTCCATGTAGCAACCAGATCTCTTTTTGGAAATTTGTGGAAGGCATTGGTTTACTCAATATAAAAAATTTAATTCTGGCAAGGGACTTTAATATCCTCCTTTCTCCTGAAGAGGCGTGGGGGGGGGGGTGGGAATAGAACTGGGCTAGTGGATGACTTTTACAATGAGATTTTCACAACAAAGAATCTAATCAATATTAAACTGGCGAAACCGGTGCCAACCTGGAGAAATGGCTGCCAGGGGCAGGAAGCCACTGCAAGGAGACTTGATAGGTGTTTAGTAGATGACAGTCTTGTAATGGACAATGGTTTTTATAGGTCGTGGGTCGAGTTGATTTTTCTTTCCAACCATGCCCTAGTGCTCTTACAACTAAATTTGTCACCTGCATATAAATCTTTTCCTTTTAAATTTAATGATTAGTGGCTTGGTGATAAGGATTTTGCCGATTTAGTGGAAAGAGTTTGGAAAGACCTGACTTATCTTTCATAAATAGGCAATCAAAATAAATTAATATGGAAGTTACAGGATCTAAAAGGTTTGACTAAAAAGAGGAACAAAGACCTGAAGGAAATTCACAAAGAAAAAATGTTGTCAATTGAAGAAGAAATTTAAAAAAATAGTGATATCCTGAGTATTAACTTTAACAATATAGGAGCAAAAGATTTATTGAGTTCTCTAGAAATTGAGAGAAATGATATTTTAAGAAAAGAGGAACAACACTAGTGGTTGCGCAACAGGGCACTTTGGATGGCAGGCAGGGATAGAAATACAATTTTTTTTCATAAGTTCGCTATTCAAAACAGAGTAAAAAAGCATATTTGGGAAATAGAAAAGGAAGATGGTGCTTTAGTGAAGGATCAATTGGGAATTAAAAATGAAGCAGTCCATTCTTATAAGCAGTTTTATAGGGCATCCTCCACAGTGAACATAGAAGAACAATGTAAACTGATAGACCTTTTTCCTTTAATGGTCACTGAAGAAGAAGCGAATACATTGTAAAACCCTATCACTTTGGAGGAATTGAAATTGGTTCTATTTCAGTGTAAAAAGGAAAAATTTTTGGGTCCAGACAGATGGACATTAGAGTTTTTCATCTATTTTTTTTCATCTTGTTGGAGAGGATCTTTTAGCAATGGTGGAAGAGTCAAGAATCTCAGGAAAAATTGTCGATTGCCTAATCTCCATTTTTTTGACTTTGAGCCTGAAGGCCAATAATCCAAAATCCTTCGAGGAATTTCATCCTATTTCCCTCTGCAACTTGTTTTACAAGCTTATTTCTAAGATTATTGCCTCTTGTATCAAACCTTTCTTGTTTAAGTCAATCTCTCCTAAACAGATGGGTTTCTTGGAAGGAAGACATATTCAAGTCGGCATTGGTATGGCCTATGAAAGCCTCCATAGTATTAAGAAAAAGAAGCTAAAATCCCTTGTACTAAAATTGTACTTAAGGAAAGTCTATGACTGTATTGATTGGGACCTTCTTGGAATGATCCTCCTGAAGAT
The DNA here is from genome assembly GCA_009831015.1 of Picea engelmannii. Lineage (NCBI taxonomy): Eukaryota > Viridiplantae > Streptophyta > Pinopsida > Pinales > Pinaceae > Picea > Picea engelmannii. Next base: position 1,155,693 of record ML778802.1, on the reverse strand, counting down.
CGGGATGGGATTACTTTTGACCAATTGGATCATGGCTTGTACCACCTCTTCATCCTTTATTGTCCTTATAAATGGGGTAGCTATCGATTTCTTCAGAAGAGGAAGGGGAATTAGGCAGGGGTGCCCATTATCACCTCTTCTTTTCATACTTATCATGGAGGGCCTCAGTTTATTATTGAAAAATAGTCAAGCAAAGGGCTCTATCTCAAGATTAAAGATTTCTAGACTGAACAAAATTTTACATATTATGTTTGTAAATGATATCCTCATTTTATCCAATGCAAGCCTAGTGGAGTGGTGAGAGATCGATAAACTGATTTCACTTTTCTGTAAAGCCGTTGGCCTCATAGTGAACTTATCTAAATAAACAATCCATCATGCAGGCCTTTCAAAACCTGAACTGGGCGAGTTCCAATCTGTCCTACATTATACTTTCAGTGACCTTACTAATGGGTTCTGTTATCTGTGCTATTTCTTGAAGAATAGTGCACATGGAGCAACAGATTAGGGATGGATTGTTACTAAAATTAAAAAAATAAATCGACCATTGGTGTAACAGGAGGCTCTCATTGGCAGGGAGATATATCTTGGTTAAATCTATTCTAGAAGGACAAACAATATGTTGGATGTCCATGGAAGCCTTGCCCTGTTCGTTCCTATCCAAAATCAGAAAATTAATTTTCGAATTTTTATGGAATGACCACTAAGACAAATAACGGGTTCACCTTTGTAGCTTGGAGGTGATCTCAAGACCCAAAAGGAATGGGGGATGGGGAATTTGCAACTTAAATTTGTTTAACCTGGCTTTAAATTCAGTCACTCTATGGCGCGTCTTAACGTAGGAGAGACTTTGGCACAATGTTATCAGAGATAAATATCTTCATAATTCCTTGCTTATTAACTGGCTCAGAAGACCAAACCAAAGCACAATTCTAGCTTCAAGAATCTGGGTAAGTCTCCTCTGTGTGCTCTCGATCATCCTACATTGGATTACGTTGCTTCTAGGGAATGGAACACATATTAAAGTTGGTTGCGACAAGATCTTGGGATTGGGGACTAAATCGCCTCTCAACGTTGATATGTTGAATTCTCTTAATATTAAACAAGTTACTTACCTTTCTCAAGCAATAAAGATGCAGGAGAATTTCATTAATCCTGATCGTTGGAGAAGAAGCGTTAAGCTAGGATTACGGGGTGCTCAAGTAACTGAATGGTCAACATTCATTAAAGAACTGTGTGGAAAGGGGATTACTCTATCAGATTTTTAAAAAGACGAATTGGGATGGGATGGAGACAACCGATCGGGGGATTTCTTAGTCAAAAATTGCTACAATGAAATTATTTCCACTCAACCACTACCGATTTGGAGTGGTTGGAAGGTCGATTGCTAGAAGTGGTGTACCCAATTAAAAATTATTTTTTTCTTCTTACTAGTCACCAAAAATAAAATACTAACCTGGAGTGTTCTTCTTAAGAAAGGGTGGATAGGGTGGGGACTTTTTTTTCTGTGCAAAATGAATTCGGAAGATACTTCTCATCTTCTCATCCACTGCAACTTCACAAAGAGAGTATGGGATCATCTTTCTGAGCCTGTTAATATCAAACTTTAGATGGAATGACTCTACTTTAGACGAGTGTATGGAAGTGTGGTTACTGAACAAATCACCACCTAATATTTTCCCATTAATAACGACATGGCATATCTGGAAGGAATGAAATTTGGCTATCTTTGAAGGGAAGCAACCTTCGATAACCACTGTGGTCTTCAATATCCTTGGAGCCCTCACAAAAAAAACTCGAGATAGTAATTCTCAGGCTCTAAGAATAAAACCTTTTTTTAGAATTCAAGGCTATATAATGGCATTTTTTGATGGGGCAGCAGAGGCAGGGGGGTCTAGGTGTGGGGCAAGAGGTACACTGAAATGTACTGAGGCACCAGATTACAGGTGATACTTGGACTATGGTGCAGGAACTAACACTAAAGCATAATTAATGAGAGCTTTGGCAACACTTACGATAACAAGACTTTTGGAAATTCAAAATCTGCAGGTCATGGGAGATTCCAAAGTGATCATTGATTGGCTTAATTCAAAAGGAAATCTTCAAGCCATCAATATCGAAGGATGGAAGACTAGGATAAAAGAGTAGATGGCAACCTTTCAAGGTATAAATTTCCATCATATATATAGGGAATCCAATAAGGAGGTTGATTGTCTTTCTAAGACAGCTATTTCCTCGCCGAAAGGTAGACTTACATATTTCACTTGGGACGAAGAAAGTGAGGGACCAACTAATCATATAAATTTGTTCTAATTCTCATTCTCCATTAAGTGAGTGTGGTTTTGTTTTCTCGAGCAAGGACTAGTCATGTAAGGATCATTTTTTTATTTTGACCAGACAAAAAAGTCATGCATTTATTTTTTAGCATCTTTTTCAGTATTAGATTGGTAGAGATGGAAGTTTTGGAGGCCTTTTCTTTCATAGTGGAGAAGGACCGGTAAGACTATGTATTAGTCTTTTCACATTTTGATGAAGATGTAAAAAATAATATTATTTAATATATTTTTTTGAGTGATTTTTCTTAAAAAAAAAATAATTTTTCCGAACTTGTCCTATGCGTTTTCTTTTGCTGGTTAATAAAGCATAATTCTTTGGTTGCACAAAGTCTGCTGTGGGAAATGATACCTTTTTCTTTCCTTCCTGAACTTAGCTTTATTTAATCGTAGGAATCGATAATTTATTTCAAATAGAATTACTTTAATTATTTTTAATGTTTTAAGAAAACTCAAGCTAGAGAACAATTTTTATTTCAAATGTTTTTTGGGTTTTGAGTAGTTAACATATTAAGTTATTTCAAATGTTTTTTGGGTTTTGAGTAGTTAACATATTAAGTTGAGGAAGACTAGTTCATAACTAATCAAAAGGAGAAGTAGTTCATAACTGTTCTACACCTTTTTTACTTCAAAATAACTATGATAAGATTCCAACAAAATTGTTCCAAAAATCACAATTTTATAGTGTATATTGATTTTTTGAATGTAAAAACTGATTCAACACGCTCAAAAACCCATCACACCTAAAATATATAATATTAATCCAATAAATCTAAATTTCCCACAAACATTTAAACAAAACTAGCAAAAAAAACATATTATATTATAT
>ML778802.1:1128609-1148895 GCA_009831015.1 Picea engelmannii | reverse complement strand
TATTAAATATATATATATATATATATATATATATATATATATATATATATATATATATATATATATATATATAATTTTAAAAAATTTAAAAATATTAATCTAGTCATCACAGAAATATTAAATTTTAAATTTAAATGATAAAAACAAAAGTAGTGCATCCTATTTATTCATTTGATTACATTTTTAATGTAATATTTTCATTTTTATTTTAAAATTATGATTATTTTTAAATGATATTGTTTTTAATGATTATTTTATTTTTATTATTATTTAATATTATGGTATTTCATTTTTGTGTATTATTCAAATTTAAAATTTAATTTTTGATAATAAATAATGGATAAAATGTTCACTACTCCTTTACTTTATATTTAATAATTTAGAAATATTACACTCATCCTCAAAAAAAAAAAAAAATTAAATAAAAGAAAAATATACCCCTTAATTCATTTTATTAAATTTATTTATTTATTATAATATTTTTATTATTATTTTAAGATTATAATTATTCCTTGTTATTTTATTATTTTCAATGATTATTTTATTTTCTTTCCGATTTGATGATATCACTTCTCACTTTTATTCATTATTCAAATTTTAAATTTGTATTTGATGATATCACTTCTCACTTTTATTCATTATTCAAATTTTAAATTTGACTCTTAATAATGGATGATGGATTCTCACAAGATGATGGTATGGAGGCCCGTAAAAAATTTGAAGTCATGGATGATGGACTCTAATAATGAATCATGGTATGGTGTCCACTCCAAAAATTTGAGAACGTTTTTAAATTATGACCATTTAAATTTAGAAATTGTGTTATAAAAAAAATGTGTTATAATTTATTATAGGATTGTTTATATAATGTATACACTTAAATGTATTTAGTAATAAATATAATTTTTTTAATCATTTAGAAAATATTGAGTAAATATATTTAGCAATGAACATAATTTTATTTTACCATTTGAAAGGTATGGAGTAAATAAGAAAATTAAATTGTTTTAGAAGTTCATTATTTTTTTCACATAAAATTTGTTAGATACATTTTTTTAAATTGCAATTTTAGATTGATGAGATTTTTCAATGTACAAATATATTTAGGGTTGCCTAATACTCCTATTTCCACTAAATTTTGTCATATTAATATTTCATAGTTGTAATTTCATTTATTTTTATTTTTCTTATTCTAGACTCAAAATACTTATACTTTTATTATTCTAAGCAACTTAGGAAATACTATTTTATTGACATTTTATATTATTTATTAAATAAGTAGTTTTTACTAGATTTTGTGATATTAATATTTCATAGTTGTAATTTCATTTAAAATTAATTTTTTTCTTATTCTAGGTTAAAAATACTTTTCCTTAAACAACTTAGGATTAATATTATTTGTTAAATAAGTAGTTGAAATTTCATGTTTATTTAACATTTTTAAACCTTTATGTTTGCCACTTTTGAACCTAGTTAAATTTTTGCATTGTAATTTTACAACTATTCTTTTTCACATTCATATTATGATACAGTTTTTTCTTTTAAATTTAAAAAAAAAAAATGTGTTTCATGTTATTTAAATGAATTATAAACTTGTTTTTTCTTTTAAAAAAAAAAAAAAATTTATGTTATTTAAATGAATTATGAACTTGAAAAAATTGTAAATCAACATACCTAAAAAGAAATTCCTTATCCTGTAAGGAATAAAACAAACACAAAAATGTTTTATATAACTTATAATTTTAAAATTATAAGTGAGTTTTTCCCATTAATCATATATGTATGACTAAATAAATAATGTATAAAAATAAAAACACAGAACATAAAAATGTAAAAGACTTTTTAAATTCCTTGTAACTCTAATCAAATCACATGGCACTCAAGAAAAAAGGAAAATTGAAAGAAAAATTATCCAGTTCAAAACCTAACAACATGTGTATAAAAGCTATCTTCCAAGAAAAGTCAGAGTAATCACGAACGAATTATTTTTGATCGTTCAATCAAAGAAATTCAAGGAAACCAGTCACAATTTGCGGAATAAAATGTCGGAGTAATTTGTGAACGAGTTATTATTCAGCGTTCCTGGAAAAGGCATTCAAGGAAATTAGTCCCAATTTGTGAAATCGTTGTCACTTGTGTCATTCGAGTCGTCGTTATTCCTGTAGGATCATGACTGAACTCATCCTACGGATTGACTTTTCCATCGCCTGAAACCATTAAACGGAACATATGAATACCTTAGGCACCGCCGCCTGTGTAAGCATGTCTATATAAATTTAACGAAAACATAGGGAGAATTCACACAATTCTCTGTAGTGAAACTGATAATGGGGCGCGCGGCTTGCTGTAGGGATCACGAAGGCCAGAGGAGAGGTCCCTGGACGCCCGAAGAGGACCAGAAGCTAATCCATTACCTTCAACGCCATGGCCTTTCCAACTGGCGCACCCTTCCCAAACTTGCAGGTATTTTCTCCTTCTTACTCTATTATTATTCAACTTTTCTAAATCCATGGGGCTTAGGAATTTGTCCTGATGAGAGATATTTTGTGTTGGGGCACTGCAGGATTATCTAGATGTGGAAAAAGCTGTAGGGTGAGATGGACCAATTACTTGCGACCTGACATCAAGCATGGAACCTTCACCATTCATGAGGATCTCACTGTGATTCATCTGCATGCGATCCTCGGAAACAAGTAATATCTTAATCTTCTATCACCTGGCCTTTCATTACATCTTCTTCATCGCACTACTGATGGTTATTGATTGTCCTCTGAATCTGTTATCGGCAACTATTGATTACCCTCTGAATGTGCTTTTCTGCATTGAGACAATATTGAAGTCCTGTTTCCCGTTCTTTGTTTAATTGCAGATGGTCAGCTATAGCCTCTCATCTTCCCGGAAGAACCGATAACGAGATAAAGAATCGCTGGAACACTAAACTGAAGAAACAACTTCTTTTAATGGGAATCGATCCAGTCACCCACGGGTCAGTGCCTACGCTAGATTATACGTACTCTTTCGTAGCATCGTCTTTGACTGTCAAATCTTCCATAGCTGCGGAATGCAATACTGCCTTGGTTGAATCTGAATTAGGACGATTGGCCAGAGACTATGGCTTCCCGAACGAGATCAATCAGGGTTTCGATTCAAGGCAGAACGATCCTATTGATTATAATGCATTTTTACAAGAAGCTTTACAATTTTCCAGCCTGGAAAGGAAACCAGAAGGCATGGCTGACATGATCAGCAATCTTAAAAGAAAAACAGTTGTTTTCCCCGACGGATTGCCATCCGATGAGGAAATCAAGTACGACGAATCGAGGCATTCGCACAAGGGAGGAATATCAGAAATTCTTGAAAACGCCATTCAATATCACCAGGACGACCCGTTCGGATCACTGATAATCACAGCAGATTTACCAGCAGCAAGAGCAGATCTTCTGAATAAGGGGGACGAAATTAACTACTTGTATAACTTGTTAAATTTAATGGAGAACGGTATGCCAGGTTCTAGTTGAATCATATAAGCACGCCTTTTATATAGTTGAACCTGCCATATCAATGTTCTTCTCATTTATACCGAAACATTCTTTAACTCATGGTTATGTTAATGTATAGGAAGACGGTCTAGTGAAATGATGGGAATGTTGGCAGTACAGCATAATTATTAAGCGTAGTCCAGTCTAAACGTTGTACCTAATCTGAATCTCAAACCACCCACATACAGAATCTGCGTGCTTATGAAACAAACCAAGAAAAACATTCTCATTTTATGTGATATCCCCATCCGGTACGACTCCAACGATGTACAACCGGTAAAAGCTCCCTTAATTTTCTTTTTTGTGTGAGTAGGAAGGTAATCATGACATTATACTCAACATCGCAACACAACGAACAACATGACGCATGCAACTCATGCAACAACAACATAACGACCTAACATAAAAGCACATCAAGCATTTGGAAGCAATGTACGACATTCAACAGATGAAGAATAAGAATGACTACTCGTCTGTCCTACCCTGCAATGGTTAGGACCTCTAGGACTCATAAGCAACGCTCAAGCCCAGGTTCCCATCGATTTTGACCATTTAAAGTCTCAAGGTTGGCAACTGTTCTGAGGAACAAGGAGGTGTCTACATCCCGCCCGACACAAGCATACCAAGCTTACTAAGCTAAGGACAATCATCCTAAGCACCTCCACGCACCCAAAATTAATTACACAAGTAACTATAACCCTCACAGTGAGCAAACCAAGCCATTAATCAATAGACAATAAATACAACCAATTTAGCAAAATACCGTTTTCCATATTACAATCTAATTTAATCAATATTAGAATCATAAACTACAATTACCATCTAAATTAACATCAATGCAATTCAATGGAGCAAGTCTGAAATTATAAATCGGGCTTTAACTTAACATCAGATTAACATTAGATACGATCCAATCAACCATTCTACATTATACCTTAGTCATTAAATTCAATAAATAACATCAATTACGAATCAGTTTGGCAATTGAGCATCACAATTCAATCATTGACCACAATTTAAATTTTTGCATTTTGACCTCCACTTGGGTCAATACTTACTAAACTATTTAATCATTAATCACAGTCTAAATCGGTAATTCGATATTAATCCAAATTCAATCTCACTAGCCATTAACATTAAATAACAGTCTTAACCATATTATTGCAGGAAGTTACATTTAAGGCACTAGTGAACCAATTAAATCTCAACCTGCCGTCTAGCTATACTGACCGCACAAAAATGACAATTGTCTACTCAATTTAAAGGAAACTGCTGGGACAAGACAAGGTCGTTAACGCAGGCGGTTTCCAAGCTAATGGTTGGTTGTACAATGGCAGGTAACTAAATTAAGTAATGTAGTCTATTCCCATGTTGTACGTAAATACTATCAGGCTAACTAAACTCAACGCATCACCCAAAAGGGATGTGCAACACGCATCCCTGTAGAATCGCACCCAAAATGCATGCACACCCTCAGACTTGTAAATCGTAGCCCAACGCATCCCAACACGCCGCCACACTAAAATGGAAACACAGGTAGGTAAAAGAGCAAGGACTCACGCAAGCATGCCACTCAAATAAGAGGAAATCGTTTAGGAATAATTCTACATCAGGGAGTAAAAGAAATAAACAGTAACCTATCTACAACTTTAACACTGCGTAGACGGGGCATTTAGCAATTAAAGAGAACATTCTGGTAGCGACTTAACTCAGGGGAATAATTATGAGCATTGTCAAAAAGAATTATTCACTCGCAATGCCAGTATTTAGTTTTAAAAAAAGGCCATTTATTAAAAACATAGGTCTATACAATCGAAGGACGCAAGGTTAGTAAATCGGACTGGAGCAGGTTCGCTAGACATCAAGTATCAATAGTAGTAAAATTTTAATGCAATCTCAGTCATGTTTTCCAGGAAGAGCATGGTCAAGGACACACCAGGAGGATATTCTTAATTTCCTGTCATTAATAAAAGACAAACGTTGTACCTAAAGAAGTCGCGCAGGTAAAAAAATCGCTCAACAGTGAAGTCGCATAGGTATAAAATTGCTCAATAGTGAAGTCACATAGGTATAAAGCAAAAGTTGATCGAAATCTATGGGAAGAGGAGAGGACAAGAGGAAGTTGCGCCTATGGTGTGAGGGATAAAACGAAAAAAAGGGTTATGTTTGCATGCACGACAGAAGTAGGGAAGATGAGTAAGAATTGTTTGGCTGTATAACAAACATTCACTCAGCCATTATATAACACCAAAAACTTGTTTTTCAAAACAGAGGAACTGAAATCGAAAGGTAGGAGGGAAATCGTTGCAAGACTAAACTCACAAGATCATTACCGAGGCATAAACAACTTGCGGCCGAGCCTCAATTTAAAACACAATCCCACTGCATACTATTAAATACCAATTAGAAACGTAACAACAAGAGTTGGAACGCAGTCGGGTAAAGAAACGATTGGCATTGCAATCAAGTAGATAAAGTATTGAATGTAGAGTATTAACCAGTGAGAATCCAATGGCCAAGGGAAGAGTAAATTGCAAGCCAAGGATGTATAGATAAGGTAAAAATTTGGCAAAGTAAGAGGTATACCAGAAGAAAAAAACACACAACAATTCGCCAGGTGAAGCCATGAACACAGACTTAAACCATTTCCAGGATACAAATTATAAGACACAAAATTAATTTTAATACTTTACATTACCAGGATATCAAAAGAATTTGCTGACCAAAATTAGATTTGTTGAATTATCAGGACACCAATAAAAATTTCAGTTTGAAATTAAGTCTTTTACATCACCAGGATACCAATCCATCACAGCCAACAGTAAGAGAACACAAGGATTCAATGGGATAACTTATTGAAATGATCGCGGGGAGAACCAACATGACACAAGACTCCCAACACAGAGGTACTTTTGATAGAGGATGCAAGACAAAAAACTGCCAAAGATAACAACAGGGGTGGACGAATGATAGGTTCATCCTTCGCTTCATCATCCTTGCACAGAAAAACAGGGCGTTGAGATCCATAGGTCTTTTAACGCTAAGGTGACAAGCATAGATCAGGCTCCTGGCCGACTGCTGAGGCGATGATTGGTGAGCTAGGGACAAAGGCTTAAATAACCAATATGGTCACAATCAACACCACAGGGCGGTCACGATATGCGGGGAACGAAGGTCATGGGAAACCAATCTATCCATCAGCTAGGCCATACAAATTTTAGTCATGAATCTAGACAACCAGTTTACCTACCCAAAATAAATATGCAGATCCAAATCATAATCCAACAACAATCTACCATACAACAAAGAAAGTGTATCGTTGCCTGATCACCCTCTCTGAGTGGACGTCCTGCGCTCCATGCAAATCCCGCTTGCCGACCGACGAGACTTCACCGATACCTCCCAGCCAATGCTAGGGGTACTCTTCTTCCCCCTTAGCCCCTCAATCCGCAAAGGGGCCACACCCTCACTATCCATAGATTTCGACTAGCTCCCAGCTTGCCTCGCAAGGCCGAGCTACCACTCCTCATCGAGTTGGGTATCCCAACTCTCACAAGTTAAGTCAGTCAAGTGGATATTTCTGCAACGTAACGTTACACAAATAGAAGATGATCCTTCATCCTTCTCCTTCCTTCATTATCTAGAGTCTCAAACTTCCTTTCTTTCCTAAAACCTCATTTAATTAAAGTTTTAAAAATAAATTCCTAAAAATTTATCTCCATACAAGTGTCCCCCATCCCCTACATTCCTCCATAAATTAATTTCTTTAATTAATTAATTATCTTTAATTAATTAATTATCTTTATTTCCCTCAACCACCTAGAGTTACTCCTAGAATCACTCCTAGGTGTCCCCAAATTCTCTTACAGGTTTTAATGACTTTCCCTATTATTAAATTGCTAGTTCAGTTTAAATTAGAAAGCTCTTAAATGGTAGATATTTTTACTTTCTGCTTTTTCCCTTATGTTGTCTTTTTTCCCTTTTTATGTTTACTTCTTTTCCTAGTTTCCTAAATTTTTAGATTTTTCTCTCTTTCCCCTTTTTGTTAGAACTCAAAAAGGCAGGTGTGGAAATTAACCCCTTTTTTTTCCTTTTCTTATTAAATTAATATATTTTAAATTATCATAAAATAATAAAACGATTAATTCCCTTTTAAAATTTTAATCCAACAGATCTTTTTTTATGAAACAATTAATTTCTTACTCCCTTTGTGTTACAAGATTTAACAAAGGTCATAATTATTATATAGGTGGGTTTTATTTTTATTATTATTATTTTTATTTTTTATAGAGAGATAAAATTTTACCACTAGCATAGTTTAGACGTAAAACCTTAAATTTTCGCAATGGGTGACATTTTATTAGGGATTTTTTTTAATTTTTAATTTTTAATTCTTATCACATTGATCATCCTAAGGTTTTCTAGGTTCATTCATCTATCATCAACACTGCGACATGCCCTTTAGGATGAACTAGGTGCTCCAAGGGTGTCACTCGCCCTGATTTGTTTCCCTTGTGCGACGTGCCCTTCAGGACGCACTACGTGCTCCAAGGGTGTCACTTGCCTCTTGACTGACTTCGTAGACATCAAAAACCCCTCGAGTCAATACTCCGCTAGGTGAACTTGTGGGAGATTAAGGGCCTCTAAGGAATAAGTCCCTCGCCTTATTGCGTGCCCCTTAGAATCATCGTGAGCGACTGTCACAGTCTTCCCTCATGACATCGTGGGTCCTCTCGAGCTAGGTAAACGTTAACCTACAATTCAAGCCACGACGGGAATGCTAGTAGGCTGTGGCAGGGCTGTTGTCCACACCTCTCCCTCAACATCTCTGGTACTCGTGCATGACCCCTTTACTCCAAATGTGAGTCTGGTCGGCAAGCTATCGTCCGCCTGCATCATCAACACATCATGTCAGAACATATCCATATCATATCATCTAATCAGATGCACTAATATCAGTAAAAAAATCAAACCCCAATGGTACACTCCCTGACTCAATCCAGAGTCCAAGGGGTTCCATCGATGCCTCTGCATCCTCGAGGTCCAAAATCCCACACACTCAGTAAAACTGAGTCAATAACACTTGTCTATGTCAATGTAGTAAAACAACATGTCATCAACCCATAACGCTTCATAATCAAAATCAAAAGTTTTAATAGTATAATAATCCAGATCACTTGCGAGCAAGTGTCCTCAAAGAATAAGTGAGCTTAGTGTACCAGAGAGAGATGTTACATTTTACAATGTATTCTAAAAGTTTCTAATCGAGTAAATATGATCTTTTCTTATTTTATATATTGTTAGAGATTAAATATAACGAAATATTTCTTATAATTTGAATTGTTAAATATTATAAATTGAAATAAAAAGTTTTGATATTAGATATAAAAAATTATATATATATATATAATTACAATTTTTTTTTTTTAAATCACATAAATATTAAATTTCAAGTTTGAATGATAAAAAAGAGTAGTACATCTTATTTATTTAATTAAAATTTTTGTATGTAATATTTTCGTTATTATTTTAAGATTCTGATTAATTTTTAAATGATATTGTTTTTAATGGTCATTTTATTTTCATTATCATTTGATATTATGGTATATCATTCTTGTATTACTCAAATCTAAAATTTGACTTTTGATAATAGATGATGGTAAAATGTTCACTTTATATGTAATAAATATTACACTCATCATCAAAGAACTAAAATTTATGTGTAAATAATAAAAAAGAATATACAACCTAATTCATTTTATTAAATTTCTTTATTTTATTATAATATTTTCATTATTATTTTAAGATTATGATTATTCATTGTTATGTTATTATTTTCCATGATTACTTTATTTTATTTCCTATTTGATTGATGATATCATGTATCCCTTTTATTCATTATTCAAATTTTAAATTTGACACTTAATAATGGATGATGGATTCTTAATAATAGATGATGGTATGGTGGCCACTCAAAAATTTGAATTTTGTTCATAGATGATAGACTTTAATAATGAATAATGATATGGTTTCCAGAATTATTTTTAAATTATGATCATTTAAATTTAGAATTTTTTTTATAAAAAAAGGTGTTAAAATTTCTTATAGGATGTTTATAGAATGTATACACTTAAATGTATTTGGCAATGAATATAATTTTTTTTACCATCTGAAAGATATTGAGTAAATAAAAAGACTAAATTGTTTTAAAAGGTGATTTTTTTTTATCACATATAAATTTGGTAGATACATGTCTAATGCCCTTATTTGCACTAGATTTTGTCATATTAATATTTCATAGTTGTAATTTCATTTAATTTTTTTTTTTTCTTATTTTAGGTTGAAAATACTTTTCCTTTTATTATTCTAAGCAATCAAGGAAAGACTATTTCATTGAAATTTTAGATTATTTGTTAAATAAGTAGTGTTGGAATAATGCTTACAATAGAATTGGTTGGATTTGAGTTTGTTAAGGAGATATTATTTTAACTATCTAGATTGTGTAGTTAAGATAGCTATATATCTTAAGCTACTTGTAATTGTATTTATATTGTGGTTATATGTAATGCTGTAACATCCCGCTCTTAAGGGGATTGAGTAAACTTATTCTTTGAGGAGACTTGCGTGCAAGTGATCTGGGTCATTGTACTATTGGCTATTTTGATTATGATTATGAGACATTGTGGATGTGATGTTATGTCATTTTTGTAATATTTACATGGACAAGTGTTATTGACTAGGTTCTCCTAAGTGTGCGGGACTCTGGACATTGAGGCTGCAGAGGCATCGATGAAGGACTCTGGATCAAGTCAGGGAGTGGACTGTTAGGGTTTGAATTTTGTTGATGTGACATATGTACATATGATTAGATGTTATGATGATTGATTATTATTATTGACATGATTCGTTGATGGGTGAAGCCTGACGATAGCTTGCCAACCAGACTCACATTTGGAGTAGAGGGGTCACGCATGACAACTAGAGATGTTGAGGGAGAGGTGTGACAGCAGCCCACCACAACCTACAAGCACTCCCACTGTGGCTCGAACTATAGGTTAACGATTACCTAGTTCAAGAAGACCCACGATGTCGTGAGGGAAGACTGTGATAGTCGCTCACGATGATTCTAAGGGGCGTGCAATAATGAAGGTCCCTTATTCCTTAAAGGCCCTTAGTCTCCCACAAGATCACTTGCTAGAGTATTGACTCCAGGGGTTTGATGTCTACCAAATTCAGTCAAGAGGTGAGTGACACCTTTGGAGCACGTAGTGCGTCTTGAAGGGCATGTCATGCAAATAAAACTGAAAGAGGCAATTGGCACTATTGGAGCATGTAGTGCATCCTAAAGGGTACGTCGCGATTTTAGCTGGTAAGTCAATAAACCTAGTCGGCCTTAAAATGAATGATGTGATAAATAAATTTTAATGACTAATTTTTCCCTTAAGAACTGTAGCCAAGCCTAGTGAATTAAAAACCTAGGTCTGAGTAGAACCTTAGAACAAAAAAAAACAATGACAACTATTTAGACGTATAACCAGATTAAAGTGGAAATTTTAATTCCCTAAAGTTCTTTGTATAAAATTTTAATTCACTAAGGTTCTTTTATAAAATTTTAATTCACTAAGATTCTTTTTATAAAATAAAAATTTCAATTCACTAAAGGTTCCTTTATAACTAATAAGAGAAATTCAAACTTTAATTATTAAAGTAAAAAAAACAAAAAAAGATTAAAATGGAGAATTAAATTCATAAAAAGAGTAAATGGTTGTTTATCTAAACTACTAATTCTGAACTTAGTTATAAAAAGGGGAAACTTAAAGACAAAGATGAATATCTAACTTAGTAAGGATTCTAGCCTTTGGAACTTTCTATTTATGAACTCAACTAGGAATTAAGTAAGGCGTAAGTCATTTAAGAATTGCAAGGGAATTTGGGAACACCGAGGAGGGTTTTTATGAATGATTTTATGTGGGTGAGGGAAATAGTAATATTTAATTAATTAATAAAATTGATTTTTTGTTGAAACTAAGGGATCGAGCAACATGTGTACGGGGGAGGTTTTTCCTAATTAAATAAATGAAAAATGAATCTAGTGAGAGTTTGGAAAACTAATGACTAAGAAACTCTATAAAAGTGATGGTGGAGGAGGATTATGGATCACATCTAGCTTGTGTAATGTCACGTTGCCAAATTTTATCTTGATTGAGTTTCTTTTGTGAGAGTTGGGATACCCAGCTCGGGTAAGGAGTGGTAGCTCAACCTTGCGAGGTGAGCTGGGTGCTAGCATTCTCTAGGATTGTGTGTGTGGCCCCTTTATGGCTCGAGGGACTCAAGGGGAAGAAGAGTACCCCTAGCATTGTCTGGGAGGCACCGGTGAGGTCACATCGGTTGGCAAGCGGGAGCTAGATGGAGCGCGTGCATGACAATGACTTCGGAGAATTTGCATTTGGATAAGATACGCATGTTAAAGTTGTTACTTGCAATAAAATTTAATTTACACTTGTTATTTTACTGTACTCAGATGGCAATTTCATGGCCATTAGCTTTCCTTGCGCATGCATTTTTACGGTAATCGTTACCCCTTTGCTGCTTGATTCTTTCAATAAGAACCCTTGCTATCCACAATATCCTTTATTTATGAGTTACTGTCTTTTTGTGTGTGGCCAGAGTGAGCCCCAAACCCAAACCTTGTATGTGCTCTTATGTCTCCTGCTTGTGTTTTCTATATTCCATGATTGTACTTTTATTTCATTATTTTCTTCTCCATGGAGAAGATCTGGATGAAGATTTGTGTTTTTATCCTCTGTTTTGTGATCCTTTAGGTTATTAGTCTGTGTCTGAGCAGTGGGCTAGGAGGTGAATTGACTGTCTTCACTCTGGTGTTTAAGACTTAGATTCAAATGCCCTGCTTTCCTGTTAATGGATAATAATTGTAGGATCATTCTTTGCCTAGTAAGGAATTCTCTCTTGGGCGTTCTTCGTCTCCAATCCACCATCGAATGTTTCTCTACATTGATTCTCAGGTTTGTTTGGGTTCTTTGCGTTGATTCTCTACATTTATTATTTACCATACTCTACAAAGATTTGCAGTTGATAGCCCAACGAATTCATGGATAGGCGCAGCAAAACCATCCTTCAAAGCTCATAGTTATGGCTCTCTGCATTTTTGTTTTTCCCCAGCGAAGAGCATTAAAATCTATGCATTTTTCTCCATGATTTGTACAGGTATCTCTACGTTTGATTGATTCATCCCTGAGTAATTACCCTCTGCATTTTCCTTGTGAATGAATATTTCTTCATTTTTTATTGATTCATCTATGATTTAGTATCTTTGGGTTTTTGGTGATTATCTTTGCATTCTGAATGATTAATCCGCGAAGGATTAATCTATGATTCCTTGGATCCTTGGAAAAGGGGAAAAATAATTTTTCTTTTCTTTCCTAATGATATGGGTGATTCATACCAACGTTACACCCATTATCTTTTCCTTAGAAAAGGTGAGTTATCAACAATGAATTTACATATTCTCTAAACACAACGATCTTATTTTTTTCCTGCGATTGAAATGCATTTGAATAGAGACTTTATTTTACTCTACGATTTTATTTTTATAAACATCGATTTACCTAGCCTTTACACAACATTCACACCACAAATTTCTAGGCGATTTACCTAGCCTTTACACAACACTCACACTACAAAATTATGGGTGATTTACCCAACCTTTACAAAACATTCATGCCACGAAAATTTTGGGCGATTTACCCATCCTTTACACAACATTCACACCATGATTTTCTGGGTGATTTACCCAGATTTCACATAGCGATTTCCCATAAATGATTATTGTTAGACAACTACCTGTGTTAGAAAATGATTCATCATTCATACAAGGAACTATTTTTGGACAATGATTATATTGATTGATAGCATATGATAGACACACAATGTTTTTATATGTGAATATGATAGACAACATTTTTATAGTTTTGTCAATCAATAGACTTGTTAATGGACAACGAATATGGTAGACAATGTTTTTATCTAATGTATGATTGACAACGAATTTATGTCTATGTGTGACTGTGTTGTAATTGTTGTTGTGTATGAAAGTGATTTTTAATAGTAATGAATGACAAGCAATGATCTTGTATATATATTTTTGACATCCATTTTATTTCAGACAACTATTATTAACTGATAGATAAGCTGATCTGGAAGTTCTTTTATTAACCCAAAAGAAAACCTCTTGTATTCATGTTCTTAATATTTTAATTTACATGTTTATGATGATAGACATTATTTAGCTTAGCAAAAGTAAGTACTAATTCCTTATATAAATATGACTAAGATAGCTTTCAAATAACATTCTATTATATAGAGAATTAAAATAGAATACCCATACACATGAATTTTTAGATATTATTCAATTTGTTTATGTTTACAATTTGGGAGACTTCCTGGAAAAGTGCTTCATAAGAAAACAAGAATCCTTCTGTTGGTTGCGCAATTTAATTATTGAATGATATCACTTGCATCTTGTTGACTTGTCGATTGGGTGCTTGGGTATAGTCTTCATGTAGTTTGACAGCTAATTCGGTCTCCTCGCGGGTTCTATTTTTCTTCGGTTATTGGTATAGATATGTTATGTTGTGCCTTATTTACTATCATACCTACTTCTTTGTGATGGGATGATTCCTAATGAGGGGATTATTACATGCCTCGATTGATAGAAGCAAAGGATAACCTAGCCAGATTCATGTGCTTCCCGATGTGGGCGTTATGTTCATTGTAATTTATCTTGGATCTTGTGTTGTAACTCTTGTCGTGCTTGTTCCTCGCTCGACGTGAAGGTTCAAGTTACCTGTTTCATTTGATGTTGGTTGTGTCTGATTGATCTTGATTTTTTCCCATAGCTTAGTCATTTTATTTGTCTATTTGCTTATTGCATGTATTGTTCAGTTGCATGATGTGCCAGTATGTTGGGTCGTTGATGTTTGTTGCATGATTTGTGTGTGTTGTGTTGATTAACTGTTGTCGTTGTTGCATTCCTACTTAAAAAAAAAAAAATCTTGTTGTTGCATTATGTCGCATGTAGTCGTAATGACGTGGGGTCATTACATATGGTATCAAAGCGAGTTCAACCCTGTGACTGTGGATCTCCATCCTTTCCACTAGAGTATACCCTTGAGTAATAACCTAGCGCTAATTAAAACTTTAACGTGTCCATGCGATGATCTCGATTAGAGGACGCCACCGAGGTTAGAAACATGGTGTCATGGAAGGAGTTGTGATGCTTCCAAAAGTGCCCGTGCCCTCGGATTCTAACCCACAAGGGGAGGAACAAGCACTTGGGCTGGATTCAATTTCTGTAAGGAATGATGATGGTCTAACAAGATCCTTCCAGGGAATGTCAGAGCCCTTGATTCACCATCTATAATGATATGAGGCTAGGATGCCTATACCCCTAAGGGTCCACAACGCACCCTAGCCCATACCATTAACATTCACTATGAGCTCGAGAGGGATAATTTCTCAAATCCACGAGTGTTTCGAATGGCACAGCCGCTGAGGCATGGTTAGAGAGTATGGTGATGTTCTTTTCACTTCACAACTATACCTCCAACATGAAGGTCTGCATGGTGGTATTTCAACTAAAGGGAAGATGCTCCTACCACAACTGAACATGGTCATTAAAGATGTGCCATGGGAACTGTTCAAGGAATGGTTCCGGGAGAGTTATCTATCAGAGGAGTTCATTGAGCGTCAGCTCAACAAGTTCAATTCCTTGAGATAGGGAGTTCATACGGTGCCCAAGCATGAGGCCCATTTTATGGAGCTGCTTCGGTATGCTTCGCACTTGAATACCGAGAAACTTAAGGTCAATAGGTTCTTGTTTGGCCTTAATTCCAGCATTTGTGCAAAGGTTAGGATTTTGGTGCCTCAATCCTTGCATGATGTCGTCCAGAAGGCCTTCATAGCAGAGGAGAATATTATCAGCGGGGTTTAGAGAGGGACTACAGTGAGACTGGCAGAGAGGTGTCATCATGTGTGCAATAGCATCAGACACTAGCTTGACATTGACATTCACCAGGATATCATGGTTTCCAGAGAGCATCCACTTTCACTACACCTCAGCGACTAGAGCCTCAACAACAGAATCCTTACCAAGGACCACAACACCAGCAACAACGTCGATCGCAGCAGTAGTAGTTTAGGCCTGTTCAGTAGAACAGACCAGGGTTCCAAGCTGGTGAGCCTTCAGCTTCTACTTCGGGTACCAAGAGTATTGGACCGAAGAAAGGGTGTTGGACATGTAGGGAGCCACATTGCTAATGTGACTTCCCAATGGAGAGGACTAGAGAATTTCGATTAGCCAAACCCACTACCATGGGATATTTGGGCAAGGCCCATCAGATTCATGCAGCAGTGAATAACCACTAGGCAGAGCACCAGTCGACTATGCTCAAGATGTCAGGTACCGTCACTGACCAGACCCTTAGTATTTTGATAGATCTAAGTGCTACAAGGAGTTTCATTTATGGGGAAGTGCTAAAAATAATTAAGGTAAAGGAAGTCGAACAGGAATAGTTTAGATTTGTAGAAATGGCTTCGGGATCCAAACAAAAGGTTGGAGGGAAGGTTGTGGGACGTAGCCTTAACTTGGCAGAGTTTGTCACCAGGGCCAACCTGTACATCACGATATTGGAATCTTATAATGTTGTGATCGGTATGGATTGGTTGGAATCGCATGAGGTGATACTCAACTGTAAGACGAAATGATTGAGCTTGGTCAATGATGAGGGACAGAGACGCGTGATTGTAGGTTAGAAACAAGGAGTTTCCCTGAGGTTCATCTCTTCCTTGCAGCTACATAAGAGCATGCGCAAGGGATGTAATATTTATGTGATCCTTGAGTTAAATGAGAAGGGATTAGCGAAAGGTATAGAACACCTTCTGATGGTGAGAGAGTTTGCAGACATTTTCCCTGAGGAGTTACCTAGGATGCTGCCGGAGAGGGAATTGGAATTTACCATAGACCTAAAATCGGGGACTGAACCGATAGCAAGAACTCTTTATTGGATGTCTACCCCAGAGTTATGGGATTTGAAAATGCAACTGAAGGAGTTGTTGGACCTAGGACTTATACGTCCAAGTGTGTCACCATGAGGTGTGCCTGTTATCTTCATATGAAAGAAGGATGGGTCATGGAGACTCTGCATTGACTATCATCAATTGAACAAGGCCAAAATCAAGAATCAGTATTTGTTGCCAAGGAATGATGATTTGTTGATCAGATGAAAGGTGCAACAATTTTTTCAAAGATTGATGGTGTTTTCAAAGATCGACTTGAAATCAAGGTATCACTAGTTATGGATCAAAGAAGATGACATCCCTAAGACTGCCTTTATCACAAGTTTTGGACATTACGAGTTTAATGTTTTTCCGTTTGGATTGACAAACACCACAGGGGTATTTATGAGTTGATGAACAGGGTGTTCCACGAATACTTGGACAAGTTCATTCAAGTATTCATTGACGATATTTTGATTTACTCTCGGACGATGGAGGAGAATGACGAGAACTTGCGCATGGTACTACAGTGTCTATGAAAGAATAGTTTGTACGGGAAATTTTCTAAATGCTCATTTTATCAATTGAAGATTCACTAATTAGGGCATGTCATATTCGGCGAAGGTATCACTATGGATCCAACAAAGGTCGAGGCTATTATGGAATGGTCTGTGTCGATGAACGGCCCCGAAGTGTGTAGCTTCATGTGTTAATCCCTAATATTGGCTCATTACCCCTTGATTGGGGCATATTATATTATTAATGTTATTTTATTTTATTTGGGGGTTTCGCTTCTACATCTGAGACACCTTGGAATTTTTGCTATAACTTTTTTTATACAATGTTTCAAAAGGAATGGCTTGGAGGATATTTAGCAGATATATCAAGGTACGTTGGGTTAAAAATTTAGCTCCTGATACCTTATACTTTCAAAGATACATCCTGTACAAGATAGGGTTCTAGAATCATCCTAAACTAAGTCATTGAGGAATTTTCTCTATAACAACTCTTATGTAATGTTTCGGACCCTAAAATCTATAGGCTATTTACAGAAATTAGTAATTTAGACTTGGTAAAAATTTTAGCTTCTGGGTTATCCTAAATTTGTAGATACACCCTGTGTAAGATAGGGTATCTGACTAGTCTTATTGACTAGTCTCAAGAAGGTGTTCTAGGTAAAACAATCATAACTTCTTGCTAGAGTATCTATATTGAGTGGGACTAGTTTCATTGGATCGTGGACATGCTTTAGTATTTCCGGTGCGAGTTTTAGAATTTTATATCAATTATTGTGTGTGGGGCACACTATACAAGTGAGATCTCCTGGAAAGGCCAAAAATCAGCAAGTTGTGGGGAAGTTACTTTAATTTCCACTTGGCACATCCAATTTTGATCAGAGCTGTGGAATTGCAGAGAAGAAATATCAGAGAACTACATAAAAGAAAGTTTCATACCCAAAAGGGCCAAAACTTGGGAGATACAACAGAAGAAAAATTGTCTAGCAGAACCACCTCAAAATCAAGGTTCAAAAGTGATACTTGGCCAACATGCCACCAAAAAAGGGAACTTCTACACCAAATAAGCCTCCAGAAAATCCTACTTGGACTCTTGATGAAGGTGAACAAATGTGTAGGGACATAAATGATTTACAAAATAAGATAGTAACAAAAGATGAACTACAAGAGATGATGAAGGGTTTAAAAGGGGAGATCATGGAAGTATTGAAAAATTTTGTAATAGAGAAGACACCTGAAAGTGAAAATGCATCCCATGAAATTCATGATGAGGACACAAGGAAGGTGAATCAAGAATGGAGAAACTCCAACTTTGGTTTGAAGACCAACCATGTTCCTAAGATTGATATGAGGAAGTTTGATGGCAAGGACCCAATCACATGGATACTTTAGATGGAGTAATTCTTTGATCTCCATAATGTGCCACATATACACAAAAGGTACAAATTGCTTCTTTATATTTAGAACCTAATCAATTTGTATGGTATCGATGGCCTTGTTCTCGCAAATCACTCGTCACTTGGACAATTTTCACAAAAGAAATGATAGCACACTATGAGGATCCAAGGACCAATACCTTCTTTAGCCAATTGATAAATCTCAAGCAAAAGGGTTTAGTTACCGAGCACATTGAGAACTTCCAAAGATTGAATATAAAGGTAATCGATATTCCAGATCATCACTTGATTGATGTATTCATAGGAACTTTAAAGGATAACATTCAACATGAGGTTCACCTTTGGGAACCCAAATCATTGGAGAATGCATTTAAGGTGGCAATAAATGTTGAAAGTAAAAATATGGCTATGGCTACTAGAAGGACCAATCTTAACATCTATATAGAGAACAATGCTCCTTCTTCTAAAACACCTCAACCTACAAGTTTGACACCTCAACAATTGGAGGAAAGAAAAGCAAAAGGTTTATGCTTTAATTGTGACAGCAAGTACAATAAGGAACATAAGTGTGGTGAGAAGAAATTATTCTACAGAGATTGTGAAGAGGAAGAAGAACAAGAACAAGAACCATCTCAAGATGAAAACACAGAAGCAATTTCATCTGAAGAGTTGACACCCACGATATCGTGTAATGCATTGGATGGAATTAGCACTCCTCAAACCCTCAAGATCGAAGGATACATCAAAAAGAAAAAGGTAATAGTCCTAATTGATTCTGGCAATACTCATCATTTCATTCACTATAAATTAGCCAAAGATATCAATTGCTTTGTATATCCAGCGCCAGAGTTTCAAGTAATGATTGCAGATGGAGAAACTATTAATTGCTCAGGAAAATGCAATAAGATCAATCTTACTATAGGGGAATATGTAATGAATAGTCCAATGATTGCTATACCCATGGGTGGTGCAAATGTTGTACTAGGAATCCAATGGTTACAATCATTAGGAACAGTGGCTTTTAATTTTCAAGAAATTTTCAAGAAATTTTCATTGGAAGGAAAATAAATTGAGCTAAGAGGTATCAAAGGGAAACTCGGTAAGGTGATAAGCTCTAACGGCATGACAAAATTATTGAAAAAGGGGCATCAAGGTGTTATTACACAACTATGCTCACTAGATGTTCAAACATCTAATCCATCTATTCCTCAAGATCTCCAAAGGATCCTTGATAAGTATTCCAAAGTATTTGAATATATTCCCAAATGTCTTCCACCCACTCGAAATCATGATCATGAAATTCACCTAATTCCTGGGAGTGTTCCTCCTAACATCAGGCCATACAGATACCCTTACGCCCAGAAGAGTGAAATTGAGCGCATGGTTGAAGAAATGTTAGAGGCTGACATTATTAGACCTAGCCAAAGTTCTTAATCTGCACCAGTGGTAATATTCAAGAAAGATAGCTCATGGCGTATGTGTCCAGATTATAGAGATCTCAACAAGATCATTATTAAAGATAAGTTTCCCATTCCTATCATTGATGAATTGTTAGATGAACTACATGGAGCAATCTATTTCAAAAAATTGTATCTCCGTTCAGGGTATTATCAGATCAGAATGAAGGAAGAAGATATCCCAAAAATAGTATTCCGAACTCATGAAGGCCATTATGAATTTTTGGTCATGCCTTTTGGCCTTACAAATGCACCTTCCACATTCCAAGGGTTGATGAATTCCATTTTCAATCCCTTCCTTCAA
>ML778802.1:1115951-1128559 GCA_009831015.1 Picea engelmannii | reverse complement strand
TAGTATTTTTTGATGATATACTAATCTATAGCAAGTCTTGGGAGGATCATGTGCGACAAGTTGACAAGGTGCTACAACTACTAAAGGAGAAACAACTATATGCCAAACCATCCAAATGTTTCTTTGGAGTAAAGGAGGTAGAGTATTTGGGTCATATTGAATCTCATGAAGGTGTCAATGTAGACCCTAACAAGATTAAGCACATGATGGACTGGCCGATTTGCAAAACATTGAAGAATCTTAGAGGATTTTTGGGTTTGACAGATTACTACCGCAAGTTTGTTCGGGACTATGGAATAATAGCAGCACCTTTAATGGAACTAATTAAGAAGGATGCTTTTTCATGGACTCCAGAGGCAACTAAAGCTTTTGAACAACTTAAAGAGGTGATGTGTAAAGCTCCTGTCTCGACCACTCCAGACTTCACAAAAACCTTTATTGTGGAATGTGATGCCTCAAGAAATGGAATTGGTGTTGTCCTAATGCAAGAAGAAATGCCCTTGGATTTTGAAAGTAGACCACTCAAGGGAAATGACTTACACAAACCCATTTATGAGAAGGAAATGATGGCAATAGTACATGCATTGAAGAAATGACGTCCTTATTTAATAGGTAGGCATTTCAAGGTCAAAACAAATCATGATAGTCTTAAATACTTCTTGGAACAAAGACTATCTTCAGAAGAACAACAAAAATGGGTAACCAAGATATTGGGTTATGATTTTGGAATCATCTATAAAAAGTGGAAGAAAAATGTTGTGGCAGATGCACTCTCAAGAAAGGATGAAGATGGTGAGGCTTTTCTCTGTGATATCTCGATCATCCAACCCGATTAGATAATAGAAGCAAGGGATGAATGGAAGAATGACAAAAAAGTGTGGACTCTCATTCAAAGATTGCAGCAGGATTCCAGTGCATCAGATACATTTACATGGAAAAATGATTCACTATGGTACAAAGATCTCTTATATTTATGTAATAACTCCCAACTCAAACAAAAGGTACTATTTGAATTGCACACCTCTCTAGTAGGAGGGCACACGGGATTTTTTAAAACCTACCATAGAGTCAAAAATAATTTTTTTTGGGATGGCCTTGAAACTGATGTTCAAAGGTTTGTGGAAGAATGTTTGGTTTGCCAACAAAATAAGGTCGAAACAATTAAGACCCCAGGTCTTTTACAACCATTATCCATCCCAAGTCAATGCTGGGAGGAGGTTTCCATGGATTTCATCACAGGGTTACCAAAGTCTGAAGGAAAGAGTGTCATCATGGTGATTGTTGATAGACTGACCAAGTACGCACACTTTTGTGCACTCTCTCATCCCTTCAAAGCTAGTACAATTGTCACCGCATTCATAGAGACAGTTCAAAAGCTACATGGCAGCCCAAAGATTATTGTAAGTGACAGAGATCCCATCTTCACTAGACATTTTTGGACATAATTATTTTCTTTTTTGGGTACCCAATTGGCTCATAGCTCATCCTATCATCCTCAATATGATCGACAAACCGAGATAGTGAACAAATGTTTGGAAGGCTACCTTCGTTTCTTTGTCTCTGATAAATAAACACAATGGTTCAAATGGTTACCCTTGGTAGAATGGCGGTATAACACTTCCTTTCATACTGCAACAAAAATGACACCATTTATGGCACTTTATGGATACCACCCTCCTTCCATCACTTCTTCTCTAAAAGAAAAATCTAAGGTTCAANGAAGATCACATCGAAAATCAACAACAAGTTCTCCAAATCTTAAAGGACAACCTGACCATGGAACAAAATCGCATGGAACAACAAGCAGATCAACATCGTAGTGAAAGAAGCTTTGAAGTAGGGGATTGGGTGTTTTTAAGACTACAACCATACAAACAGATGTCCCTCAAGCAAGCCAATAAGGATACTAAATTATGACCAAAGTACTATGGCCCTTATAAGGTGTTGCAAAAGATTGGTACTATGGCATACAAATTGGAGCTGCCTGCATCTTCACGAGTACACCCAGTTTTCCATGTTTCATGCTTAAAGAGGGTTATAGGCGACAAGATCCCAGTTCAAACTATATTGCTAGAACTTGACGAGGAAGGAAAAATCATATTGGAACCTTAATCCATCATTGACACAAGAATTCGCCAGCTAAGGAATAGATCCATTTCAGAGTATCTCATTAAATGGATGAAAATACCGGCTGAAGATTCCACTTGGGAAGATGAGTCTTTTATACAGAAGCATCCAAAGTTACTCAAGTGTTGCAAACAACACTTGTCTCAAGGGGAGAGGCATGTTAAGCCCTAATATTTGCTCATTACCCCTTAATTGGGGCATATTATATTAGTAATGTTATTTTATTTATGTCAGCTTTAGGCCATTAGTTGTAATTATACCTCCTAGTCTCCTATATATACCAAGGGGACATTTTCATTTTGAATCATCTTGTACTTGAACATTTAAGTGGGGTCAAAGGAGGTTTCCCCCTCGAAGAGGCTTATTATATGAAATTATCTCTTTTTCAAGGTGTTGAGTCCTTTTTCTAAGGATTTTCTATGCTAGATTGATATTTGGTTCTCAACATCATGGGTTTAGCGGGATACTATCAATGGTTCGTTTAGGGTTTTTCGAAGATAGCAAACTTGATCATGGAATTGAAAAAGAAGAACAAGAAGTTTGTTGGGACTAAGAAATGCAGGGAGACATTTTGGAGGCTCAACGAGTTGTTGATGATAGCACAATTACTAAGGTCCCTAACATGGATTAAGACTTCTTTGTATGCACTAAT
This sequence comes from Picea engelmannii, assembly GCA_009831015.1. Classification (NCBI taxonomy): domain Eukaryota; kingdom Viridiplantae; phylum Streptophyta; class Pinopsida; order Pinales; family Pinaceae; genus Picea; species Picea engelmannii. Next base: position 1,125,780 of record ML778802.1, on the reverse strand, counting down.
GCATCCAAGGAAGGCTTAGGCAGAGTATTGATGCAAGACAGTCAAGTGATCGCCTACATTTAGAGAAAGTTGAGATGACATGAGGAGAACTATGCAACGCACGATTTGGAGTTATTAGCCATTGTTTATACCTTGAGAGTTTGGAGACACTACCTTGTTGGATGGAAATTCAAACTAAAAACAGACCACTGTCGATTACAACACATCTTTACGCAAAGCGACTTGAACACGTGACAACGACGTTGCTCATAATTTCTTAACAAGTATGATTTCGAGATTACTTACATAAAAGGGACAATGAATAGAGTGGTGTATGCATTGAGTCAGAGACCACGCATCTTTTCGGTGATGCCTCTTCTGACGAATCTACATGAAAAGATTCTAGCTTTACAATGCAACAATGACTGGCACAAAGAGGTCAAGGATTTTATCAGACAAAACACAATTATGGTACCAAAATTTGAGGGATTTTCTATGGACAACGACGAATTATTGATATTTAAAGGTTGAATTTAGGTCCCACCCAACGATGAGTTAAGAAGTTTGATCCTAAACGAGTCTCGCGGAGCAATGTACATAGCTCACCCAGGAGTCATGAAGATGAGAGAAACCCTTATACCCTTATTCTTATGGAAAGGAATGAAGGGAGACATAGTAAACTACGTGGCAAGATGTCTATAATGTCAACAGGTGAAGGCTGAGCATAGACATCTGACAGAATTCCTACAGCCACACATGATTCCGGAATCGAAATGGAAGGTCATTTCAATGGATTTCATTGTTGGATTGCCACTGACGGCAAGGAGATATGACTCAATTTTTTAGGTAATCGACACTCTGACAAAGAGTGCTCATTTTATTCTTGTGTGTATGACGTATCAGGTACCTGACATAGCTAGAGTTTTCATCGGTGAGATTGTGAGGCTACATGGTGTGCCTAAGAGGATTACATCTGATAGAGGGTCGGTGTTTACATGACGATTTTGGACTAGTTTCCAAGAGGCCTTGGGAACCCAACTTAACTTTAGTATCGCGTATCACCCAGAGACAGATGGAAAGACCGAACGAACAAACCAAATCTTGGAGGACATGTTGCGTATGTATGCTATGGACCAACATAAGCATTGGGAAGAATTCTTGCCACTGGTAGAATTTTCATGTAACAATAGTTATCAAAGCACCATTATGATGGCACCTTTCGAGTTTCTTTACAGGCGACCATGTGAGACGCCTTTGAGTTAGGATCGTCTTGAGTATAAGGTCCTCGTGGGACCTAAACCGATCCAATAAATGGAAGAAAAAATGCAATCCATAAGACAAAGGATTAAGGAAGTGCAGGATCGACAGAAGAGTTATGCCGATGTGCATCATCTCAATCATAGTTATGAAGTTGGTGATCGAGTCTTCTTGCGGGTGAAACCGCATAATATTTCTATCAAGTTTGGAAAGGATGCTAAACACTCTCCTATGTTTGTGGGACCTTTCGAGATTGTAGAAAAGAAGGGGCACGTGGCCTATTGACTAGCCTTTCTTGATTCTTTGAGGCGCATGCATGATGTCTTTCACGTATCTGTTTTGAGACATTATGTTAGTGATCCTACACATGTGGTTGACATGAGTTCCATGCAGGTATCGGAAAAATATTTGTAGTCAAAGGAAAACTAATGGATGGTCAACCTCGTGGGACTAATAACACAGATCATATAGGTAATTTTCCATCAATCCTATTGAAATTTTAAATAAAAATCAATTATAAATGTCAAGAAATATAATAAGGAAAAAAAATTGTTTATTTAATTTGACAAGTTAGAAATAATAAATCAAATCTTATGGAAAAATTTCATTCATTCAATTTAGCAAGTTAGGAAATAATAAGGACGATTTTGAGTTGGCAATCATTTAAAAATAAGTTGTTGTTTTAGTTTTAATTAAAATTCTAAGTTTTAATTACAATTTTCGAGGTCGTTGGATACATAGGAAGGTGTTGGTAAAAAAGAAAAGCTCGTAGAATATAACTTCTGATTACAATAATAGCATTGCTATTCCTATTGCGCTTTCATGCTATATTATTTCCAAAACTTTACCATTCAGAAATATTGATGTTGCGCCTTACAAATATTTTAAAAATTCGACATGCTAAACTAATTTTCTTTTTTGATGAGATCTTCATTAGCTGGCAGCACCAGAGGCTCATTCAGATCTAGCAAGAACATTTTCGCACTAGTTTCTGGTCTTTTGTTAACCACTTCATTCTTACTCTCGACTCATATCTCTAAAGAAGCTTCCCTCGCATCCAATTCTGTTTTCATCGTCTCCCCCTGTCTACGTAGGAAGTCCACTTCATCTTAGATTTTCCCAATGAGCGCTCTATGTTGTGCTAGTGTTTCCAGAGTGAAGGAGAGGGTCGAGCTATGTGAGTCTACTCTGACAGAAAGTTGGTGAGTGGAGGTAAAATTATCCTCCACCAACTCTTGATCAACAGGCGCTCGAGTTTTTTGTGCGGCATTCCTGTGATTCACGGAGGGAGATAGAATGCAAGTGTTGAATTGTTTAGGGGCCTAGGTCATCACCAAATTGCAGCCAATAAAGATTGGAAAAAATGCCCTTGAATTAAGGAGGTAGTAGAGTAGAAACTAATTTCTACGCACACTTTGAAAATATGAACAATGATATTTGGCAATGATAATGAATTTGACAGGAGAACAACCGAAAGGAAGAGGAAGCCTGAATACCTGACCAATGGTACGTCCCAATTGTAATGCAAGATGTCGAGAGAGGGTAGAGGGATAAGTGCTCCTTCTCCAAGCTAATTCACCTTCCTTGCGATTTTACTCTGCGTACCAATTAACTCGCGTCATTCTGAACTTTCCTTCGATCAGTGTAGCAGTTGTGGTGGTGAATTTAGATCTCCACTAGAACCCTGGATTCCCAGATTTACATTTTCCCAGAGAATTAAACAAGCCAAGAGATGGGAGTTTCTCCCAAATGAATGAGTCTTCTTGATACTCACTAACATTAGCATTTTCCCTCTCTTAATAGGGCCTCGAGTGGAAGGGGTGCATGAACACAGTCGGTTGCAAATCCTCCCACAAATTAGAGGTCCTGCAAGGGCTATCGTGGCCTATACCTTCTAAGACTCCACACTTCCTTTCATGATTAAATCCTTTTCATCCTTCAACAAATCCATTGACGCTTGATCTAGCTTGAGGCTGCGAGGTACGAAGTGGGGAGAATTCCCGCAAGGGTAATTCATGGAATGACCGCACTTCATCACAGACAGGACCGGTGCAAAGCATGACTTCCATAATCCCAAAAGCCAGGAGATAATGGGAGTATTGTAGTGCCATGTCCATTTATAGACATTCCCGAGTTGCATGAATGATCCACCTGTTGTCCTTTGATTAACCTGGGCCTAGGTGGATCAAAATTGACATGGGGGCCTTTTCATTAGGGAGGGGCTATGAATAGGACCCACCCTTGGACTTTCAAGAATCGAGGGGCCATTATGATTGTGTGGTTAGCCATTTTGTTGGCTTCACTATTGTTTTCATGCATTATATGAAAGAAATTAACTTGAGTGGAGGACATGAGTGTCTTTGTTCGGTTTATAATTCTTTGGAGCTTAGTGTTCTTTGGATTGGTTTCCATAGCAAAGTAACAAATGATATCTTTTGGCCACCTACTATTGTGATATGCTTCAACTGTTGCTCCTACGCTAGAAAAATCCCTTGATAAATCACATATGCTTCAACCATATTATTGGAAGTCCTTCCCAAGTTCCAGGAGAAGTCTAACAAAGGATTTCCTCTTGGTCTATACAACACCCCTCCCGCACCTGCCTCCCCTTACATAACCAATATATTTAAAATCACAATTAAACTTTCAAAACACTTTTAGATTTAATTTCATGTAATGAATTAAGGAGTTACATAACAGGATATGTTAAGGCATAAAGCAAAAGGGTGGTTGCTTCAATTTATGATTAAAATCTATTAAATTTAAGGGAAGTTAGATATTCCACTTATGATATATCCAATTAATGATTAAAATTTTATAAGTTTTAAGGAAAACCAATTCATCATATACGAAAGGATTGGATATTTAAAAAAGAATTATTAAAATTTTATTAGTTTTGATGAGAGTTAGCTAATCCATTTTTAATTAATTTTATATATGAAAGAGGAAAACTTATATATTTACTTTTTTAAGTGAATGAATTACCTTTCACGTCGAGTGCGAGTGGTTAGTTCTCTTTTGCCATCACTTCTTTTATAGATTTTTAATGTTGATACATTCAACAGATGCCAATTTATCATTTACTTGCAAGTTAGATATATATAAAAACTTGAGATGGTGTATGGTGTATCTGCCGACTTTGTACCTCATGAATGCACGGATTATAAAACGATGGCCACACCAATAGATATTTTATCATTTATACAATTTTGGAGATTGAATATAGTTAAATATTTATTATTAATTTAGTAAATAAGATATTTTGTTATTTATGTATGGTTATAGATTAAATATAATTAAATATTTTTTACAAATTTAGCAATAGCTTAATTTGAATAATTAAATATTCTGAATTAAAATAAAAAGTTTTAATATTAAATTTTTAAAATTAACTTTGGAAATAATTTCAAATCTTTTTGGAAATATTACTCTCATCATTATAGAAATGGTTAAATTTTAACTTTGTATAATAAAAAGAGTAATACATTCTATTCATTCATTTATTTGATTAAATTTATACTTATATAATACTTTTATTATTATTTTAAGATTATGATTATTCTTTTTTTAATTTTATAATTTTTAATGATCATTTAATATTCATTCTCATATTTTATTCTATTTTACTCTTGTTTATTATTCAAATTTAAAATTCAAATATTCATTAAATGGAACATATGAATACCTTAGACACCGCCGCCTGTGTAAGCCTGTCTATATAAATTTAACGAAAACATGGGGAGAATTCACACAATTCTCTGTAGTGACAGAAGCAGATAGGAAACTGATAATGGGGCGCGCGGCTTGCTGTAGTAATCACGAAGGCCAGAGGAGAGGTCCATGGACGGCCGAAGAGGACCAGAAGCTCATCCATTACCTTCAACGCCATGGCCTTTCCAACTGGCGCACCCTTCCAACTGGAAAGGAAACCAGAAGGCATGGCTGACATGATCAGCAATCTTAAAAGAAAAACAGTTGTTTTCCCCGACGGATTGCCATCCGATGAGGAAATCATGTACGACGAATCGAGGCATTCGTACAAGGGAGGAATATCAGAAATTCTTGAAAACGCCATTCAATATCGCCCGGACGACCTGTTCGGATCACCAATAATCACAGCAGATTTACGAGCAGCAAGAGCAGATCTTCTGAATAAGGGGGACGAAATTAATTACTGGTATTTAACGACCGAAATTTAATGGAGAACGGTATGCCAGATGCCAGGTTCTAACGGTATATAATTGAACCTGCCATATCAATGTTCATTATTGTCATTTATACCGAAACATTGTCATTTATGTTAATGTATAGGAATACGGTCTAGTGAAATGTAGGGGATGTTGGCAGTCCAGCATAATTATTATATCTGAATTTGGAATTCTTTAATACATTTGAATATTATTTTATAATATTTTTAGTTTTTTTTTATATATATAGATTGATTATTTGAATTATTTATTATATTTTTATGGTTTTTTTTTTTAAAGATTATTGTTACTTATTTATTATGTTGCACGGGGACCTGTACTCCTCAAAAAACCTGTACCTGTTGCGGACTTACTGGTAGTTTCCAAGACTTTCCACATTAGGGATTTTACAAATATTTTTTAAGGATGTTGTTTTAGGTAGATTCAAAGATTTTTTGGGGCAGATTTTGGGTATATTCAGGGTATAAGGATGTTTTAGGCAGATTCAAAGATTTTTTTGGGCAGATTTTAGGGATATTCAGAGCATATATCTCCAATCTTGACAATCGTGCAAATTGATGATTAGATAATAAGATCATTTTTCCCATCCATTATTTTTGTATTGCATTGAATCTAAATCTATTTTAAAAGTTGTAGCTCAAAACATGGGTTTTGTATGATGGGTATTTGGTGATTTAAATATTGTATTTTCAGCAACAAGGTTACAACAAACAAGGTTTCCATGTCAAAAAAACAAGAAAAGCAACATTTCAAAGGGTTGATCCTTATGGTTAATGTTCTTGTTCTTCTCATTTTTCTGGTTATCTTGGCTTTTACATATTGTACTTGGGTTTTCAGGAGTCATTCAATTATTGTGCTTCCATTAGCCCAACCTCAAGCATTGTAAAAGCAATCAGATAGTAATGACCTCCAGTAAATTTTTAAATAAATTCCTATTCAATCACATTCTTAATCTGAAATATGAAGTGGTTTTCAACACAACCATAAAAATTTGCAAAACCTATTGAGAAGGGAATGCCTTTTATGTTTTAACATAATTGTCATTAACAAGAAATATGAGTAAGAAAAACTGCTATAGTGACATTTCTCATTTAAGTTTCCTAAATCTATAGTGCATTTTACTCTTGTCTAGCATCCAAATGTCACTCGACCCCTTTTTTAAATTGGTTGAGCTTTTTCAAAATTGACAAGTGTAAGGGTTGTACATAACACTGTATAGTATAGTTTGATATGCTTACAAACTTGAAAAAATTACAAACATTTATGGTGAATTTTAATATTTNATATATATATATATATATATATATATATATATATATATATATATATATATATATTATTGTATTCCCCACAACCAATGTAACATGACCTATTTATCATTATTTCAATTAATTATTCATTTTTAAATGTTTATTATACTTTATTATTATTATTTATTAATTAATTAATAATAAGATTAAAATAACCCACTTCAAATAATTGTTATTATTATAATCTCATTTTTTTTTAAATATTTTTTTTATATTTATTATTATTTAATTTACTCCTCTATGGAACATGACTTTGTGCAAATTAATTTAACATGGGATAAATACTAAAAATTTCAATAAGACATTTGTATTAAGAAGATTCTTCATAAATTATTACATGGAATATGTGAAAATATACAACTAGGTTTTCAAGAATGTAGACTTTACACTACATAAGATTCTTTTATTACTATCCTCCCTATGTCCAATTATTGTATTGAGAATTTTCTTACTTTTTAAAATTTTTAATAATAGGTTCCAAACATTAACTATTCATTACCGTTATATAACTATTTACTTCTAGTTATATAATTTGATGACCTGGTGATTTCCTTTTGTTAAGGTAAGTAAGTTAATTTTTTCAAACTTGTTCTATGCATTTTTTTTGTTTTATGCTCAATCTTTCTATGACTTCATGGAATTAGAAAATGAACTTTTCAACATAAAAATTTGGAATGAGATCAAAGTTACCCCAATGAGAAGATATATTGAAGAATGGTCCGAAAGGGAATTGAAGAAGGTTATTGACGAAAGACATTGCCACTATTCCAATAGCCATCAACAACATCAATACAAAAACATCAACAAACAAATACAAAAATGGGTGATATGTATCATCATTGTAAATCTATAATGATCACATCCTTCTTTGTTTATCAAACCAGTTATTCCACTTTTTTAAATAGAAATGTCTAGCCAAACATTGATACCTTTCAATTTATTCTTTTCAGGTATTCCACTCTACTGTTGCCCACTTCTTCTTTCTACACTCCTATTTCTTGTGAGCCCCAATCCCAGTCTATATGACAAACACATTTAAATTTCCAGAAATATTTAACAGACAATATCAATTTTTTGATATATTTCAAATAAAACTATTTTTATCTCCTTTTATATTTATATCCTCATAAATTTATATCTTCTACTATACTTATGGTCCGCGGGAGCCCCAATCCCAATCTATATGACAAATGCATTTAAATTTCCAGGAATATGTAAGAGACAATATTATTTTTCGATATATTTCAAATTAAACTATTTTTTATCTCCTTTTATATTTATGTCCTCATAAATTTTTATCTTCCACTATGCAATTTTTAGAAAGATAGATTATATACTTTCAAAAAATAAATGGGGCTCTACACTCCACGTGTCATTTACTGCATGGATACCACATGTGCTTCATGCTTCTTGCCACATCTCAGCTACAGTTTCCATCTGCCTCTGCTACTTTTTCCCGTCACTGTGCATTTATTCTCAATTCAACCCGACAATGATATTTTTTTCTTTCCTTCCTTCTTGCCTCCAACGTTTTACTGGACTTAGCTTTATTTAAGCATAGGAATTGATAATTTATTTCAAATAGAATTACTTTAATTATTTTTAATGTTTTAAGAAAACTCAAGCTAGAGAACAAAATTTCATTTATGTTTAACACTTATGAGCATAGTTAAAATTTGTGCATTGTAATTTTGTTATTAATCTTTTTCTCATTATATGATATGGTTTTTTCTTTAGATTTAAAAAAAATGTGTTTCATGTTATTAGTCCCTACCATAGGCATAGTGGGACTATAGAGATCGATAATGCCTTGACTACATATTAGTTTGTCCTTTAACCCGAAATATTTGCACAATACCTATTGTTGGAGCTATGGAATTAAAAGTATATATTTTTATATATTAAAAAATAACATATATGTACTGATCTGATTGGATAAGAGATTGGAGGTCTTATTGCCAGCTTCGCTATTCCCAATGTACTCTATGGTAACATATCCAAACTTTTTCTCGTAGATAGTATTTTTTAATCATATATTTTTCCTCTATATTGTTTGAAGGTCGATTAATGGTAGCATTAGTTCGAATGTTTGTATTAGCATTTTCTTCTAACAGAATATATTCGTAAGTTTTGATATGTACTAAGCATATTGAAATGTTTTGATATCCAAGCTTTGTAGTGATTGAGAATTCCAAAGTTTATAGTGTCTTTGGTGGATGTATATATGTTGAAATGCTTTGACACTTATTTTGAGATGCCTCAATAGGCCTGACAGCATAAATGTTTACATGACGCGACGTCCTCCAACACCCCTAACAACTTAAATGTTTGCATACCATGAGGTCCTTAGACATTTTGACAGTCTTAATTTTTTATGTAAATACGCTTCTCGGAGTATGTTTTTCCTTGAAATTTTCTATAAATTTACACTGAATTTGCACAGTCTTGTTTTTCCACTGCCAGTTCAATAGCCATTGTATGTTTCATCCTTGTTCTACCATTGAAGCTACATACATTGTTTACTGATTCGGTGAGTTCTTCTTCTTCGTTGGCTTGTTGGTTGCTACCATTGTATGTTTCATCCTCGTAATCGTTGAAGCTACAGACATTGTTTACTAGTTCGGTGAGTGATTTTTCTTCGTTGGTTTGTTAGTTGCTACTTGTTGTTGTTTCACTCGCAATTTGACATGCGATTCTGCATTTCATCATTTCAGAGTAAGTTTTGATACCATAGTTTCATTTTGTATTGCTTGTTTGTTGCTCAGTGTTTGCAGTTTGCAGGTAAGAATGTTTTCTTATTTGTAGTTGCATGTTCCTTGTATGTTTTTGGTTCCTTCTATGTTTGGGATGCATTTTCGTAATCGTTGGAGATACATATGTTGTTCATTGGCTCGGTGGTTCTTGTTCGTTCGTTGGTTCATGGGTTGTTGGTTATGTTTGTTTGGTTGGGGTTTGCGCTTTGGGGCCCTGGGGGTTCAGCCTGTTCATGCTTTCTCGCTGGTTTGGTCTTTGCTGTTTTCTTTTTTTTAATTCATTCTTGCAAGGTTGGGGTGTAGCGACAGTGGTTGGAGATTT